>OY723397.1:24165933-24330933 GCA_963210295.1 Ophion ellenae | reverse complement strand
ACATCTCAATCTTTAGGGTGGAGAAATCTACCTGGCCCCCCCTCTCTCTCTCTCTCTCTCTCTCTCGGTCCTTCCTTTGCGTAGATAGAGTCGAGTCTCGCGCCAGGTCTGACCTCAACCCGCACCTCTCGCTGACCCTCGATCGGGCGTGCGCCGGTCGTGCTGTGGCGAGGACCGAACAAAGGGCGGGAGACCGGCGGGCCCCGGCCTTATCTGTATAAGGCGCAGGTGCCCGACGGCACCTTCGGGACCCTTTCAGCGCCCTCGGGCGGCAAATGTATCAGAAAAACCGGAAACCGACACACGATTATACGACCAGGGAATCCGTATGGGTGGCGCGCTTACCCTGGTAATTTGAGGCTACGAATACGGGCTATAGCTGTCATTTTGTCCCGATCTGCCTCTACCTCTGCCCACTGAGCCAGCTGTAGTGTTTTCCATTTATCTCGGCTTCTAATCGTTGTAAAGCCTTCTTAAGTAGCCCAGACAGTATTTAATGTACAAAAAAAAATCCGTATCGTTGCACCTTGCTCTTTCGAAATCGAATACCCTCGTCCTTATTCATTTAACCACAATTTTAATTGCTCGTCAATTATCTTTGTTTATTTATCATGATTTCATTCGCTTTTTATTTATTCATTATGAAATTTAAAAAATTTATTCATTAAAAAATTTATTTAAAAAATTTATTCAAAAAAAAATTTCTAAAAAAAATGTAAATTTAAAAAAAAATTTAAAATTAAAAAATTAAAAAAAATGTATTTAAAAAATTTTAAAAATGTATTCATTATGAAATTTGAAAAAACTTTTTTTAAACAAGCTTTTATTTAAAAGGTACTGTACGAAAAAGTACAAAATAATGTTCAGTAAAATTGGCAATCAAAACAGTACAACTGCAAAAAAGTCCCTTCCTTGGTCACTCATCATAGGTGTTTTCACACAATCACACAAATGTTATATTTCATATTTTAAAAATACCTACGTTCATGTACTTTTCAAGTACTTGCACCTATGATGAGTGACCAAGGAAGGGAATTTTCAATTTTACTGCACATTATTTTTTTGCTTTTCAGTCCAGTACTTTTTAATTGAAAGCTTATGAAAAAAAGTTTTTTTGCGTTCACTTTTTCATCTCTGTTCACAAATTGAATACCAATATTGAAAGTGAAGGCAAAAAAAGTATCGATCTACCGATTATTCGATATAAACTGAGTGAAAGGGAAACCTTTCAGTCCGCTTTGCCTCTAGGGAATTTCGACCCAACTTCGTCAAAGACCATTCGTTTTAAAACCCGTTCCGTACCTGCCCCGTTAAAGTGTATACCGATATACGTACTCGATGTATATGTGTATACGCGAAGCGAACGAGGGAGAAAGAAGAAGAGCTGAAGTTTGTCTTCTTTTTAATTCGAAAACTATATATCTGATGCTCGCGTGTGAAAGGGTCACCGATCACACTTTTTCTCCCTCGAACCTCCTGCGGTAGACCGCGGAGGAGTTTCTCGATTAATTGCGAATTAGGATCGCATTAAGGGGAATTGATTGTTCAAGCGTCGCAAGAGAGATTTACGTCTCGGCGATCGAGGATAACGGATAACACTGTTAATTGGCTTTCGCTCGACAATAATATTGTCGATTGAGACTCGACAGATTGTTGTCCCTACTCGCCTACCTACACGTCTGGACAACGAATGTCACTCGATATATTTCCGTGTTTTAATGTTTACGGATATAAAAACAAAATAAGAGAAAAACTCGTGAAAATTAGTGGTGGTTGAAAGTTAAAGTAATCAACAATGTCGAAATGATAAATTCGATTTAAAAAATCACTTTCATTAAGGGATAATATCTGTTTGAATTTAATGTCAATTTTTTTATTGGCGTAAATGACGTAAAATCATCTCAAGAATAATATTCCTTAACGATTCTTGATGAAATTTTTTTTAAACACTTTTAAAAGCTGAATTTCGAAACACCTGATAATTTCGGCTTCTCATTGCGAGCATATGCCACTGTTTGTGCATTCGCTATTTGTGAACAGATTTCTGTTTTTTTTTGTTGGTGTTATGATTAAAAAAATTAGTGATAAAGTGTATATGAACAATAAGGGAAGTAAAACTAATTATGCAAGATAAATGATTTTCAATTTTCAATCGCGTTTTTCTCGAAATCTTGTTTTTATAATTGGCACGCAGTGAAGCTCAAACAATTTTTACCAAATTGACTTGAAATTTTAACTGCAGCTTCTCAGATAGATCGTCCATCGGAGTACACACGGTTTTTATGGTGAATTAACAATTACGGTTTTTTAAAACATATTACGATCGATGTTTTTGGTGAAAATTGATTTTTTTTTCAAACTAATGTCAAATACGCAAAAATGAATATTTTTCAATATCGCTGTATACTTCTGTAACAAAACTCATGTTGGTAAGGAAAAAAAAATTATTTCCTTCCAGATGTTGTCGATGTTCATCACATCCAATGCGTGCCGATTGGTATCTTGAAAAAAAAGTTCTGGGTCCACAGTGCTGTACACCCCAATTTGTTTTTTTTTTATTGCAAAAAAAAACTTCTGTTAACCTCAGTATATAACGAACGAACGACCAAAAGGATTTTTTCGTAAAGTGACTTTTCGACTTTGACAATTAAACATAACCCCTTAACCAAACAGGTACTCGATACAAAGTTTTTTCCCTAACAAAACATTCGTACGAACAATTCCAACATTCGCAACATCGCTGCATTCCAACAATATTTTAGTTGCATTTAAATTCCGCTAAATTAGTCTCATTTTTTTGTATAATTTTGAGAAAGTTTTCTAAAAGGTTGACGTCTCACGGATGTTTCTAAGAACTCACATTTATAAAAATTGTGAATAAAGAAGCTCGATATATCTTATCACGTATTATAAAAAAATAAAAAAAATAAAAAACGAACGTGTCCGTGAAGCTGTGGTACCTTTTCGTCCCGACATATTTCTCCGGTCTTGTAATTGAAACATTTTGTGAACGTGACAGAAATTTAATACGACGGGTACTCGTTCGTGTGTGAAGAAAGACGTCTATATGTAGATACATGACGTCCATACACACACACACACACACGCGGACGCGCACGCACACACACACGCGGGCGCGCACGCACACACACACAAACACACA
Source organism: Ophion ellenae (assembly GCA_963210295.1). Taxonomy (NCBI): domain Eukaryota; kingdom Metazoa; phylum Arthropoda; class Insecta; order Hymenoptera; family Ichneumonidae; genus Ophion; species Ophion ellenae. The sequence continues at coordinate 24,327,770 of OY723397.1, read as the reverse complement.
CACACACACACACACACACACACACACACACACACACACACACACACACACACACACACATATATATATATATATATATATATATATATATACAGGGTGTCCTGTTACGAATGGACACTCCTCCAACTGTCGATAGGTCAGATCATGTCCTACTATATACTGGAATTTCAGTTGAGTAAAATTCCCACGATTTCCGGGGAAAAAACCATCTGCTTTTGGTTTTTAGCATAGCATTTCTACAAATGATAACTTTTTTCAACCCGATTGTTTTATCTAGAAAAGTCTTCATTTCAACCTTAAACGTGAAAGCGGGAGCCTGAATAAGTAGGTCCAAAAGACCGTTTTTTCGGGTTTTTTTAAAAAAAAGATACAAACAAGTGAGCCCAGTAAACATTGAGGTATCATTTCATGTATATTTGAAATGTAAAAAAAATAATGTCAACAGTCAACAATAAATGACTGCAGATTTAACAGCCTATTCCATTTGCGTCTTGCCACTGCAGTCCCCAATCGGCGGGAAAGGTGCAGCTCGTAATTCTTGACCAAACCAAATAAACCAATAATATTTTCAATTGTCATATATTTTTCTTCTGGGTGAATTAAGAAAAAGCTGGAAAAATCATGAAATTATAACCTTTCTCGGGTTTGAAAAAAAATGTGTTAAAAAAACGCTTTAACGTTCTATAAAAATTATCTAAAAATACTTTTTCAACGACTTTTTAAATTCACTTTGGAAAGATTTTTATACTGAAGATAATAAACATTGCTTTGATTCAATAGACCGTTTAGTTTTTTTGCTATCATGCCCGCCAATTTGGAAAAAGTGTGAAAATGAAAACTGGAGAAAACGCGCTTAAAAGTTTTCAATAGGAAGAAATATGAATATTAAATATCAATCGCTTCTCTGCTTTTGGTTTTCTACCTTCGAAAATATTCACAATTGGCCTCTGTAACTTTGTAAATATATTCTTGGATAGTTAATCTATCGCTTTAAGCAATTAAAAAAAAAACGATTTTTTTGGATCTAATTCAGGCTCCCGTCTTCAGGAAACTTTATGAAAAAATATTGTGTGCAGAAATTTCATACAAACCAATTCGAACATCTGAATGATAGCTTGCAATATAAAAAAAATGTACTGCGCATACCGTGCCAATTACTTAAAAAAATTGCTTAGTTATTATCGATTCATATTATTTGTAGAAATGGCATGCAAAAAACCAAAAGCAGATGGGTTTTTTTTTTTAATAACACAAAGCTCAAAACCTCGAAAACCGTGGGACTTTTACTAAACTGAAATTCCAGCATATAGTAGGACATGATCTGACCTATCGACAGTTGCAGGATTATCCATTCATAACAGGACACCCTGTATACATACATATATATATATATATATATATATATATATATATATATATATATATATATATATATATATATATATATATATATATATATATATATATATATATATATATATATATACACACATACATATATATATATATATATATATATATATATATATATATATATATGTGTGTGTGTGTGTGTGTGTGTGAAAGAAGGAAGATATAAGAAGAAATATCTCGTCTCTTTCGTCGACCAGTGCGTTCCACATAAGTAACCGGAACGAACGTGTGCACGAGAAATCGTGAATCGATGGAAACAAGACGTTAAAAGACATTTTTCTCTTTTTCTCCATTCCCCCCCTCTCTCCGCCCTTCACTCCGGAGGTCAGAAGACCCGCGGAAGTCAGAAAGCATTGGTCGAAGAAGTAGCAGAGATGATCGTCCGTATCGAATTTCCATAGGACCGAGACGCAAAGATATCGAAATTCGTCACGAGAATCTATGGGACGTCGTGTAGAAGAGGGCCCCGCTCTCGACACGGTTCGCGTTCTCTAGGTATACAGGCTCGCGCGTTTGCTCCCTAAGTACCACCTCGTAAAATCCCGACGGTACCTTTACCCCCGGATACCCAAAAGTTTCCTCACTTTACGATCCACCGTGGTATTCCTCCGTGTGGGTCCAGGAAAAGCTGGAGGTGCAAGACAGGAAGATACATTTCGTCGGGTTTTTCCCTTCGCGCTTCGTCACGAGCGAGTTTCATGCTTCGCCCCAATCCTTCGGACTAAAGGTGCGACAGATTGGACGAGGGATGAACGGGAAGAAAAATCATGGAAAAATCAGATGCGACGATTGCACTGACAGGAAACTTCTATCGATTGACTAGATGCGTCTATATGAGCTTCTTTTTTTAATTAACTAGATTTTTCTTGAAATTAAATTTTTCCTATTACGTGCCATTATTGGAATTATTTATATATATATATGAAATATTCCACGCGATTTCAGCTAGTCCGTGACCCCAACCATTTTTGGTTTTCCTGATTTTTTTGTAAACTTGTACCCCATGAAAGCAATATCCACACCAATTTTTAGATTTTCATCTCTTCTTTTTTAGGAATTATAATTTTCCAAAAAATGTCGAATTCAGAAGTTTCGGTAACGTTTAGACGCTGATACCTCCTGAACTAATCGAGATATCGACAAATGGCACGATATAAATTTTCTTCCATTTTAAAGGATACTTTCTTTAAAAAATATGAAAATATTATCAATTATCAATGTCGATGTTTTTTTTTGCTTCTGAAGTGAAAACTATTTTTTTTTCAGATGATTACCTTTTTTTAAATTTGTTCAAAAAATTCTCTAAAATAGAGTGACCTATGCTATGATTTTCAAGACTAGTCTCATCGTGGGCCCATTTTTCCTTCTATTTTTTTCGAATCAATCATATTTTTTACGCGATTTTTATCATTTTAATGTCCAATCATGTTATCAACGATTTAGTGATTTCCAATTCGGCTCCGACCGGCCTGAAACGGTTAATCTTAATTTGTGCTGAATTTAGCGAATTTATTTATTTATTCGAAATCACTTTTTTGTAACACTAAAAGGACGTGCCCGTTATGCAGCAGGGCTATATGTAACGAGCACCGAATGTACTTATGCGTCGATTGCGGTAAATGTCAATAATAATAAATGATTGAAGTAAAAAAACATGCGGAAAATATACGTTTTCAACAATTAATGTGAGGAAGTAGTCGATTTTTTCATTTTTCACTATCCTGAAAATGCTCAAATTCAAACCTCCGAATAAATATCCTTTTTGGAAAGACGGTCGACACTCTCTTTTTTCGTATCTACAAACCTTCCTCTTTAAAAACCTCAAAGGACTTTTTTCAAATTTTGAAGAAAAAAAAAATATTTTTCGTTCTTAAAAAATAAATGTTGGGCCTTAAGGATCATTGACTGCAAAAAACGTCTCTACAAAATAAAAATGCATATTACCGAAATACAACGATGTGAAAACCCCCTAGGGTTAAATCGACCCCATATGCAGTCAGAGGTTCCTGGCGAAAGGGTCTAGTCGAAGGGTCACTTACTTGTGCCCCTAATATATAATTAAAAAATAAAGGACCTGTCTACCAGAATTCTAAAAGATTCAATTTTCTCAATTCTTAAATTCAGGAATTTGACGTAGATTTTGACTGGAAGCAAATAAGGGGGGGGGGGCGTTACTGGTGGCCCGTAAGATGCCTCGAGGAATTCCGATGCGACGATGTTTGACGTAGAAATTTTCTTGCTTTAAGGAAGAGGGGTATTACGGGTCGAAGGAAGCAGAGTTCGAGATAAGGGATCGCTCATCGGCGAGTGAGAAATCTTTATTGGTTTCACAGTACGAAAAGGCCTGGATACCTGTATATGAATAAATACGTATATACGTGTGTGGTGAAGGCTCACAATGGAAGAGAAACTCTCGATAATCCCACCTGTTTGTCTTCGACCCACCCTGTAGGGTTTCACTCCCAAGTCTCTCTCTTTCTCTCTCTCCCTCTCGCTTTTTCTCGCCCGTTACGATAAGACCGCGTGTGCTCATCGTTATGTGCGTCCTTATCGGATGACGCTCGTCAAATAATCTTGCAAAAGGTGTCACGCAAAGTGGAAATCGTGTGACTTCTCCAGGTTTGCTATCGGGCATGGTGCACCTATCTCACTCGATGTTGGAGCGCGATTAATGACAAGTGCGTCTGCGAGCCATTTGCACTCACCAGTCGAAGAATGAGCCATCGCTCATTCATTTTTTTTAACACGTTCGCATCCTTGCCTGCTATTTTGCCTGTGATATCGTACAAAACATAGTTTGTTATCAGGTCGAGAATTAAACGTTGCCTTAGCCATGGGATTACAACCTTCATTTAGATATGATAGTCGAATATTAATATTCTTGTATAGCTATATTTTTATAGTATTTTTATATCTTGATTTGTATCGTTTCTATTTGTATATTCTGAAATAACAATACTTAATTTTTTGCAAACAACAAATGAGAAATATAATATATTTATAATTCATAAAAATAAATAAATATATATATATATATATATATGTATGTATATGTGTGTGTGTGTGTAAAATTAAAAAATAAAGGACCTGTCCAACAGAGTTCTATAAGATTGAATTTTCTCAATCCTCAAATTCAGCATTCTGACATCGGGACACAATGACGATATTTAATTTTTTGGTACGTCGGAAATAAGGGAAAAAACGAAAAACTATTTCGAATCCAAATGAACACAATCAGTACTTTGAAAGCACAAGATAAGATCTAACAAGATCAAGTTACAATACCTCCGTCGGTATAACTCTCAATTATATTAAATACGTTTTTTCCCACGCGTGTCAGAAAAAAAAACATGTTTGAGCTGAAAAATTGGAATCTGAAAGAATGACCGCCCGCGACTGTGTGAGCTCGCGTCTCACAGCGTGGGAGTTTTTATTTCGCAAGTTGCGAGCTATTTTCGGCACACGCAGGTAGAGGGACCCCGCCGCCTTTGTCAGAAATGATTTTTGTTCGAATGATTGAACGAAAATGATGTTTCCCTCAATTTATTAATGATCAATTTTTTTGGCCAATAATTAATTAACTTTTTAATGATCAATAACGATTTTTTTAGTAATTTTTAATGGAAAAACGATTCGTATCGCAGTTTGAGTGGAGTAGGTCAATAATTTGCTTTCTCACACCGAAGCCCTGTTAAAATTTGTCTCAATGATTCCCTCAGGAAAATTGTGTCGCAACCAAATTTTCAAAAATTGGTTCCCCACGTCGCCATTTATCAAGCACCTTGAGATTAATTCGTCTATCAAACTTGGAACTTGGATATCCTTCCCTAATTTTATGAATGATCAATCTTTTCGTCCAATAATTAATTAGCTCCTAAATCATTGCATTAAAATTGATATCAATTATTTCCTCAGGCGAATTATGTCGCAATAAAAGTACCCTAGCACCTCAAGAAAAATTTGTCTATTTCAATAAAACTTGACTAAAATCAGCACTGCGATCAGTCATAATTAAAATAAATGCAATCACCAGCAAATAACGTAATTGCGAGAGAAAAAAGTTCGTACCATGACTCCCTGACGTTTTATGGGAGGAAACCGCAAGCGTTTGTATGGAGCAACGTTCACAAAAAAAAAAAAGTAAAATAATTCATTCCAAATTATAACAAATGGGTCGACGGGTGAATAATTTGCGTCTTTGGTACGAGCCAATGCTTGGTGCTCTTTAACCGAAACAAAGCGCAGGACTCAGGGTCCAGGAGGGATGAGAGAGAGGGAGAGAGAGAGAGAGAGCGAGATTGTGCGTTTGCGTGTGTGCTCCGTGGAACCAAACAAGATGTAAAAATCACAGGAAACCCACTTGGCTGGCGTCTCACGTATTCGCAAGAAATCGTGGCGTGCCGTCGACACATGTAGCCCATCATAGTCAGCGATTTATGGCGACGTAACGCCACTACAAAAAGTCGTCTTTCGCCATATACGTTATTTTAGCCTTATGCCGTACCTATACCAGTCGACAGGTATTGATTGAATTTATCCTATAAATGGACGATTATCTACGTCGGTTACGACTGGAACGAAAATATTCGGAACACGCCTGAATAAATACATGCGCGCTTCTATATGTATGTACGTGTAGTACGTTTACTACTGTGTGTACATGCAGTACGACGCAAATGCTATAATTTTATTGGTCTCTGATTCTCTCTCTCTCTCTCTCTCTCTCTCTCTCTCTCTCTCTCTCTCTCTCTCTCTCTTGATAGCTCTCCCTTTCGTCTGCGTTATAGAACATTCAGCTTTAATGAAGACGTGATTAGAAAGAGCAACGAGTAGTTTTTTGGCGGAGCATCTCGCCTGCTCGCGATGACGATTCCGTGGTCTATTTTATTCATGTTTCTTATTTATAGATACTCGAATAATTATATTGATGTTCTTTTAATTTGATTTCATTATGCAAATTGTTCCGAATGATATTTTTAGCGCAACTATGGCAAATACTCGAAAACTTTCGGAGTGCTCGGTAAGAAATACTCGTCGGTAATAATTTGGTAGGCTTAGATTATTTTCTATATTTTTATGATTTTTGATAGATAGATGCAACAATTTGATAGTTCAATGAATAAGAATAAGATCAATGAGGTTGATGAGAAAAGAGCCAATATCAATTTATCGCTGTTGCTTTCGTGTCTGAAAGCTCGCATTGAATTTCACCGATCTTATTTTTATTGATTGAGGTAATGAGTTGAAAATTGAATTGAAAATTGAATTGGAGTGAATTGAATTTAACCTAGGTAGGTCAAAAAATTGCACTTTCCGAAAATATTCTTATTCGATAGTATCGCCTTTTAGCTATATTCCCTAAAAATTTCATTGAAATATTCTCAAAATTGAATGAGCTGCAGCTTCTAGCCGTACTTCAAACTTTGAATGCATTTTTCTTGAAAAGCTGTTTTCAAAATCGGTCGACACGATTTTTCGAGACGCCATTTTTCTGGCTTCTAAGTAGATGTAGCCCCTTAAATTGTAATTCCAAATAATTAAATTAAATTGAAAATTGATTTAAAAAATCAAATTAAATGGAATTTCAATTTAAATCACAAAAAATGAGGTTACACTAACTTGAACATCAATTAAGAAAAATATTGGCAAGTTACTTTTTCGTGATGCACTTTAGCGATCATCTAGTAAGCTTGTATTATTATTCCATCGAATTTTATTAATAGTTAACATATTTTTAAATATTAATACGAAACTTGAAAGTTTATACTTTTACTAAATACCTATTTTCACTAAATACTTAATAATTTTACTAAATAATACTAAAAGTAATATAAAAAAATGTGAAGCTTACTCAATAACTTCTAAAGAATATCACTTTTTTTCCATAGCGCACTCAAATTTCCACAACAATTTGACAGACTTCCTCTCAAAAGACCGGATCATGAATAAATTTCGTTTTAATTTTTAAAAAAATAACAGCAAGTGTCACCACCCAAACGAACAAAATCTAGCACGCCGAACTTTTCGTTCTCGTTTATATCGCACGTTATTGCCGTATCTAGCTCAATCTTTTCCTACTGGCCTCGCGAGGAGGATGGGCCAAACACGTGGAATCAACGAGTATACATATCTATACCTACGTGGGTGATATTAAAAAAATCCGCTTGGCACGAAAATCACGATCAACCTTCGACCTGGCCGCCGCGACCGGTTTACGGAGCTCCGAGGACAAAGTCTCGCGCAACACTTTTCTGCTTTTGTGCAACGGCAGGAGAAAATGGCGTGGTGTGAAGGAATACCTATAAATTCGCTCTTTATATTAATCTTAATTTTTTTTAATTCTAATTTTTTAATTTTTGTTTCAATTTTTATAAAAATGTTTTAACGTTTATTAAATTTTATTTAAAAGTTTCAATTTTAATTCCATTTCTTATTTTTGTTCTGAATTCTTTTTATTAATAATTTTTTTTCATTTATGTACACAAAGACTCCGCGAGTCCTGAGTACAGCGACACTTGGCCCATTAAATTTCACGTAATTTCATTCACGTGCTGATGATTTCGGTTTCGAGACAAAAAGTTCAATGCTCGACGAGCAAGAACTCAATTGTCAGGATAATTTTTCTTTGTCTTTTTCGTTTTTTCCCTTCAGAGCTCGCTTTCGTACCTCGAACTCATTGTTCGCTTGACGTGTGTAACTTCGCGTTATTCAAATGAGGCGAACAATTTCGGAGTCGCAATTCCGAATTCACCGAAAAGCATTGCCCGCGATAATGAATGATATTTGACACGAGATTTGTCATTTCAACCGTATTTTTGCGAATCCGCGCCTCGCCGAGCTGCAATTCGCTCAAAGGCAACCTGATATATTTGCATGATCACGTTACGGGCTGATATAATGGGCCCGGACGCGTAATTTCAAGCACTTTCTCTACCATTAAAAGCGGCGTTACAGTGACAAATTAACGGCCCGACGAAAAGTATCGATCATCGTACAAATGCTAATTACGATCGCTCACTTCTGTGGGTGTGCACGTGTGAGAATACTGTTTCGCTAATGACAAGGCCCATTTTTTTTTTGCACCGCCAATCGATCTGAGTGTCAACACGATTTTGTGTCGGCGTATTTCAATTGAAATCAATTCAAGTTTAGTTCAATTCATTTTGGGTAATTTTTTTTTTTTGTAATTCTGTGCTTTCATATGTGATGATTATCGATATATTTTTATTAATGAATTTGTCTGTGAAAATTAATTGAATTTATTAGATTTTATTATTATTAAATAATTATGACTAAAAATGGAATAATTACGTTTAATTATAGTAACTAACTGTATCAGAGAAAAAAAATTGCTTTAAGTAAAAAAATGGGCTCCACGTGTCCTGGGAGACGTTTCAATTCCATCATGTCTCTTACAGAAGCTGAGGAAAAACGTCTCATCTGTGCAGAAAACACACAACTTTAAACGAAGCTAACAATTTCAATTGACATTATTTCAATATTATTTCAATCTATATTAGGTAAGTTTTTCTTCTTTGCATTCTGTAGTTTCATATATGATGACTAACAACATATTTATTTCAACTGATTTGCCTCTAAAGAATAATTAAATTAATTAGTTTTTTCTAATATCGAACAAATATGACTAAAAAATTGAAATCATTGAATTAATTAACTTTAATAACTATCGAATAATTACTAAGAAGTAATATTGAATAATTAAATTGTATGATAGTAATTAATTATATGAATGAAAAATTATTTTTAAGAGGTAAAAAAGGCTTTCGCGCCCTTTGAAAACGTTTCAATTTCGTCATGTCCGTCTCTTAGAGAAGCTGAGGAAAAACGTGTTATCTGTGCAGAAGATCGGTGTATTATCGGATCGTTCGACGGGTTTGGAGCACCGCGATCCGGTTCCTACCGAATTTGTCATCCCTTCGACGCGCTGCAGCCCTTTTTTATGTCTCACTAAGTGGCCATATGGGCTGTTCCAATTTATAATGGACACATGAAGCATAATATAGAAGCGTTCTGGTTCGGGATAGAGAGAGAGAGAGAGAGAGAGAGAGAGAGAGAGAGAGAGAGAGAGAGAGAGAGAGAGAGAGGGCGAAAGAGAGAGAAAGGGTGCCTGGGGGGGCTCGGCGTGCGACACATCAGTGGGAGAAGGCCAGCCTCGAAAAAGCTCTCGACTTACAATCACTGCGGGGAGATCTGAAAGAGCCCCCGGGGGGAGACGGTGTCGGAGCAAGAGATCATCTGTATATATATATACAGGGTGTCCTGTTACGAATGGACACTCCTGCAACTGTCGATAGGTCAGATCATGTCTTACTATATGCTGAAATTTCAGTTCAGTAAAAGTCCCACTGTTTTCGAGATTTTGAGCTTTATGTTGTTTTTTGAAAAAAAAAAACATGTGCTTTTGGTTCTTCGCATGCCATTTCTACAATCGACAATAACTAAGCATCTTTTTTAAGTAATTGGCACGATATGCGTAGTTTACATTTTTTTTTACACCGCAGACTGTCAAAGTCAGATGTTCGAATTGGTTTGTATGAAAATTCTACGTGACATCTTTTTTCATAAAGTTTCCTTAACATTTAAGGTTGAAACGGATACTTTTCTAGATAAAACAAATAACCAAGAGTATTTTTTTTTAAACCGGATCAAACAAGTTATCATTTGTAGAAATGGCATGCGAAAAACCATAAGCAGATGATTTTTATATCTGAAACCGGGGACCTTTACTAAACTGAAATTCCAGCATATAGTAGGACATGATCTGGCCTCTCGACAGTTGCAGGATTGTCCATTTATAAGAGGACACCCTGTATATTTAGAAACTCGTGTAAGGGTCCATTATCAGGTTGCCAAACATACATCTGGTCCCTAGTCGGAACAGGGCACACGCCTCGAGGCTCTCTCTCTCTCTCTCTCTCGCTCTGTTCACCAGGATGCACAGGATATAAATTAAAATAAGTAATCCTCCCCTTCCAATCTTCACCCCTTTTACCCCCGCATTAACCTCTCTGCTATTCTATTGCTCAATTGTTCTCTCTCCAATAGGCAAGAACTTCGTTATCGACAAGAACAGTTCGTCAAGCTTTTAAATCGCGGTCAAGTTCAAGGCCCAAAAAATGCTAAACGTTTTTTTGAGAAATTCTAGGCTGGTCTGTCAAAATTCTATTCGACTGATGGTCCCGCAATTTTTTAGGACGATCATTCGCAATTTTTTATAAGATCGAACGATATTAGTACCATGAATGTACAAAACATTTTGATTTCAATATGTCGTTTACAAATGCATCGTGCGTTTAGAGCACGTCGAGCTTATATCGCTGTGCTCAAGTGTCCGCAATTAATATCCGCAAATTTTACGTCATATTGAAGTCATTTGTAGACATTTTCGCGTGTATTCGCTATGATAGCATTGTCCGTTCTCGTGAATTTTACTTAACATGAACGAATCAATTTCGTTTTCGTCGATGAAGACACTTCATGTGCTTATTCGCTATCATAAATTTCAGATACATCGTGACTTAAATTTGTCGTTTCCAAAACCATGATCCGTTGACTACAAGATGAACTCATAAGATGGCAAATTTGAATTTCACAATGAATATTTCCAGATTGACGTCATATGGAAGTCATCCAATGACTTTGTTGGTGAATTCACTGGGTCAGCACTGGTAGTAGACATGCCATGCAAGCAATACGACGCGCGATATGCATATTTCTCAGTGATGCATCCCATGACCACAATGTGACGGCGATTTGCGTGTTTGAACCATTTCTTTTTAATAACCCTGATTTTCGGGTCACCACAGTAGCCTAACCCCTCAATTAATTTTGAGGGGCAGAGACAAACGAGGTGAATGTTTCTTTCTCCCTCGGGACGACGGGCCATGGAGAAATTAATCAATGGCGGGCAATGTCGTTCACAATATATACATTATTTCGACACGGTCCTCAATAGAGCCGACAATAACATGGCACGTGTGTGTGTGTGTGTGTGTGTGTGTGTACTCGCGGCAGAGTGTCGGGACTGACTAAAGGGGCTAAGCAGTCACGATTCACGACGAGTGTTAGTTATACTATATCAGTGAGTCAACATTTGTTCGTGAATAATGCTGAGGATTATCCAAGTTTGAACAAGTGTGTAAGTATATCTGTGTACATACACCTATATTGAATTGAAGTTTATATGAACCGTGCTCTCATATAGCGTGCAGTATAAACGTATACGGAGAAGCACAAAGACACGGGGACGTATAGGGCTGCCCTGTGAAATTTTCTATCCCTGCGACAGGACTTCATTTTTTTATTTTTCTCTAATTACCAGTATCCGAAGACTATTCTCAAAAATTTTTTATTCCACGTTTTTTTAGCTTTTGAGGTTTGGGACGTTGGCAAAAATTGTCGATAAAGTGAATACGGGGAGAGTAATTAAAAAATGACAGGATCTGCTCAAATTCAGACATCATTTGTCATTGAAAGAAGAAAAAAAATATCGTTTTTTTTTTAACTAGCTTGAATGATCTATGAACATCCCAAGAATGATATGGTCCGAAAAAAGGGGTTTTTGAATGTTAAAAGCGCTTATCTTGAAATTATGTTTTCATAATCGGGTGTACTCTTAGCTCTTACAATTTTCAACCGATGAACTTCAAATCACAGCTAAATTATTTTGATGTTAAATGATTTCTAGATAATAATGACAAATTGATTTTAAAAAATCGTCGTTTTTCATTTAATTCCACGTATTATGCATAAAATATTAATTTTTTGAATCAAAATGATGTCAAAGTGACCGTTAATCTTTGACAAAAGTTGCATTTCGATTCCTTGTCAAAAAAACCTCATACTCGAGGTTAATTTGACATTGAAAAAAGGAAAATAATTGTGGGGGTTTTGGTGGGCCTTGACATGCTTATACATTTGATAGCCAGAGAACGAATTGTTCTATTGAAGCGAAAAACGTTGGATATTTAGGATGTTAAAAAAAAGGGACCTCCAAAAAACCTTCAAAACCCGTTCAAAGTAACCTCATTTCACGGTACCTCCGCAATTTTTATTAAAAATAAAAAAAACACCATGAAACAGCCAAAAGTAGTAATAAAACATACTCCAAGTCTAAAAAATGGCGATGAAAATTTTCCTCTAAAAAATAATCATGAATATCAGTAATTTTTTCCTCGCCTGAATCCCCCCCCCCCCCACCCCCCTTTAAAATTTACCGAGAAATTATTCACCGAAACATCGGAGAGAAAAAAAACGCGAAAATTGGATGTGAATGTGGGAAAGAATCTCGTCAATTTGGAACAAAGTTGCCCATATACGTGCTTATTATGCCATCCTTATTCCGGATGAGCGTTCGCATGCCGTTCATCGCCTGGAAGCTGTCAAAAGAATGTGAAAGGAGAAGCTATTAATCGTCACCTTCGCCCCGCCGTCATTTCGTACTCTCAGACACGAATGATTCTCGTGGTGTTTCTTATTTTTCGTGCCTGTCATCTCGCTCGAGTTTACACTTTTGACTTACAAGCCGCGGTACCGAGAAATCCCGATGTGTACATGTTTTTTCGGTTTCTTTTTTTTTTTCTTCTGCTCCTTATAAACCCGCGGAGTAACGAGTGTAATTATGGACTTTACGATGTTTAAATAATTATCAAACGCCGGGGTGAGATCGGAGTGCGAAGGACGGGCGTGTGGCGTATATATGTGTTCACCGTGCAAAGTGACGACAGACATAAACGAGCGGTCACTATTCGGAGCGGCAGACGATCCCGATGCGCCCAGGATTTTGATTTTACGCCAAGAGACTTACGGCATCGATGTTTCGTCTTTCTTAAGGCCGGAGCCGGAATTAGAAGGTCCAAAAATCGTTTTCTTTTTTTTTTAATGCACAACTTTCCACGAATATATTTACAAAGTTACAGAGGTTAATTGTAAATATTATCGAAGATTCAAGGCCAAAATCAGAGAAACGATTGATATTTGATATCGATATTTACTCCTATTGAAAACTTTGAAGCGCGTTTTCTCCAGTTTTCATTTTCACGATTTTTCCAAATTGGCGGGCGTGATAGTAAAAAATCGCAACGACCTGTTGAATCGAACCAACGTTTATTTTCTTCAGTATGAAAATATCTTCTAATTGAATTTAAAAAAGTCGTTCAAAAAGTATTTTTGAATCATTTTTATAGAACGTCGAAGTGTTTTTTTTAACACATTGTTTTTTCCAAATCTGAGAAAAGTTATAATTTTAAAAATTTTTTCAGCTTTTTCTTAATTCACCCAGAAGAAAAATTATTAGTATTATTAAGTACATTGGTATTTGTACGCCGAGTTTCTTGTGGCACTGAATTAGCACTGTCGAAAAAATGGTGTACTGTCGACTGATATTTCTCTTTCTAAACAACGATTTGCCACTTCCGGTAGATATTTTCGCACCGTCAACAAATATTTGCCGCTGTCAATAAACATTTGTGCACTGTCAATATATATTTGTCGCTGTCAATGAATATCTGCGCACCGTAAATAATGATTGGTGACTCTGAATTAATATTTGTGCACTGTCAATAAATATTTGTAAACTGTGAATAGCTATTCGTCCCTGCCAATAAACATGTGTGCACTGTCAATAAACATTTTGGCACTGTCGATGAATATTTGGGCGCTGTCGATGAATACTCGTCCCTGCCGACACATATTTAAGCGCTGTCAATAAATATTCGTCCCTGCCAATAAATATTTAGGCCCTGTCAATAAATACTCGTTCCTGCCAATAAATATTTGGGCACTTTCAATAAATATTTGAACGCTGTGAATGAATATTCGGGCTCCAATTAATAAAACGGTTTGTATTTCGGGCCGGGAGCTTTTGCAGACCTGTCAAGTAAGTGTTATCGCTCACCTCGATCGACGATTTTGCCGAACAAATTTTTGCCCCGCAGAAAATTCTTCGTCGAGCAGTTCCACCTTCTGTTGCGAAACTGATGTTGGCACTCCATTATCGCTTGATTCGCACCCCTCGCCAACGCCATTAGAACACCTGGATTCTCGCGCGCCAAGCGTCTTTGCTTTCTCCTCAGGGTCGCGTAAACCGTCGGATCCATGTGTATCGCCGTCGGTGACAAAGGCAAGAGATTGTTCGGCTCGCCCGCCTTCGCTATACCCCTGAAAACCAATCGTCGCGATTGAAATTTCACGTTACTTCGATGGGACGATCACAACGTTTCCGCGCCCACGTCCACAAATTTTATTCCCCTCTCCATCCACACTGACAACAAAATTCGATCGTTATTAACTGAATCCGTCTTTTTAATTTTTTTAATCCGAATTATGTAGAATTTTCGTGAAATTAAATTTTTCATATTGTATTCCATTATTGGAATTATTTGTTTTTAGTATATTTATTTATTCAATTCAAGATCTATTTAATGTACATAGTACACTTGGATTTGCAGTATATATTGTAAGCAAATAAACATTTATTCGAATCGGATCTTTAGTTATTTCATTTGATTATATTTGATATTTAAAAAAATCAGGGGGAATCAAATTTTAAAAAATATATTTTAAACAAATTGGATCGTAGTAGGCCGCGAGGCAAGGAAAAATCTATTTGATTCAAATAGATCCTATTTAAATTAAATATTTTTTTTTGGCAGTGCAAAAATCGCAGTCCTCGCGTAAATACAGTCGACGCACTTCGGTTAGGAAAATAAACCGATGGAAGCGCCGTTCGCGCATTTGGGGCTTGTTTATTCGCACGAATTCTTTGAATCTTGTAAATCAAGATGCGATGTTAATTTTTTCAAGAATTTCCAATTTTCAAGGATTTCCAATTCTTGAAAATTCCATTGAAAAAGGTTTCTTTTATATTGAATATTATGTACCAATTTTTATTAATTTTATTGTGATAATAAATATTCAAATAAAATAAAATTGATTAAATGCGGAGATGGATATCCAGAATATCCATCATTCAGGACATGGCATTCGGAAAAGAGATTGTTATGTTGCATAATTTATGTACATTGACGAGCGGTGGAGCATTTTTTATTTTATCCCTTGTAGCTCATATTTGTTATCAGATTTATTTTGTAAATACAATGGTATATACTACTATTTATTTATAACTTGTATTGTTTCACATTTCGTTTTTTTCTATCATATTTCCGCATCACCAACGCAAGTGACGAAGTCAGTTCGAGGCAACGGTGAAAAATAATATCCAATCGTTTTTTTTTCGTTCGATACTTTTAGCGGCGGAAAAAAATTGCCGATCTTCAGGATTTTTTTCTAAAGGGAAGAGTTCTTCACAATTTTTGAGCGGTAGAGTATGTTTTATTACTACGTTTGTCTGTTATAGATATTTTTTTTCATTAATCTTCAAAAATGGCGGAGAAATGGCATGGTCTCGTAAACTCCATTTCCAAAACTGGCGTGACGAATAGCTAAAAAACTAATCGACCGATTCTGATGGATTTTGCTATGAATGTTTCTAACCTTATTATCTTAAACATGATCCTAAATGTTTTTGAAAATAAAAAAAGTATTTAAAATGCTTTTTTGAATATATTATAAAATTTTATTTTAAGTTATATAAATTTTTTTTTTTAATTTTTCCATAATACATTCTATTATATTTATATTATTATTTATTTATCATATATAATATTATATAAATATGAATTTTTATCTTAATATATATATATAAAATATTGCAAAATGTAACAATTTTTCGGAAAATTCAATCTCTTTGTCTAAAAGCGTACCGTTTCATCGATTTTCAACATTTCTCACGTTTTCTTGATTCCCATTCTGCGTGCGAGTGTTAATTCGAGAAAAATCGTAGTTGGTTTTTTTTTCAGATCAATCCCGCCGACGCTATGTGTCACGCGGTCCGACAACATCCACCGCAACCCATTCAGAAGACCGTGCCATACCTCCGCCATTTATAAAGAATAATGAAAATAAAAAATACCATGTAACAGCCAAAAGTAGTAACAAAAAATACCCCAAGTCGAAAAAAAAGACGAAGAAATGTTTCCTTTAAAAAAAATCATGACGATCAGCCCTTTTCCTCGCCTAAAGGACTCCCCCCACAAAAACGTAAATCATTTATAGATCGAGTCGATAATTCAGTTATCGAACGGATGCAATTAACCAGTGCAAAAAAAAACAATATCCTAGCAAATATAAAAAATCCTCGACTTAAGTGAAACGTTAAGTATACGTACTTATAAAAGTAACATAAATAAAATAAATGAAAATGTGCTACGTAATACCGTTGGCCTCATTTGAGATCGTCATCCCGTGCAAAGCGAAAAATCACGCACGTACGAGCATTATTAAGTGCAAAAAGATAGTCGAAAGCACTGAACCAGTTTCGCCTTAAATAAAACGTACTCGTATTATATACAGGGCAGCCACACGCACGCACACACACACACACAGAGGGCGAGAGAGAGAGAGAGAGAGAGAGAGAGACTCACTCACTCATATGCACAGTATGTCGAAGGAGCGAGAGGGAATTCTCACGAACTTTCTCACATGCCAAAAAGAAGCATCGATTTGTCTCGCCATACGTAATTCCACGTTGGGAATCGGAATTGAATAAATAATTAATTAATTATCGAACACTGCAAGGAGCATCGTCTCGCTGCTCATCGTTTGCGATTTTGGAGCGCGTCGCGATTGTACCGTTAAACGCGAAGACTCGCGAGACAGAAGACGAATGCGACGTCCACTTTTCACATGGCAGCGCGCGTCTTGTACGTGGAGAATTTAACATGAACAATGTTGCTCACTGAACTGGGCCCTTAAGATTTTTTTCCCTTTCTCACCGTAAATTCTGCACTTTTTGCGTGCACAAATCAAACTTGGACGAACGTTATGATGAATTGCAAATTAGGGGCAAACGGAGAAACGTGACAGAAGGAAATAAAATGTTAATAAAGAAAGTACCCAATTTTGAGATTTTATATTGAATCCTGATCGGAGATATTTATAATCGAAATAATATAAATTTGTTACATTGTCTTATTGTTCGAAGTCTGGAATACATTTTTATAGGTTCTGACAGCAGACGATGCCGATTCGGCTATGGGGGAAACGATTTTTTCATTTTTCATTTTCATCTATCAACGAATTTGAATATTCCAAATACAGTCGGACGGTAAGCTGCTGGTTTGAGAATTAGCGAAAAATACTGTTATTGCTAAGTTTTGGAATTAGGAAAAAATACTTTTTTTACTAACTTTTAGAATTAGCAAAAAATATATATATTTTTTTCATTAATTTTTTCCTAAGGTACACGCTGTTCGCGTTTGTTACCTATGTTTCCCCTCATTGTGGCCGTTTCTTTACTCTACTGTTTACTCCTTTTTTCTCCACCTTTCTCCCTGTTCCTCTCTGCTTGCTGCCGCAGCCGACTTCCCGCTCTGTACTATATTCATCATGACATTTCTGTGATGGGTATAGGGAAACTGCGGAAAACCTATACCAATACGGCCGGTCATCGAGTTCACCCCCCAGTCGTGGAACTAGTCTTATTTCGCCGCGAAATGCCGAAGAAAAACATTTCACGACGAAATGTACGCGACTGGGATTCGAACCCGGGCCCTCCCGGTCCGCTGGTTTAGTGACGAGAATGCTAACCACTAGACCATCGCACCGCTTGAATTAGCAAAAAATACTTTTTTGCTAAATTTCAAATAGAGTCAGCAAAAAATACTTATTTCGCTAAGTTTTAGAATTAGCAAAAAAATTCTTTTTACTAAGTTTTAGAATTAGGAAAAAAAATTCTTTTTGCTAAGTTTTAGAATTAGCAAAAAAAAACTTTTTTTGGCTAAGTTTTAGAATTAGCAAAAAAAATACTTTTTTGACTAAGTTTTAGAATTAGCAAAAGAAACTTTTTTTGACTAAGTTTTAGAATTAGCGAAAAAAATACTTTTTCTGCTAATGCTAATTTTTGCTGATTTTTGCAGCACTTCGAAACTGCTGCGAAAAATTAAACTGCCGGGAATCCGGGCAAGCAAGTTTTCAAAACAGGTTGGTAAATTTCGGTTAATAGCATAGCAATTCATTAGGTGGATTTATGGACACATTTTCCGGACTTTTTCCACCGGAAGCGGTCATTGGAGGAAGAATTTTCTGTTTTTTTTTCTTTCAATCTCTAATGTTCGATTTCTTTAGCGTGTTTTTTTAACAATCATGTTAAAAATTTGACGGTCATAAACATGTATCTTTTTGACACTCATTTTAAAATTCTGACAATTATGAAAAGGTGTTTTTTTACCGTCATGTAAAAAAAATTGACAGTCACAAAAATATGTCTGTTTGATAGTCATGTAAACAATTTGACGGTCACGAAAATGCTTTTTTTTGACAAAAATTTTAAAGATTTGACAATCGTGTTAAAAAGTTCTTTCAATTGTAAATTTCATAGAAACTGTGTAGAGGATCGATAAAAAAATGTGAAGGGTGCATTCGGTACATGACAAAGAATTGACTGTATCCATATGAAACTCAAATGACAAAATTTCGTCAACTGTCCCGAAATTCCTTTAAAAACGATAATTCCCCAACGGGGTCACCGTTCGCGGTTGGCAAAAGTCTTTTTTTTTTTAATCGTCATAAAACAGAGATCGTGTCACGCGTGGGTGTCTGTGTGTGTGTGCAAGTAAGACACTAAAATGTCGTGTGTTTAGCGGTATAATAAACATTGCGAGCTGGCACGAAAAGGGGCAGATGTGGCTCCGTACAGCAATGCCACACAGGGAAGAGGATGTACGCGAGCGTGTCATCGAGGCAGGCGTGTCTCCTCGCCGTTCTCACGTGCGTCTCGCACAGAGGGATCCCGAGAGATGACGTGTGCCGCAAGGAAAATACCGAGCGAGACGATCGGACAGGCCGAGACGGAAAAATAAAAAAACGAAGCATTCTGACGAATCTCGTAATTTCTTTACGCCGCTAATGATGAATTCAGTCACTCGGAAGGATTGGCCATGGCTTTTTTTTAATTCTCATCGAATGCCGAACCGTCGCACAAGGTGTTAACCTTTTCGGAAAACGGTATTCGAGCCTTGGGGCGTACTTGATTCGATCTTTTAGATATACATTTAGACGGGAAAAAATTGAGCAATTTTGAGGAATTTTTTTAATTAAGAAATTATGGACGCACTGCTTCCCGTAAAATTTAATTTGCAAAAAAAAAAGCCAAAAAAATTTGCATCTGGAACATATAGTTTTGAGAAAAACGCGTTTAGCCGTTTCCAGTTCGGCCGAGGCAAGAACCGAGTCCGCGTCACGCGGCGTCGCCTCGCAGTATGTGGACGTGCCTCGCTCGCGTCGTTTCTTTGGGTTGTCGAGCTCGAGGCATACGTACCGAGGCTGCCTCGTGAGGCGGCTCGGCCAATCCGGAGGCAGATTTTGATTTTTGTCATATTTATTTCTTTATTTTTTTTCATTATCAAAAGACTTGTATTTTTGGCAAATTGAATTGTGGTAATAAATGACTGATGGGAATACGTAAAAGTATTTCAATTATTTTCAAGGCCTGACGCGGCCAAAAAGAAATTTGGTCAGTTGAAAAGAATTAACTTTCGATGCGTCCCAACGATCCAACCTTCGAGATAACAAAAAGCAAGAGTTTCGAATCGGACGGTAGCGATTTTTTTATTTCGGATCTCAATACACCCAACAAATTTTTCAAACCATGAGATTTGATTAGGCTCATTTATCGAAGTGTTAATCATCTTCACTGTATCGTTTCGAAAAAAAAGAAAAAATTGAAATCCATGAGCTTTTACAAAAATTAAATATTTCGATATGAAATATCAAAAATATTTCGATTCGCAATTCCTCGTGAGAAAATTTGTCAAGTTTCCCATTACACCGACATATTATTAAACTCTCCGAAAATTCCCGAAGTCAATTGTTACTTGACGAAAAGAAAATCACAAACCCGATAAACCCAATGCACATTTATTTTATCCGAAAAGTATTCTCCTCCTCACCCGTTCACCTAATTCACGATGAAAATCCACTCATTTCCATTTCTTGTCATACAAGACAAGTAACCACTCATCCGTAAAAGCCTCCGCTGAACGTGGTCGAGCCCACTCGAAGTGTAATTAACCCAGAATCGTTGATATAAAAAAAAAGGATGTGGATCGTTTCGATCGAATTGCAACCACATGCGAGAGATTGGTCTACGCACCCTTAACAATATATCGAGTATAAGTAATGGTATCGGAGCAATTTGCTGACGAAGCGCGGTTAATAGAGGCTTTCGCGATGTATTTTGCGGCGAAGTATGAACAAGTACCATTTATGGAAAATTAGACTGACCGATTATGTTTTCGTAATATAAATAGGGAATTATAGCACTCGCAGTTTAACAAGAGGCGCAAGTTCAATTCGACGCAATTCTCTCATAAAACTGTGTGTGTGTATATATATATATATATATATATATATATATATATATATATATATTTATTTATATATTTATATATTTATGTACACAGGGTGTCCTGTTATGAATGGATAATCCTGCAACTATCGATCGGTCAGATCATGTCCGACGATGTGCTGGAATTTCAGTTTAGTAAAAGGCCCCCGGTTTTCGAGCAAAATATATATATATAAAATACGTTTTATTTTTTTTTAAGCACTTTAAAAGCCATTGAATACGTCTACACCTTGTAATTGTCACCCTGTATGTACGTATGTGTATGTATGTGTATATGCGCTGCCGGTAAAAAGTTTTCGGACACTTTGGATAATAGAAAAACTTTCGATTTCTGAATAATTTCTAAATAATGTTAGAATAATATAATTCATTTAATTTGTTATTTTACGAAAATACTATATAGCTCTGCATAATGAATTATATATATATATACCCATACATATACATATACATACATATACATATATATATATATATATATATATATATATATATATATATATAATCGATGTAACATGTTTTATATGTGATCTGAACCGTATAACATTGCCAGTTCGATACGAGATTGTCGTATTCGTGTTCTCGAACGTCGTTTTCTCGATCTCATGTGCGGCACAGCCGACGACGAGGACGACGACGACGACGAGGACGACGGCGCGGGTGAAAAAGACGTCGGACTGTATCGGGCGTCGGGCTGACTTTCGCACTGATTCATGATACGAGATCTCTGGCGAGTCTCTTCACGATCTGTTCCCATCCTGGTACACACACGCGAGACGAGTTCACGACGGAAATTACAAATGCCTCAAGGATTCGTGTTTCTCGTTTTTGTACGTGCGTTTTTTGGTTGTTCGTTCGCTTTTCCTTACGCGTCTAGGCAAGAAGATCGGTATCACGTGCGAACCGCTCTTCGATGGATAATCGCAATTCAGAAGGATGTATCATCGATACACGTGCGGATCAGGCGTTACGTGCTGTGATATTACGAGGCGAAAAATTAGTACCGATTTCCGGCCGTGCGATATCGGTATTGGTGACGTTTTTTTCGAGGCTGGGAGTTAAATAGTCAAATTATTGAATTTCGATTTTTCGGGCTGAACTTTTCAGCTGATTGAGGTAGAACGATATCTATGAATTGTGGAAATTTCCAAAATTCCAAAAGTCGATGATGGCGTGAAATTGGTTGAAGCTCGTTCCGAACCCTCGGCACTTGAAAATCAACGCTTACGGAATTTTTCTGCTCTTTTTTCGATCGAAACCGTCAAGGGAAACTGGAGAAATTGGCATTGTCCTTTCAAAAGGACGAATCTACGAAGAAGCTCTTCATTGAAGATGTAATCTTTTTTTATAGCTTCATAGGAATTTTGGGTAATTTTTCTGGTGATGTCATTGGGAGTATGTATCAAACGTTTAAAAACCCGGTTTTTTTAATGCGTAGAAAACGATTTCAACCTTCATAGACGGGCAAAGGGAAATTATCATATATGCATGTTTAGTGTGCGTTTTTTCACCGAAATTTTCAACGATTTTTTATTTCTGCTTCTCTAGATCTCAACCGAGTTCATTTTTCTACCCTTTTGGGATGATTGCCAAAAGGGTGTCAGAATTGATTTAGAATATTGAGATATTTCGGTAGATCGAACCTGAGGCCAAATAAGCGGAATCTTATCCAAGAGGACCACGTTGGGTCTTCTCAAGAGGATTCGATCCAGCAGGATCAATTCCTGAAAATGATGCTGCAATTCGTTGCAAATTTCTTTGCACCCCTATCTCAATTCAACTTTCAATTTGATCTTCATTTAATTTGTTTATGGCATTGTTCCATTGCTCTTGCGAGGCAGAAGAAAGTGGCGGTACGTAACGAAAATATTGATGCTAACTTTGATGTCAATTTTTAGGCTCTTGGATCGTGACATCAATGCTCTGCTAAATTTATAAATGTTTACGTATATAAAGTTCATTGCTCTTGCGAGGCAGAGGAAAGTGGCGGTACGTAAAGAAAATATTGATGACAACTTTGATGTCAATTTTTAGGCTCTTCGATCGTGACATAACTACTCTGCTATAAATTTGCTGCTATAAATTTATAAATGTTTACGTATAAAAAGTGCGTTTGACTTCTTGACTTGATCACTTTCGGAAAAAATTAGCACGACACGTTACCAATTAGCTGTCATCGCTCCTTGATGTTTTCTAAAAGTGAAGAAATCCACAAATAATATTTGACAAGTCTGTGATGCAATCGCGACGTTGGAGACTTCACCGGAAATAAGTACTTTTGTATCGGAGCAATAGCGACCAAATTGGCGAGCTCTGATTGACAGTTGTGCTTTGATTCGACCAGGCACGTGCGTTCACGTCACGGCCCTTCCACGCATTGACGAACGAGGATTTTCGGCTACGCCAATTGTGCGACATTTTTTAAGGGAAATTTTGACTTTTCGGGGCCGAAAAAAAATGTTAATTTTGCCGTATGAGAAAGAAGAAGAATGCGGAAGGTGTACTCTATGGTCCTGGCATAGCAGATTAGATGTAAGTATGAAAGTTATCATTTTATTCGCACATAAACTTCAGTTTGTTTTGGTTCGTTTGGATTTGTTTGGCGTTGTTTGAGGTTATTGGTGTTTGCATAAAAAATTGGTGAAAAATTGAACATTTTTTGGGGCAACGAAGTAGAAACCTCCCTCGAATATCTCCGGAGAGCACCCAATGATCGCGATCTCCAATGATCCCCACTGTCGCACGCGCAAATTTGTTTTTCCACGCAAGCACAAAACGCCTCCAAGCTCCACAAGCTTCATCACCGGAAGAGCCTCGAGACAGTCGAAAAGAGGAAATACTTGGTATCCGACTCACCACCACATCGATCCTCGTCCACGATTCTTATTGCGGCTTATGTCAGCGGGCATTGCGGGCACTGCCATCATCGCCAGAGCTCCAAAAATCATCCACAGTTTCATTTTTCGTCGTCTTGAGTTATAAAAAAATGGGCCTTATTTTATACGTATATAGAAATATTTGTTTTTCAACGAATCAATATAATGTCGATACTCGAAGAGTTCCTCGACGAAGCCCACTCGTTTTTTTCTTTCCTCAAATTATCCGTGGATCATGGTCTCTGTTGGCCACCGTTGAAAAACGAGGCTCCACCTTTTCCGTTCACAGAACACTTTGCACGACATTTGCGATGCAACGACGAAACCATACAGGCGAACTATACTACACAAAGCGTTTGGCACAAACGTCAGTTCACCATCGTCGTGTTTTCCTCGCCCACTCCGTCTCCTTCGCGACGCGAGCCACCACTGTTCCTACCGTGATACTTTTTTTTTTACCACGATTTTCGAAAAATGCCCAAGATCGTGGACAAATGTCACCCCGAGGTTTCTTTTCGACGCGTACGTAGGGCGCGGCAACACATTCGTAAGCACGCGTCATTTACTCCTCGCGGCGACTAACGACGAGCCTCGATCATTTCATCGCGAATGGAAAAAAAGCAAAGCTCATCATCCCGCGCGCACCTGGTGGCCAGAAAGTATCCGCCCAGATACGTCGTGCCCGATTGTCCCGATTGATATTGAGCCGGTGAACGTTAATCGGAGTCTTTTTTTTTTCTTCTTCTTCTTTTTTTTCGGTCAACCAAGTGAAACGCGTAAGGTGGAATTCCCTGGTCTGGGACTACCCTCGGGCTTCCGATACGTCGGTGAGACTGACGTCGGTTGCCGGCGCACACCGCTCGGGCCTCTCTCGCTCCTGACTTCTTCTATCTCACTTTCTTTTTTTCCCTTCTTCCTTCCTCTTCTCGTCCGTCACTCCTCTCTCTCTCTCTCTCTCTCTCTCTCTCTCCCCCCTCCCTCTCTCTCTCTCTCGCTCTCGACTCCCGCCGGATATTACATGGGCAATGGGCGCGCAAATGGTCGATTTGCAAAGGGCCTCGAGGTTTTGCGCCGATTTTTCCGGCGAACCGGAACGCAAGCAAAATCGCACTCTCTCTCTCTTTCTTTCTTGCACTCTCACTCTCCGGCTGGTCCTTTCGCGATCTTTAACGATGACGATTTTCGTGTGCGATCGCGTCCGGAGCGTTTGCAGCCGAAGAGAACAACGTGGAAAGTTTGAACCTCGTGAATTTGAGGTCGGAACGGGCCGCGGGAGCGGTGGTGGTGGTGATGGTGATGGTGGTGGTCGTCCTCGTGCTGGAAAGTGGTGGCGATCGTTGGTGGTGGCGGTCCCGATGCTCGATGACGCTTTATGGCATTAGGGTGGGGGAAGGGAGCAGATTCGACCTCGTCGAGCGGCTCTCATACCTGCCCCATCCGCGACGAGTGAGGGGCGGCGGCTCCTCGCAACCCTCGCAACGCGCTTAACCTAGGTGGCTCGAAAAATTGCGTTTTCCGACAATATTTTTATTCGGTAGTATCACCTTCTAACTATCTTGCGTGAAAATGTCATTCAGATATTACTAAAATTGAATAGACTAGGGCTTCTAACAAATTTACGGGAGATACGATGTGAAACATTTAAGCGGGTAACCCTCTCTGGAATCTTGAAAAAATCGTTTTTTCCTTTTGTTTTTTCGTTCTTTGAGTATGTTATTTTTACGATATTAAGGCATCTTTGAAGAAAAAAAGAAAAATCGATTTTTCGAAATGTCTACAGTGGCCTTACCCCTTGAGACCAACCGGACCCTGAAATTCGAAAAAATTGCCAAGTTGCACCTATTTTAGTGGAACAGTGAGACGTCGGGTTTACCGCGATTCGTCGAGATTGAACGCGATTGTCTCGAAACTACATATTTTGACACGGCGGGATTGATATCTTGTGCAACTTTAACACTATTGACTTGAATTTGCGCAGTTAGCGTTCAAACAGTAGTCATTTTCGGTTCACGATCGCATTTTTTAATTGGATTAACCATTGGTTAACAACAATGACTTCGGCATGCTGTTTTTCAAGAGAAAAATGAGATTTTCTTTGGAGATGCTGTCATTTTCCGTATATTGCGAAACTTGGAAAAGTGGCTCGTGAACTCATACCCATTGGATATATTTGAAGAATTTTTTTTCTTCTCCTTTCAGATTATATTTGGCCTGGTAGAGATCCCACCGTTTCGAGCCTCGCCGCTCGAGGACTGCAACGCCAACTGCAGCACCACGAACACTTTGAAAAATGTTCTTTCGAAAAAATTACACTGTAGACACAAACTATGTGTACAACGTGCTGGGAAAAAAATTAATTTATTCCAACTACTGTTACTAAAAAAAAAATTCATCATTCTGACCCTTCAAATTGTTCAAAATCGATCTTCATTTTTTAATAGTTACTTAAAAACAACGACCTTTTTCATAGATTTTGTACCGTAAAATGGGGTTAAATTGACATTACGGGTAACTAACTTTTGGGGCTACTTTTACAGAGCGCCAAAATACGGTTTAAACGTGTACGCAGCGAGCCTCTTTTTCTATTCTTGCCTACTAATCGTACCCTAGATACTTGATATTTTTATGTAAAATATTTCCTTCATCAAGATGCCAATTTGATTGTAAAAAAATCGTTGTTTTTCATTAAATTCGATGTACAATGAAAACCATATTAATGGTTTTAATCAAAATTATGTCAAAGTAACCCTTAATACGTTGGCACTTAAAAAATAAAACAATTATGGGTGATGTTGGGGCTTAACTTCCTTATACATTTGATAGCCAAAGTACACATTGTTCTATTGGAGCAAAAAAAAGTTGGAATTTAGAATGTTAAAAAAAAGTTATCCACAAAAAACTTCCAAAACCTGTTCATTGTAACCCCATGTTACGGCATGCACGAGGTTCAATTCTTGATCGCGTTGTTAAAAAAAAATTCTTTTAAAAATCGATTGTTTTGCTGTATTTTTTGCTATTTTTTTTTTTTATCAAAGGCTCTCGATATATGTACCTTTGAATTAAAGAAAAATGCGTTTCTTTTTTACCAACCGTTTCCCGGGGAAATAATTCGGAATTTGGCCATTTTTTGGACCTTCAGGTAGATGGCGCCACTTAAGGCGTTACCCCCACTTGTAGCGCAAAAAAAGGCCTTTTTCATGAATGTTTTCAAAGAAAACTACAAAACTTTTTTAATCGATCAATATACCATCTTAAAGAACACATCTTGAAGAACTTTCGGTAATTTTTTTATTGAAAAATATTACATTTTTTAGTGGCAAATGGCCGTCAATGAAATAATGTTTTTAAATACACGGTTTGCGGTGACCAACATTGCGGCGAAGTGGATCATCTTAAAAAAACAATGCGGATGGATTTAGTCAAATATAAGTATAAACTAGTCTTTAATCGAAGGATTTTGAAAAATATTCATTTTTCACAAAATGGCGGACAGTCAAAGTTAATGGTTCGGTTTTAACGAAAAAAAACGGCCGTTTTTTGGCTATAAAAAGGCCATTTTTTTCGAAAAAAAAATAGAACGATTAAAGACTACATTTTTATGTATTAAATAAGCCTGCAAAATTTCAAGAAGATCGGTTCATTAGTGTTCGAGTAATCTTGGTCACCGACTTCAGAAATGCCATTTTGAGAAAAACGCGTTTAAAGTTTCTCTTTCAACGCTCTTTCAACGCGGATTCTTCTCTTTCAACGCTCACATCTCAGTCAATTTTGTTCGGTTCGACTTGAAATTTTCAGGACATATTCTCAGATACTTATATCTCAAAAAAATGCAATAAAAAAAACTGATTTTTTTTCAAAATCGCAAGTGGGGGTAACCCCTTAATAAGCGTTATGGCAGGATGCCTGCGCGAACCCTTCAGCCCCTTGTGCCTCAAAGAGAGCAACGAGACAAACCAGGTGGTCCTCATCTTATCGCAATTCTCTTTCTCCCGACCAACTTGTGCCTAAACGACCAATGCTCAATCGCATGGCTGTCCAAGTGGAAAGCCGATTTTTTGGGTATGCGCTGCTTCCCGCCTGCTGTCCCCATGATCAACGTTACGTGAGCCCCGGCGTCTTCGAAATCACATTTGGATCGATTTAATCTCATTTATCGAAAAATCGTTTCCAGCTTTATCCTGCTACTCGGAAGCAACGATCACTATGCAAAAGTCAAAGTTGGGATCGCCCTCGAAACAGCCCGAAGTGCTCATAGTACACTCGACGCATTCGAGTGACGTTTCTTTAATTGTTGTGTCATTTCTTAAATTTTATCCTTTTAATTTTGTAATTTCTTCACTTTTGTATTTTATTCATAACGCCTTCGAATGACTTTCCTCCTTGTAATTATTTTATTTTTCATCACCATTTTTGTCACCCCCTTCCCTCTCTTGCCATCATCCTCGCGGGATCCCTAATCGAGCGAGCACATCGCCAATGATCGCAACATCCGAAATTCTTGTCCCCGTTAAACCTACCCATATTTTTTCATACGAAATTCCATTATAATTCATACTGCTCGGTTTTCGATCGAAAAAAAAAATCTTTCCGTGCCTATTGCGCGGGTGGATTCCTTCGGCGATTTTTGCTCTGCATGAGTATTTTTTTCCCACGTTCTAGAGAATGTATTCAGGGTTCAGCGCGATATAGTGCAACATGCTTGGGGCAAATATTGGAAGGGGTTCATCATCCCTTCCCAGATTTTCGTTAAAACAAAATTTCGTTTAAAAAAATCATTTTTTCAATAAAAAAATGTATTAAAAAAATGCATTTTTTTTTAAATCCTCGGGCGATCCTCCCGAAAGAGCCGAAGATCGGCGCGGAGCCTACGACAAGTACAGGCCGCGGCTGACGACTGCACGCCACGCGTTCTACTCCGAAAGAACACGATTGAGAGAGAGAGAGAGAGAGAGAGAGAGAGAGAGAGAGAGAGAGAGAGAGAGAGAGAGAGAGAGAGAGAGAGAGACAGAGACAGAGACAGACAGAGACAGACAGAGACAGAGACAGAGACAGAGAGAGAGAGAGAGAGAGAGAACCTCATCCCTCCACTCGGCACCGGCTTCAAGACCATCCTGGACGCCTTCCCCAGATCCCCCCCCCCCCCCTTTCCCCAGACTGAATAAATCTGGCCCCGCCCCTTCTCGGACTGCCTTCTTTCCGTCCTTTACACACTTATTCCCCCACCCAACGATGTTCTCACCTATGTATAAACATACAGGGTGTCTTGTTATCAATGGATAATTCTGAGACTGTCGATAAGTCGGATCGCGTCCTACTATACGCTGGAATTTCAGTGTAGTAAAAGTCCCACGGTTTTCATAATGAAAATGATACCTTTTTTTTAACCCGGTGTTTTCAAAAATACGCTTGGTTATTAGTTTCATCTAGAAATGTCTACTTTTTAACCTCAAACGTTGAGGAAACTTCATGAAAAAAAATCTTATGCAGAATTTTCATACAAACCAATTCGAACATCTGACTTTGGTAGCCTGCGGTGTCAAAAAAATGTACTACGCATATCGTGCCAATGGCTTAAAAAAGTTGCTCGGTTGTTGTCGTTTGGTATCATTTCTAGAAATGACATGCGATAAACCAAAAGTAGATGATTTTTCTCTTCAAAAAATACGATAAGGCCCAAGATCTCGAGAACCGTGGGACTTTAACTAAACTGAAATTCCAGCATGCAGTAGGACATGATCTGACCTATGGACAGCGGCAGGGTCTACATTGATGACAGGACACCCTGTATATGTGACGACCTCGTATGTATACGTATATGTGACGACCCTCGTATGTATACTCTTGCATTTTTTCTGATTTTAAAAATATTGAGATTCACTCGTAATGGGAGTATGGAGACGATCGTCCGATCTCCTCCGCATGGACCCGAAGCCGAACTTTACTCATCTCTCCTCGTTTATTTTTTAATCGAACCGCGCACTGGTTTGCTCGAAAACGCGTAATTGCCTTCTGGGAAAACGACGCGCGCACGGACGTGCGATGTCTCGATGATTCAATTCCAAAGTAGACTAAACGCGATGTAAGTTTCTCGGAATGCAAGACTACGAGTTTGCACCTCCCCCACCCCCCCCCCCCCCCCCCCACCCCGAATTCAAAGTGAGGACGCGTTGGTATTGCTTCTCTTATATCCGGTTTGCGTCATATTCTCAAATTGGATTTTACGATTGACGAGTCACGCGAGCAGATGAGCCCTCGCGCATCAGCGCTTTTCGTAATTGAATTCTGAATTTCGGGTAATTTTCGTAATTTAAGTCCGATCGAGTACGAGTGACTGCGAGCTTGCAAGAACTTTGTCAAAAAAGAACTTCTGTCGGAATGTATTCTTCTGAATGTTTTTTAAATTTATTTTTAACGAATTCAATTAGCGATTAATCGATGGAAAATAACATGATTTCGGTATTCGGTTAATAGTTGATTTATATGAGTTTTTTTTATTACCGAAGGGCAAATGTAACAATAGCTGCAGCGATGAGAAGCTTCGCTTATACGAAGGGTGTCTCAAAATCACCTGACATTGTAATTTATTAACAAAACGTATTATTTAATTGAAAGGTACGAATATTTTTATTTCAATATCAGGTATTAACATAGAGGTTATGTGTGGAACACAATATCCGATAAATGACATAAACGTCATGGACTTGTTTTTTAAAATGTCATTTTTTCAATCGGTAAGTCGAAATTACGAGAAAAAAAGAATATAATCTGCCCCAAAGGACGAAAAATCTATTATTTACAAGAATTAAATTAGATCCGTCTGAATGAAATGAGCACTTCGCGCGGGGGTCTCTCGGAAATGTCATTTTCATACATTTTTGTCGATAAGCAATAAAGCATTGCTTATGCGCACGACATAATTGTCACGAAGCACGTGGCTTCCCGCAACAAACTCGGTAAGGGCGTCACTCTCAGAGGCCACACCCAGTCGGGCTTCCACTTTTGTTCACCCGAGAGTGAGATCTTTCTCTTGGACCTCGCAAAAGGAACAGGATTCGGATATATATATATATATATATATATATATATATATATATATATATATACATTTTTTTTATATATATAATACTTTTTATATATAAACTTATATATACATATGTGGAAAAGATATTTTGGACCCGTTGTATCGATGTAATGGTGGCTATCAGTACATTCGGCTGTTTCGAGGACGCCTCTGATTTTCTTTTCATTCATTGTTATATTATAATCATTATATAAGTATGTTTCCATTTATTTAAGACATTTTGAAAATATTCGTGTTTGCATAATGTTAAGTATGCAAACATAAGGCTATTGGGACAATCCTCAAAGGCTAATTTCGTGAAAATTTAATTGCAAATATATTTAAAATTTAATTGCAAATATTTAATTTAACTGTGAGGCGTGCTTTGAACGTAATTATTTTTTCAAAATTTCACCTCCGATGGCGTATATTAACGTGAAAGTGAAAAAAGAAACGTATTTTCAAGAAAAAATATGTCCGTCTGTACGGTTGCGCCATTATAATCGGTGCAGAAATTTGTCAGGGAGTCCCCATATTCTATAAGATTCCTGTTGGGATTTAAGGGGCAGAAAACTTTGGGCGAGGAAGAAAATTGCTGATTTAGATAATTTAAAAAAAAAAGATTTCTTCGCCATTTTCGACATTTAAGGGATGTTTTGTTGCTCCTTTTGGCTGTTACGCGGTATTTTTTTTATCACTATTTAAAAATGGCGGAGGTATGGCACCGTCTTGTAAACTGGACTTCCAAAACTGACGTGATATATAGCTCAAAAACTAGTCGACCGATTCTAATGAAATTCGGTAAAAAATCTTGCCAATCTCATCGTCTAAAACATGACCCTAAATGTTTTCCAAAAGTAAAAAAATAACGTCGTTTTTTTATTGCAAAATGCAACTATTTTTGCGAAATAATCAATCTTTTTGTTTCAAAGTGTAGCGTTTCATCGATTTCCAAGATTTATCGCTTTTTCTTGGTTCACATTTTGCGTATGAGTGTTAATTCAAGAAAAATGTTCGTAGGTTGTTTTCAGATTAATCCCGCCGACGTTACGTGTCACGCCGTCTGACGAGATCCGCCGCATCCCGTTTAGAAGACCGTGCCGAACCTCCGCCATTTTTAAAGATTAATACCAAAAAAATACCATTTAACAGCTAAAAGTTGTAATAAAACATACCCTAAGTTTAAAAAATGGTGAACACGTCTTCGATTTAAACAAAAGTCATGAAAATCAGCAATTTTTTCCCCCTCTTACACTGCGCCGCACTTGTCGAGGGTACAGGGAAACTGTGGAACATAACCCCTACCGCTATAGGCAGACATTTTTAAGTAGTATTAGAAATGATGACACTTGACGCCTCAAGCTTTTAGAATGTGGATTTCATATTTTTTAAATATCTGCGTTTATGAACCTTTTGAGTAATTGCACCTATGATGAGTGACCAAGGAAGGCACTTTTTGTAGTTATAGTGTTTTGATTTTCAATTTTACCGAACATTACTTTTTTACTTTTTAGTACAGTACCTTCCAAATAAAAGTTTCTTTTTAGAAAGCTTTTTTACGTTTATCGTTTACACAATTAGGTACCTACACACAAGGTATCATATAGGCCTGTCGTTCGGAGCCGAACCTCGACTACCGATCCATCCCCATTGGTATCAATATAATTGACTTATCCAATTTTATTGAGCAACAATAAGACGAGGATTCCCCGGAGAGGAACCGCGTGGACATGACGGGCGACGGGGGAAAAAATGAAAGGGATTCCACGTTACTTTGTTGAATTTTTTTCGATGCCCGTGTTCTCTTTCCAAAAGAGAGAGAGAGAGGGAGGGAGAGAGAGAGAGAGAGAGAGAGAGAGAGAGAGAGAGAGAGAGAGAGAGAAAAGTTCGGCGAGCAACTAATTTCGCGCAATGACGTCAATTATGTTTTTACCTCCGTTGTAGGGATCCATTTATTTAAGCGGACACACAGAGCGGTTCGGCTTGATGGACACACGGTTTCTCCCGTATGGACGAGAGCCCAGCTGAGAAAGGAGTGACCGAGAAGGAGAATCGAGGCGAAACGAGAAGAGACGAGACACGAACAGGAAGAAAGAGATTCTTCGGTGTGAGGAGGAGATGAAGAAAAAGAAGATGATGAAGAAAGGAGAACAAGAAAAGAAAAAGGCCATGGGAGATCGAGCCGAAGCAGTAGCAGGGCAGCCAGTAGTAGTATTTACCGGGAACGTTTTATTGTCAGCAAACAAAATCCTAGCCAATTACATCTGGAATGCCGCTCGCAACTTGACCGGTCTCTGCCGCGAGTAAAAATCGCTGACATTGCGAACCCGCGAAATCGTTTCAGAGGCTTAGCGAAAAAAACGGGGGAGAGAGAGTGAGAGAGAGGGAGAGAGAGAGAGAGAGAGAGAGAGAGAGAGAGAGAGAGAGAGAGAGAGAGAGACTCTGAGATGGCAGGTTAAACGCGAGAAAAGTCATGGGAATCGAGCGTCGACGCGACCTACATAGAAGAATATTCAAAAGAAACTGCAAGCACGCACTGCACAGCCTCCGAGGACGAAGCGAGCACTTTGGGCTCCCGAGCGCCAGCGAAAAATACTTCAGGAATACTCGCGATACACGAGAAATAATCCAGTAAGAGTTTAATATTCTTCGGCGGGGGTGGCGAACACTGTTAGAAAATTAAACTTGGTTGTTTTAACAGGATCATCCCATGTGACTACTCTTATTCGCTTTTTTTGGATTTTTTTTTTCTTACGAATCATGGAAACACTATCTTCGCATTTTTACCACTCATTCATTAACATTTTTGCAATCTGTCAGAATTTTATCAAACAAATATAACGAGTTGAATCGACTTTACACCGTTCGGAAGACGCTAGTGTGTAAAAAAAGTTGGTTCACGGCTGCCATGATTCCGGTGGTTTTGCTTATCAGAAATGAAATAAATCGAAAGGGATTTTAATTCGGAGACCTGAGGTTGTCGCCGGAACTGGAGTAAAGTTAAAATATCAATGATTGCATTTTTGCACGGTTTTTAAAGTTAAGTTCCAAGTTTCGTCATTTTTTTCTAGTATTCTTTCTGGAAATATTCTACAATTCAAGAAATGTAGAATTTTTCGACAAATATTCTAGAATTCTAGAACTTGTTAGATTTTTTTAGAAATATTCTAGAATTCTAGAACTTTCCAGAAGTTTTTTTTTTCTAAAAATATTATATAATTCCAGAACTTTCTAGATTTTTCTAAAAATATTCTAGAATTCTGGAGCTTTCTAGAATTCTAGAATTTTCTCGATTTTTGTTTTCTAAAAATATTCTAGTTCGGGTGTGAAGTATAGATATGCCGACACCATGCAAATTTGAGCGAAATCCGTTCAATAGTCTTTAAGATATCGTGGAAGCTACTTTGAAACATGCAGTTTTGAGAAAACGCGTTTAAAAGTTCAAGTACGATTTACACAACGAAAATGATAATTCACCATTAGTCTGCTATGGCGGGTCCATAGAACACTGCACGTTTTTTGCAATTTGTGCAAAACACTTTTTTTTCGATTTTTTGGACCTGTCACATGAGATGAGCGCCTTAATGTTCTGCGGCGGGGGTGGCGAATACTTGGCTGCGAGAGAATCAAATTTGGTTGGTTTAACTCTTCGATTGCACACCGGGTCATTTTGACCCCCATTTATTTTTCAAATGCCTGTATCGCGAAACGAGGTAATCTATTCGGCCGCAGTGCGGCGCTCGAATGTTCCCCCACTCCTACGCTATAGGTGGAAAGTAAGGCCGCCAGTTTGTCAATTTTGATTTAAAAAAAACCGCCATAGCAAAATAACCGCTTTCAAACTGATTGATAGATTTCAATTCAGCAACATTAAAAACCATAAGATAATTTCGTCGAAATCAAACTATTTAAAAATATTGAGTCCATCATATTGAATCCGCCA
Source organism: Ophion ellenae (assembly GCA_963210295.1). Classification (NCBI taxonomy): domain Eukaryota; kingdom Metazoa; phylum Arthropoda; class Insecta; order Hymenoptera; family Ichneumonidae; genus Ophion; species Ophion ellenae. Next base: position 24,292,992 of record OY723397.1, on the reverse strand, counting down.
TTTTGAATTTTGAAAATACGTTTTTAGATTTGATTTCAGCGAGCTCCAAAACCACAGAATATTAATTTTCATTAAATTGATACTATTTTTTCAAGTTCTCATCCGCCATATTGAATACGCCATTTTGAATTTCGAAAAACTGTTTTTAGATTTGAATTCGGCGACCTCACCTCACATATGTCACCTATATTCAAGGGGTTAATCTGATTGTATATGAACTTTCATATTTTGAGTACTGCGTAGGTACTTGGAGTTCCCGATAACGAATGTTTGATCTCCCTCACACTGGTTAGATTTTTGTTTATTTGTTAAGGAGGGTAAGGAATATTTTTCTTCAGTCAAATAAGCTTTCGACGTGGGAATGAGCTTTTGTCAGAGAGGTGGAAGAAAATATTCACATCCGCGGAAAATACTTTGGTTAATGCAATTCAGCAAGATTTTATGAAACAAATGCGTAAGAACGGAAAAAATCGATTCCTGCACAACGATTGCTTTATAGAATCTTGGATTTACATTTTAATTTATTTATGTACATGTATTCGTCGACTCGAATGTGACAATAATAGCTCGGTTATTGAAACATGTTTTTAAGTAAAAATAAATACAAGTCTTTGAAGTATACATGAATAGACGAAGTAGTCCGAAGGAAGAAGACTATGACCGATGATCCAATACACAGAGTGGTGGACGTCATCGCGGAGCGCAATCCATAGAAGCTCACTGCCAATCAGATTCGGGAACGTTGTAAGGCTGAAAGTCCATACAGTAGGGCGGTAAGTATACGATTGTTCAAATAAAAGATGCACATGTGTATTAAGGTAGTTGTCCCGAAATTACGTATCACAACACTTCGAGAACGCGTTCAGGATGAATTGACGTATACAAAAAGTCATGCTGGGATTTGATTGTTTTCGCTTGATTTCCAAGAACATCCCAATAATGAACAAATTGGCAAAACATCCCCCTTTTGCTAACTCAATGGAGCAATTGGTTAAAATGTTGACGTCCTGCAATAATGCACTCATGGATTCGCTGTTTCTCATGGGAGAACATTCAAGGCTGTTGAAACTGTTGATCTTAAACACCAGATACGGATTTCCCTCTTCCCAGACTCCACTCAAAGGTCACCAGATTTAACATTCTTGGATTTTACCCTGTGGGAGCACTGAAGCAAAAGTTTTATTTTTAAGTGAGAATTGATGTCCATGAAGAATAGAGTCTCGCTGCAACTGAAAACTAGGATATATTGCAATGCTTGCATCGCTGAGAGAGGCTTATATCTTAATCAAATTCTTCCATTGAGTGAGTAAGAGAGGAGGATTCTGTTGTTCTATTGCTTTTTGTGGTTTTCTCGTAATCAACGCCAATACGCCTTTAAGCATCGACGCGTCATTAATTGTTCGTCGATCAATCCTCAACACTCTTATGAATGGTTGTCATTTGATTTCGAGACACTCTGCATAGCATGGATAAAATGAAAAAATGGGTGTATCCTTTCAAACTTCGTATTCCTAGTCTTTTTTTCCAAGTCAGAAGTTTTGCGACTGCCTCGCGTATGGCGCGGTAAGCCAAAGGAAGTCTAACATAAAAATGCCATTTCGTGAGCTGTCAATAGCAGCGGTTGTTTTCACTAGTTATTACGAGCATCAGTCTAATAGCACATTGAATCTAGAATCATATGCTAGCAAATCACTAAGGTGCTGCGAATAGTTCGCTAGCCAAAGAATTTTCTCGTACCTCACAATGAGTTTTGTCAAGTGTTTTAAAAATAATGGGGCGGAAAAGAAAGAGTGACGAAAAGTTAAAAGGGAACACCCACTTCGGTATATATGTTTAAATGTTTAGCTCAAACCTGGTAGGATGCGGGGTTGTTACAAAAGTTCTGAAACGTAAAATCAGTAGTGTGAGATATGAAAGCAATGGTGAAGGAAAATACTGATATAAGCATTGAAACCAACCAGGCAATGTACAGGATCGTATTTCGGACAGAGTAGGGGCTCTAGCGAGTATGGGCACTGTCGATCGCCTACTGATATTCGCTCCTAAATGTCAAAGTATAAAATCTCAATGTACAACATGGCGCGTCGGAACGATTAAAAGTCAGCTTATTTTACGTACCACATATGACTTGAGTACTTCGCAGTAATTCTGAAAAATAACATTGTCAGGTTGAATTAGTTAACTTTCGAAGTTTGGGCAAAAAAGCGCAAGTTAAGCCTTTCAGTTCTTAGTAAAATACTTTAAAGCACAATCGCTGGTTCATTCCAAGTATCTACGTTCACTCAGATTCACAAATTGAACAATGATGCGAGCTTTGATTCTTTCGTCGTGATGCGTGGAATCAACAGCCTCCTACGGTCAAGTTATTCCATATCGGTGCAAAAAAAAATAACAGGCTAGCAGAATGTGAAAGAACGTAGAACTTGAAATTAGTACAAACGCTGCCCTTAGGCCCTATTTCTGATCAGGTGGACGTCACTTGAAACGTACATCGCATGATGGCTTATCATGGAACGGGCAGCTGACTATTGGCTTCACATTCGTGCATGCAATCGACCGAACCTGGTTTCATAGAAAAACCGGCTAAATTAAATTGAAGGTTAACAGTTGAAATTGTTTGGATAATAAAGTTGTCACGAACCGTTGCATATTGGCCATGCACCCACGTCAAATGGCAGATCGCCATCAATATGCTACTCAACAGGTAGAAGTTCATAGTGAGACTGAGCTGACGGTTGTCTTGATTGTCACTCATTCCCGTGCCTTTAAATACTGTGGCTTATGGCAATGTCTCATATGTCGCTCACCTGAACCACTTGAGTAAACACATCAAATTCGAGGAATACGGGCTGATCGAAGATAAACTTGATTTACCTGTATTTGCTTCTGATACCTCAAGCCACTCCCACACAACATGTGCCAACGTTTAAGGTAGAACGAGCGCGCAATCTTGATTTCTATACATTTTGTTCAAATTTTAACCAGACATTGTTCATGTCATTATGCATGTTTGAGTGAAATTTCCGAACAGTCGACTATTTAGATTGGGAGATAATGCGTTTTAAAATTGCAACTTGTGACACTGCAGGGTCTGCATTGAGATTTAGATGGAATAATTTTCCCTAAAACATATTTGTTCCCTATAATGAGAAGACATATGGCAATACCGCATCGTTCCACGTATCCTGTAACGTAAGTTTGCGCGATATATTTGAAATAATACTGCAAGACAAATTTTCATCTGGAAGTAATTTTTAATCGAACAATGTTTTTAATTGGTTATGAATTAACCAACACTTTTATTTGTCAATGAAGATAACACAAACAATATAAAATATCAATATTTATAACGCAATTTTTTTTACGATAATAGTTTTTAACTTTAGGAAAATGATAATTTTTTATTCTCGAAATATTGAACAATCCTGTTCTGCGGTGTTGCCGCATATGTCTTCTTATTATAGGGAACAAAGATTTTTTATGGAGAATTATTATGTTTTTACTGGACGTTTTTAGCAAAACTGAATGGTCAAGGCAATCCAAACTTTTCCCACTCTTTCCCTAACTCGTTTGCTATATAAACATAATTTTTTTTTTTAATTTATGATCAATGGAATAGTACGACAAATTATGTAACCTGACTCTCGGTCAATGCAGACCCTGCAGTCGGCTATTCTGAAATTTCACGCAAACATGCATAATGATATGAACAATGTCTGGTTGAAATTTGAACAAAACCTATAGAAATCAAGAGCGCGCGCTCTACCTTAAGGTGGAGCTGACAATTGCTAAATGCGAAAACGTGTGCATATATACCTGCATAAGAAGTCAAAAACTTCTTGTGACTTTTTGATATTTTGATTCGTCATACCCGTTTAGAAAACACAATGCTAATTTAATCCTGTTGGACCTCATCTTACTCTTCAAAAGTTTAATCCTTCAAGAAGATTATCTTGGGCGATAATAAAATGTTTAGCGTATTACTAGCAAAAAGGGTGTAAAATATAATACTTGTTTTTCTTCTGGGCTGTTTTAATTTAATGCCACGTGGTGATACGCCATTCGGAATTAATTAAAAAATGATAAGCATTGTAGTGATGCTTTATTTAGAAATATCAGCATGGAAGCAGAAAACTTATTCCAATTTGCTTCGACTCGTATAAATGTGTCCTCTCCATAACAGCTGCCTGACACTTGCTTGTCTTTCGTGTGCGATAGTCTACGACTTATTTGGCTATTAGTTTTAGCATTAGCTAGTAGTATTAGTTTAGCTAGTAGTTTTAGTATTAGCTAGTAGTATGGGTTTAGCTAGTAGTTTTAGTATTATCTAGTAGTATTCGTTTAGCTAGTAGCATTAGTTTAACTAGTAGTTTTAGTATTAGCTAGTAGTATTAGTTTAGCTGGTAGTTTTAGTATTTCTTCTGCGATAGCCTACGACTTATCTTAACCATTTGACTGCACACTAGGTCAGTTACTGGGGGTTATTTTTACCCTTTTTTTTAACTGCCTGTATCGGAAAACGGGGTGATCTATTCGGCCGCAGTGCGGCGCTCGAATGTTCCCCCACTTCTACTCCATAGGTGGACACGAATGTTGTTCAATATATATATATATATATATATATATATATATATATATATATATATATATATATATATATATATATATATATATAGACAAGCAATGCATAGTATTTTACATTGTCAGAAAATTAATTAATATTAATAACGTACCACAAAGAGGTCGACAGGAATTAATTATTATCAGGGCAATGCTCATTTGTCTTAAGGGGTAATATGTGTCTGAAACGCACAAAATGTGTTTGAAAAAAAAATTGATTTTTCACCGGAAGAATCGATCGTAATTTGTTTATAAAAACCGTAATTGTTAATTAACCATAAAAACCGTGTGTACTTCGGTGGACAATCTATCTGAGAAGCTGCAGTTGAAATTTCAAGTCAATCTGATAAAAATTATTTAAGCTCTACTGCGTGCCAATTTAAAAAACAAGATTTTGAGAAAAACGCGATTGAACGTTGAAAATCATTTATCATACATAATTAGTTTTACTTTCCTTTTTGTTCATATACACATTATCACTCATTTTTTCAATCATAACACCAATAAAAATTAATAGAAAACTGTTTTCAAATAGCGAATGCACAAACAGTGGTGCTCGCAATGAGCAGCCGAATTTATTATTTCGGAGCTATCAGAGGTATTTCGAAATTCAGCTTTTACAAGTGTTTGAGAAAATATTCATCAAGAAATGTTAATTTCATCAAGAAATATTAATGAATGTCATTCTTGAGATGTTGCGACGTCATTTAAACCAATAAAAAAATTGTCACGTACATATTATCCCTTAATGTAAAAAAATACTTTTAATATAACAATAAAGCTTTCGTATGGATGGATACTTTTGTGAAATTTTGAAAATTACAAAAATGGCTTACTGTAAAAAGCAATGAAATTTCATCAGCTGAAATTGCTTGAGATTAATTTATTCTCAAGAATTTTCGAAAAAGCAATAAATTTACAATTACTCCATCATGGACGCGTTATTTTTCACACTCAATTACGAATCGCCTTCTATATATATAAAAAACATGTCCTGACTGATTCATCAACGCCGAGCCAAAACCGCGGAAGCTAATCACAAGAAATTTGGACAGTAGGTTGCTCTTGTGGCGTAAGCGCCCACTAAGATGGTATTTTTCAAAATTCAACCCTCAATGGGAGAAAAGGGGTGGCAAAGTTTCTATGGAGATTTGAAAAATCTGGTTGGATTTACTTGAAATTTGGTATTCGTGCTTCTTAACACAATTATTGAAACACGTATTTCGGCGTTTTTAAAAATTCAACCCCTAAGGGGTGAAAGAGGGTGGCAAAGTTTGTATGTAAATTTAAAAAAGCTGGTCATTAGGCTTACTTAAAACATGGTATTAAAGCTCTCCAACACAATTAATAACACACGTATTTTAGCGTTTTTTTTCTTCAATTCAACCCCTAAACGAAAGGGGGTGGCAAATTTTGTACAGAAAATTTAAAAAATCGGGTCAAATTTACTTGAAACTTTGTATTACTGCTCCTAGACACAATTAATCAAATTTCCGCGATTTTGGAAATTCAATGCTTAAGGGGAAAAACGGGTAGCAAAGTTTGTATGGTAAAAGAAATATCTGTTCAGTTTTACTTGAAACTTAGTATCAATGCTCTTCGACACAATTCTACGTATTTCTAATGAAACATTTCAGGAGCACATTACATTAAGGAGCATTCAGCACAAATTACGCGAGCGAAGCTGCGGGCGAAAAGCTAGTTAAAAATATTCCATCTATTCTATTTCCCATCATTAAATGACATAATTTTCCCAGGATAAACAATTTCCAATCGAGCCCACAGTGAAATAAAATTCAAAACGTTTACAACAATCAGCAATGAATTTAACTCTCATTTATAATTCACGATTAACTCTCAAATCACCCATAGATTTTTTCTTCCACACGTGTCCCATAATTGAGTTATTACTACGTGAATACCTACATTTTCTTTCTCACTTTACGAAATTCCTCGTGGCTCAGCTTTCACAGCAATCTCTCTTTCTTTTGACGTCTATGTTCCCCGAATATCTACTGTCACACAAATTGACCCGGGATCCCTATTTTTCGACACTTTCCTTCATTTCATTCGCTCATTTTTCTCTCTCCATCTCGTTCTCCCCGCTAGTATTTCCCACATTTCTTTGAAAAAGGAAAAAGGAAAATTGAAGGTGCTATACTTCACCCATGCCGATCGTTGACAGATAAATACGAGGAGCTCCAACTCCGGACCTCAGCAGAGGGAGAGAGTGGCAAGGGGGAGGGGGGAGCACATCGTCGGAACCAGCAGAAAACCGTAACGAATTTTATAAGCGACCCGTTATACCGTACAGAACCCTCTTCCATTCCACATATAGATATGTATACTTGTACATAAAGATACCTTGCATATCTTTCTCTTTCTCCTTTACCTCCCAGAAGTTGACGCGTAGTAGCTAACCTTCGAAAAAAAGGGAAAGAAAAAGGAACGATCTCAGGGTAGAGAAGGAGACGAAAGAAGAGACCGTGAAAATTCCAATCGTACCATTCATCGGGTGATTGTCTCTCTCTCCCTCTCTGTCTCTCTCTCGCGTCTGAAATTAGATAAGAAGTAATTAATTCCCGTAATCCCGTGAGAGAGAGAAAGAGAGAGGGAGAGAAGGAGCGAGTAAGAGGGACAATCGATGGACCAGACGTGGCAGAGAGACAGAGGAGCATGAGATTATGAATGGCCACCAGTTTCTCGAGTTACAAGTCAACTCACCATAACTTACTGATTGGGTAAGTGATAGAGAGACTGAATGGAAAATTATAGTAAAATTCATTATCTCGTTCGAAAATGCGGCAGGCAGTAAATTTCCAATCGTATAAGACTCACAGGTTCATTCGCTTCGATACGTTCAGGGGGGTCGCCCGTTTCACAAGACCTACCGAGTGATCCCCAAACCAACACGCGTCCAATAAAATGTCAATTTCGAGCTTCACAAACGACATCATTTTCGAGAAAAAAAAATTAACCCTTCGACTGCACACTTCTGCCACGAACTGCGTATGGGGTCCATCCGACCCCAAACGTTTTTCAGATCGTTGTATTTCGGTAAATATGCATTTTTTTTAAGAGACCTTTTTTGTAGTCAATGATCCTTATTTAATAGCCGGAATTTATTTTTTAAGAAAAACAAAAATTGAGTGCCCAAACAATCGTTCAAAGTAGAAGATGCGTTAAAAATACCTACTTGCACGAAAAAGATAATAATTTTTTTCTTCTCAAAATTTAAAAGAAAGTCCTTTGAGGTTTTTAAAGAGGAATGTTGTAGATACGAAAAAAAGCCAGGGACCCTCTTTCCAAAAAGTATATTTATTCGGAGCTTTGAATTTGAGCATTTTCAGGATCGCGAAAAATGAAAAAAATCGACTCCTTCGCATTTTTTTACGTCAATTACTTATTATTATTGACATTTACCGCAATCGACGCATAAGTACATTCGGTGCTCGTTGCACATAGTCCTCCTGCATAACGGACACTTGTTTTGAGTTTTATAATCGGCATTCCAAATACATAATTTACTATAGTAGCGTAAAATTAAAAAAATCCCTGAGCATTTTCTATCGTAACTCACTCACATGTAGCAACTAAACACCAAATTGCACAACGAGAAAAATGTTTCCACTTTCACCGCACTACTGCATAAACGGGGTCGATTTGACCCCAGGTCCTTTTTCGACAGCTGTCCTCACTTCACGAGCAGATTGTAGAATGGGAGCCGAGTGTCCACCTATAGAGTAGGAGTGGAGAAACATTCGAGCGCTGCACTGCGGCCGAAAAGATGACCCCGTTTTGCGATACAGTCAGTTGAAAAAATCGGATCAAAATGTCCTACTGTGCAGTAGAAGGGTTAAAATACGAATATTATTGGACAGTTTCGTAAAAATAGCGTAGGAATGTTAACCTTGATGACGACAGTTAAGCAAATAGTGCAAAAAACACTGGTGAAGTTAGCCGCATTTATGGGCCCGCGGGTTCCGCCGGTTTTCTCCGGTTGCCCTGTGCCCTCGTGCGAACCTGCCACATTGCGTTGGGAAGCTGGTGGCTGTTGCCAATACTATGGGGACCGTCCAACCAACTGGGGACAGTGAAGTGACAAGTGTGGGATGAACGTGAAAGGGGCCTGATCGTAAAAGACCGCGAGGGAATCCGGAGAAACACTAGAAATGAGCCATAATAATAAAGTTATTTAGCATCGCGCTAATAGCGAACGGTCGATGTAGCTGATTCATTATTCGTCAAAAACGAAATAGCGAAATTGATTCAGCAATTAGAAATATTAACACCAGTGATGGGCGATCGCTGTCAAAAGTCGCGAATGAAATTTAAAAATGTTTTTTGTTTTTACACCTACCGAAGACGAGAACAAGCTCCGCTGGACGATATGGAGAGCACAGGGGTAAAACGTCACTTGAATCAACGAAATTGTGGGTTGACAGATGTGCAACGGAATATTGGGATGAAACACTAAAATATTTGTTTTTTCGAACATTCGTTAGTGGTTCGGAATGAATAATTCATAAAAACCACCATTCCTTCAATAAATGACTCGTTGGCATCCCCCAATGATGAATTTCGTCAATCCACGTAATTAATTTCACTGTACGAAACAATTTATAAATAAATTTCACTTTTTCGTTCATACCAATCAGATGGGCCAACCATTAATTTACGTTTGCTTGGGTTCGTTTGCCATGTTGTTTGAGATGCTCAATGACGTTACCAAATATTTACACTTTCATTTCTAACTTCCCAGATATTCGTGCCGATCCCGAACGAACCCTAAACCAACCAAAACCAGCCGCCCTAAACCAATGTTACCATAGCCTATGAGCCAACCTAAACGCTCAGTCAATTTTAAATCAACCCTAAGCCGATGTTACTCTGCCCTTTCGTAGCCTACCAACTAACCTGAATACTGAACCAATTGTAAACCAACCCTAAACCGACCTAAACCAATGTTACCCTACCTTATCCTACTCTACCAACCAACCTGAACGCTAAACCAATTTTAAGCCAACTTCAAACCAATGTTACCCTACTCTACCAACCACCCCAAACCAACAATAAAAATCATCCGGCCTGACACTTTTTAGACCCGATTTTCGAAAACCTTCAAGTGACATCGGAGCTTCCCTGTATCTGATTCACCAACGATCCGATGATCCTGCACGACCCACGTCCCAATTCAGCAGAGAGGGCAGCCACCAATAACTTCCTACGTGATTCTTTTCGTTCCTCTCTCCCATTTCGTGTTCATCGCGGTGTGTTAATTAGTAATACGCGTGGGTAGAGCTATATCCGTCTATCCGAGAGCGGTGGACACATCAGCATCTACCGTTCTGACCCCCCCCCCCCCCTTATATATGTATATATATATTTTTTCTTACGTAGCCAATAGTATGGGAAAGAAGTGAGATTGAGAGTGAGAAGAAGAGGAGGAGATTAGGCGGAATAGCGAAAGACGGAGATGAAAGGGAAGGACAGACGGATGTGGTATGGAAGGTGAGATGCGGTAGCTCGTAAATCTAGAGAAGCTGAGAAGCCGCGCGCGCGCGTTGAATAGGTGTAAATGAAGTTGCGGCCTCTGTGGAGGGCCAAGAGAGAGAGAGAGAGAAAAGCATGGATCAGAGCATCCGCGCTGCGTCTGGACCACCCCGACATTTATCGTTTTTCTCTTTTCTCTCTCTCGCTCTCTCTCTCTCCCCCTTTCTCGGTTGGGCACGCGGTCTGAAATAAATAGTTATGTATGCCGGCAACGATCCGAGCCGTGCTCATGGACATGCCTCCCAATTTTGGAGTATCCGATGCCAAGTAGGGTGCCTTTTTCTATCGGCTGTTTCTCCTGTTCAGAGGCTTCGTGTCCTCCACCTTCATCGTCAGCAATTATATGATCCTACATATCGATGCTGCATTGGACCTGGACTTTTCTTTAATTTGGACATTTTCATGGCAAAACCTCACTACTCTTTCGTATTTATTTCGCTTCTCGCTCTTTTTCAACCTCCATAGTCTTCGAAGGATACTACCAGTCTGGAGTTCGGACAAAAGGTACATTTCGACAATTTGTTGTGGACACCCCGTTGATAGAAGGGAAATTATGCTCAGTGGCGTTTATGCTACGGGTCTTCAAGTATCTTTGTGAATTTTTTCACAAGATTTTACAACAAAATGGCGGCTCTGAAGGTGGATGAAGCCAGTCACCTTTATCCGATAGTGTCCTGCGACTAGCAACATCGCCAATTCGACAGCAATTGGCTTGATTTTTTTTGGACGTTCATAAAAACTTTGTACATCGAAGGACCTAGAGGATTTATGATATGGTGAAAACTTTTTCTGACAAAAATATTCTCAGTGATTCATTTTACCCAAATCAATAGTTGTATCATTCCATACTGGTCCATTTGATGACATAATTGTATTATAATTTAATTCTAATGGTAATTATTTAACTACAATAGTACTTAAATATAATAAAATATATAACTTAAATTATACAATTCAAGTACTTCAATATTACCAATTGCTTTATAATTACTATTCACTAATAACGTACGACGATCGCACGGATCGTTAATCTGATCGAAAATTTCATCGCAAACATTGCGCCGCCATTTCGTTACAAAATCTTGTGAGTTTTTTTTTTAAAAGATCCTCGAAGATGCGTAGAACGCAAGCCACCAAGTGGAATTTCCATCCGATCGTCTGGATGTTCATAAAAAAAAGTCTCCAAATTCACCTTTCTTGCAGGCTCTTGACTGCCAGTCTCCCTTAATATACACCTCTCTCGCTCTCAGGCGAGGACGGAGCCTGGACCACCACGCCCATCGCGGATTTCGTCCAAATGCAGAGGTCGCGCTCCCTTTGGAAGCGGGTAACCGCGAATACGCTCTACACGTCTGTATGTGTGTATACCTGACGGAAACTACACACCCTAGAGCATCTCGTCCTAGGTGGTCCCCGCCCGCTCACGAGATGAGTCTCGACAAAAAGAGAATTCTCATATACGCGTGTCGTGTTGGTAATAAGTGTTCGGCATGGTAATGGCATTTGAGAGATGGCCGATTTCAACGGAGTCACGACGATAAATCAAGTCAGGAGCGATCTCTCGTTGACGCGGCGAAGAAACGAAGAATTTGTCACCTCCGCATCGAACAACCGAGATGGATGATCGAGCCGTTCAGGCCCAGCCATGGCCCAGTGACTACGCAAGCTTCATCGCTATACGCGTCCTTATTAGAGCATGGGATCGGTCCAAAAGTCCGATATCAAAAAAACCAATATTCGACTCATATAATACGGGTATTTCGATATCAGAGTTGAAAACGTTAAAATATCATTATAATTGTTATTGTGTCCATTTAGGTTACTTCTACTTTTTTTTGTTTGTTCAGTACGCAACCAACTACCTTCAGTCAAAAATGGATATTCTACGCTAAAAAGTACCGGGTATTCGTCGCTTCCACTGGACTATCTCTCGGACCCGATAAATCCTCCGATAACCTGGCTTTTCCCTCTCGAAAGTGAACATTACGCGGTGTGTATTTCGCCCTTCCCATTGTGGCGATTTTCTCGAATCTGGCCCATTCCGTGCGGTCAGGTCGAGGAACAAAAGCAGCCCCCCGAGTGGCTGGATTATCTCTTGCGAATCCCCGATAGAGATCGCACGGATAACGATCGAGCCATGTGGATTCGTAGGCCGGTTCGCTATTCGCGCAGCAGGTGGATCTGCGGTTCGTCGTCGTAATCCGGCATATATGGCTGACGGTTGTGCCGTTTGCGCGTGTAAGACGTGTATCGCGCGCGCGCGCCGTCCTCATCCTCAGGCCACTTTTGTACAAAGCATTACCAGTTGAAGGCATTGCGGAGTCCGCGTGCGGCCGAAAGCTGTCTCGAATGAGAAAAGCCAGCGGGGATCATCCTAATATAGGTTAACAGCTCATCCTCGTTAACTAACCGAATAAACTAGCACAAAGAGGACGTCCTTCCTGCCCGGGTGTTCATCTCGCTCGTCAATAGCTAGAGAACTCTTGGCGCAACGATAAATGCGGCGTTGGCAACTCTTGCGACCGAGACGGTATTCCACTCTGCCTTCCGTCACTCCACGTGAGCTGCTCGTTTTTTTTTTTTTCTCGTCAAGCTCGCATTCGTCTTCCTGAATATCCAGTTTGCAGATTCAAACTGGATATTCAGCGTGCGTGCATAGCTGTTGACGTTTCGAGAAACGCGCAGGATTCATGAGGTGATTGAGTTTTTCCATTACACTCCGCAAACATCGATCAAGAGCCATCCAGCGATAGCCACAAAGCCCTCCGCTCGCAACAATGATGGTCTTTCTCATTGCAATTTTTCCCGCAAGCTTAATGAATTATTGAAAAATGGCGGTCCGGTTATCGTACTTCTTTTGTCATACGAAACGACTTCGTTTTATTGAAAAATTTAGAGCATGTTTCAATGCCTGCTGGACCGCAATGTCCTGTGGACCACTTCATTGTGGACCGATCTCATTGCAAGAGGAAGCAGCTTCAATCTGTAGAGCAAAAACGCAGGTGAGGAGGAAACGGTCACGGCCATGTTGGAATCTACGCCACGTAGTTTTACGTTCCAGCTTCTGACGGTAGGTTTGCTAGTCCTTTGATTGTATCATTGCATATTGGTTCATTTAATTAATCACATATTATATGACGTGTTATAATTAAATTATAAGTAGTAGAATTAAGGAGGTGGTTTAAGTAGAATTAAGGCTGGCGGAATAGGATTAAGGATAGGTTAAGATAGAGTGTAAATAGTAAGGAATAGAAGTGTAAGCGGCGGAATTGCAAAAAGGAGGAGAACGACACGGAGGTCCAGATGTAACCCTAAGGGGACGCAATAAACCATTACATACATACATTAAATTGTAATAGTTGTCGCTTAATTGCATTATAATTATAATAGTTATCATTCAACTACATTTTAATTATAACAGCTATCATTTAATGACATTATAATTATAAGAGTTGTCATTTAATTACATCATAATTATAATAGTCATCATTCAAGTACATTATGATTGTAATAGCTGTATCATTCCATAATGGTTCATTTGATTCATCAGACAATTGTATTATAATTGAATTACGATGGTTATTGTAGATTAATGTACTATTCGAATATAATGTAAATACTGTAAATTGTATTTACAGTATTTATGGTAGCTTTTACAATTTACAGTAATTTACAGCAATTTATTGTATTTACTCCACTAATAATAATCACTTCCGGTTTCTCCAGGATGGTGACGTCACTGATCATCCTGGAGAAACTGGAAACCATTTTTATTGCAACGTTGAATGAGTTCTCGCTGTTTTCCAACAGATGGCGTTACCGGAACTGCGTGCGTCTAGCTTAAGCTAACGTATCTATAAAGAAGTACTATAAGCAAGCTTGAAATTCCGTGTATGCCAAAATAAATTGGGACTTTTCCCGTCCCAATTTCTTTGATACCAATCTTTCGCCCATTCCCCGCGCCCTCTATTCATTCAAGATCTCCCCCAGACGCGCACACCTGTCGGAGTCTCATCGGCCCGGAATAAGGCCCTTAAGGACCATTATCCGTAAAAGCGCCCGCGATATGTTGCCAGTTCGCTAGTTTCACCGAGGTGAAAAAGGGGCCCGGGGGTTACCAAGCGCGTATAGAGAGCGAGTGGGGGACTTGGATGTATGCTGGAGGATTCAGTTGCCACCGGGACACCGACGAGAATTTTAAAAGGGCGGAGTGCGAACACGTCGGGGCCACATCAAAGGTCTCCGGTGAGAGGTAATTATTGTTTCTCTCTTCCTGTGTGTGTGTGGCAAAGGTCCTCTTTGGGATCCTGAAGTGGCAGCTCTCGGGTGGCGCCTGTGGAGCAGCGCGCACGACCTCTCTGTAGGCGCTGACGTTCTCACACCCTGTCGCTCTTGGCTCCCTTCCATACTTTTCACCTTCTTCGCCTTGTCCTCCTTCATCTTCTTTGTACTGCTCCCTTCTCTTCTCATTTTTCGACTGGCCCAATGGACCAGAGCCTTTAATCTGTAGGTTGGTTTTGACTATTTATTAGCTGATGCTCGAGATTCGAGGCATCGCGAGGGCCCCTGACTACGTGACATTCTTCCGTCTCATCCGCCCTCTAGGAGGCTAGTCCACGCCTGCTCTCACACGATGTCGATACCTTTCTTGCCCCACCCCTCGCTATTTCTCTCTCTCTCTCCCTCTCTCTCCCTCTCTCTCCCTCCCTCCAAATGTGGAAATCGTTCAGGATACAAATTGGATTCGTACATTGAATTCCCGAAATCCCGACTGGAATCCAATGTGACGTTTTAGAATAGGGATCCAATGCGATGACTCGTTGGATCTTTATCAGAAAGAGGAAACTTTTTGTGATCAGGAAAGTGGAGACACGCACGTATTTTTTGCAAATTGTGCAATGAATTTTTTTCGATTTTTGGGGGCCTGTCACATAGGATGCCCGCCTTGAACGATCAACGACGCTCAAAATTTGTTGCAATGTATTCCGAATCGTTTTTCACAAAACCAAGCGCTCGAGCCGAAACGTGGGTCCGCTGTTTCGAATATTCACCCTTTGCGATCTTCGTCATTATTGATATTTATTTTGTTAAAAAGATTTTCGAGAGATGCAAGAATCGAGAAGGCAGAAGGATCTCTCGGTTGCTATGTATTTGTGTAGTATACGCAGGGCCGTGTATCATCGCCACGAAAGCCCGCCCCGTGGCGAATCACTTCATCCGCGAAGTGCCGGAGCACACGTCGGCTTCGCGGAGGTACAGCATAGACGTGAACGACAAGGGAAAAAGGAAGGAAAGAAAAAATCGAAAAATACCCCCGCGGTGCATAAAGACCTACCGCAAACCCAAAAATTTCCAGGGATAATAATGCTCGACCTGCGCCCATAACTCTGAGGTGTCAATTTTTCAGTGCAAAAAGTTTCGAAACGAATGAATTGTCCTTGCTCGAATTCTCTCACTTACGGTCTCACATAAACCTTCCTAAAGTTAAGAAAAAAGACTATCGAAAATAAAAATAAAACCATCTCTTAGTTGGAAAAAAGAGCGAGTTCTCGATATTGGACAATGAATTTGAGGAATTTATTATTTTATTCGTTGTTTTATTGCCCAATAAACGCATATTACTAACGACAGACATTTTTCGTACGAATTAACCTTAAAAAATCATCAACGGGATTTCATTTTTATTTTTCCCGCGATCTATTTCCAGATTTCGACCCAAAAAGATTTGTTTTATCTCGAGATAAAAAATAGTGCATTTGAGGGTTGAGTACCTGTGAATAGGGAAGCGACAAACTTGGGGTAGAAGTGGAATGATCGTAAAAAGCCCACGAGGGCATACGGGCAAACATTAACCCCTCGACTGCACACTGGGTCATTTTGACCCCATTTTTTTTTTCATCTGACTGTACTGCAAAACTGGGTAATCTATTCAGCCGCAGTGCGGCGCTAGAATGTTCCCCCACTCCTACTCTATAGGCGGACACTCGGCCTCCACCCTCCATCCTGCCGGTGTACTGAGGACAGCTGTCAAAAAAGGACCCGGGGTCGAAACGACCCCGTTTATGCAGTAGTGCGGTGAAAGTGAAAACCCTTATTTTTGTGAAATTTGTCGTTTTGTTACTACATGTAAGTAAATTACGATAGAAAATGATCATCGAGGCTTTTTATTTTGCGCTACTATAGTAAATTATGTATTTGGAACGCCGATCACAAAACGAAAAGCGGGTGTCCGTTATGCAGAAGGGATATGAGCAACGAGCACCGAATGTACTTATGCGTTGATTGCGGTAAATGTGAATAATAATGTCATTGAAGCAAAGAAAAATGCGGCAAATATACGTTTTCAACAATTAATTTTCCGAAGGCGTCAATTTTTTTCCATTTTTCGCTATCCCGAAAATGCTCAAATACAAAACCTCGAAGGACTTTGTTTGAATTTTGAAGAAAAAAAAATTATGATATTCGTGGACGTACGTATTTTTCAACGCATCGGCCCACTTTCAAGGAATGTATGGGCACTTAATTCTTGTTTCGCTTGAAAAATAAATGTTGGGCCATAAAATAAGGATCATTAACTACAAAAAAAACGTCTCTACAAAAAAATGCATATTTACCGAAACACAACGATCTGAAAAACGTGTGGGGTCGGATCGACCCCATATGCAGTCAAAGGTTCGTGGCGGGAGTGTGCAGTCGAGAGGGTTAAAATATTTAAAAAAATGTAATACCCAACACTTGAGAGTCCATTTAATTACAAGCAAATTTGTATCACTTGATAATCATAATAGTACCCCAGTGAACAGTCGTCTGCTGCCACTCATTGCAGCGTTCAGTTGTGCGCAACAATTGTGGAAGCAGTATGTCAACGGTATAATTGAATATTAAATAGAACGTCAAGACCTATCATAGTTTGATAAAAACTTCTGGATTTTTTGTGTCACCAAAAAACTCATTCCGATAATGTAATCGAAAACCCATATGCCCATTTTTATTTTTTCAATCTGTCTCGATAATATAAAGAAATATCATCGAACTACAATGTGACTATTCAAAATTTTAATGCCACATGTGTTTTTTAATTCGCTGGTAATATGCGACATTTGCACAATTAATTTTGTCATCGCTAAGTTTTATCATTCCACACTTGTAACAATGAGATTTATCTACATATGTCTGAAGGTTCCAGATTCTGTCCTTTTACGTCTTCAAGGACAGGTTACCGTCGAGAGACATGGATAATGCATTGACTACACTAAATTTGGGGGGTCTTATCGTTTTTTGTTTCCTTAAAAACCCCTGGATAACAAAATGACAGCCGTTTGAAATAAAAGCCCAACTTTAGTGCCCGGTCTCCCTTTGCTTCAGTGGACGAACAAATATTTCTAAATCAATTTTTGACAAAAATCGCTTCCTGATGGCCCCGCAAATTGAATTTCCTTTCAATTGCGCAGAGATATATGTGTGCAGCACTTCGGACCAAGAGCATTTTTTTCAAGGTGCCAATTGGCATGCAGTAGAAGTGACAAATATCGGGATCTTGGCGATTTTTTTTTCTTTATGAACATTAATTTTTTTACACAAGTACACAGCGCTATACAAAATATATTGATTTTTGCGAATTTGGCATTAGTTTGAAAAAAAATGAATCTTCACCGAAAAAATCGATCGTGATTTGTTTATAAAAACCGTAGTTGTTAATTAACCATAAAAACCGTGCGTACTTCGGTGGACAATCTATCTGAGAAGCTGCAGTTAAAATTTCAAGCCAATCTGATAAAACTTGTTTGAGCTCTACTGCGTGCCAATTTAAAAAACACGATTTCGAGAAAACGCGTTTGAAAATTGACAATCATTTATCTTACATAATTAGTTTTACTTACTCTTTTGTTCAAATACGCTTTATCACTTATTTTTTAAATCATCAAACCAACAAAAATAAACAGAAAACTGTTTACAAATAGCGAATGCACAAACAGTGGTACGTGCTCGCAATGAGAAGCCGAATTTATCAATTCGGAGCTATCAGAGATTTTTCGAAATTCAGCTTTTCCGAATGATTAAAAAAAAATTCATCGAGAAATGTTAATGAATTTTATTCTTGAGCTGTTTTCACATAATATAAGCCAATAAAAAAATTGACAAATAAATTCCAACGGATTTTATCCCTTAAGAGGGAATATCAGAGTGAAAGAAAAATCAATTTTCTTTTTTGCTTAAATAGATAGTTTTGGCCTTTAAGAATATGCCTAAGAAGCCTTTAAGAAATGCTCTGAGCCTTTCAGTCTTTAAGAATATGCTCTCAGAGCCTTCTATACGTTGACAGCACAACTCTGTCAAGTTTTGTCCAATCGACTTCATTCAAAAAGGATTCTCTTCAGAAAACTTATCACTATCGTCGCATCGTAGTTTTTTTTTAATCGTTTACTTTTTTTTAATTGACAATTTACTGCAAAATTTTTGTGTAAATTTTTTTTTTTTTTAATGCCCGCCATTTTTTTTCTAATCACAATTTTCAAATTTACCACGATGCTGCAATAGCTATACTATAATAATTTAATAATCTTTTTGAATTTTTGATTTCACATGCTTGCTGTGGCACTTATGCTGTTAACCGTCAGGGAGTCTTTTTTTGAGACGTCATTCTGCGACCGCTCCTCTGCTCAATAAAATGTACTAAAAATAAAAAAATAAAATTTCCTTGTATGCTTCATTACTTCAATAATTATTACACAAAATTTCAAATAATTTGATCGAGCCGTTTTTTCAAAAAGAATTCCAAAAAAATACCTCATTTTTCAGCCCGTCACACTGATATTCTCCCTTAACGTACCAGCCAGCGGACGGTTCCGCTTAACAGGCCGTAATTTCTAAAATACTTGAGACACGAAAATATCTTCTCACCTACGTGTTATAAACCCTTTAAGGATGCACGTTATGCAAAAAAATCGAATATTCTATCATCATGAACCTGTCCTTAACCCCCCCCCCCCCGCCCCTCGCTCTCTTTCTTTCTCTATTTGTTTCCCCATCGCTCGATTCACCCGAACGAGAATCTTGGCAAGAAGAGAACGAGGTAATTTTAACGATATACGCCACGAGGCAGATGATCTTCGTTATATTCCTTGAGAGATTTAAAGAGGCTCGTAACGAGTCGAAAACGAGAGCCAAGAGCGAGACAGACGAAGAAAAACCTAGCGAGTGGACGATTACACGAGAGGGCAACGGAATGAAAGAAAGAGAAAGAGAACTTAATGTTTTCATTAGGTCGCGATCATTATCTGGCAAAGTGAGCGAACGAACGCGAATCTGCTTCGGGCTCGTACTCATAGCGCACCGAAAAAAAAAAAACAAAAAAAAAGGAAGAACGAATCAAAAGAAAAAGGAACCACGAGAAGAATGAAAAGGAAAGAAGAATTGAAAGATATAAAGGACGCTGGTACGTTAAGACAAATGAGCATTGCCGAGATAATAATTAATTCCCGTCTACCCCTTTACGGTACGTTATTAATATTAATTAATCCGCTGACGGTATAAAATACTGTGCATCGCGCGTCTATATACATATACTGTGACCGTTCTATTTCGTTTGAATTCGCACAATTTTTCAGCCAAACAGATTTTATTTCTCTCCAACTGCGGCTGTTATTTCATCGAGCTCTTCAGTGAACGATCTCCGATGCTAAGCTATGTAAATTTATTCTAGGCTTTTCGCTCTATTGTCGAAGAAATTTCGACACGTGGACCACTTGAGTAAACTTATCAATAATACAGGGAAAAAGGTCCAAAAATGAATCGCGTGAACCATTTACTGAAAGCTGCAAGGCTTAGGCCACTATAGGATTTTGCAAAAATCTATTTTTTCCTTTAAGGTACCGCAGTACCTATAAAATTATATTCTAGAAGATTATGGGTGCGAAAAATCCCTAAGTACTCGATTATTTAATTCATCTGCAGTCACCGCAGATCGAAGGTATTGGAACATTATTCATGTCGTAAGTTTCTACTAACTGTAAACGCGCTTATCTCAAAACTACATTTTTCAAGTCGGCCGGACTCATAACTCAAACAAATTTGCATGTCGCATGGGGGTCAAAATGACCCCAGCACCCGCCCGATTTTTTTTTATCGACTACCACGACGAAACTGCTGTCGCGAATCGTCCGACCCTAATCGGTACTTACAAACGGCACTCCGAAGCACGAAATTTGCCTCAAAGTCGCGCGTGGGGTCCCCTGGACCCGGTGTGATCGCGAGGGGTTCTCTTTTAACTTTTCGTCACTCTTTCGGTTTGGCAGCACTATTTTTTAAAAACCTCACAGAATTCATTGTGAATTAGGAGAAAATGCTTACGCTAGCGAACTATTCGCAGCACCATAGTGATTTGCTAGCATAGGACTCTACATTAATTATGCTATTGGACCAATACTCGTATCAACTAATTATAAAAATTGCAGCTATTGCTAAAAAGACTAGAAATTCAAAGTTTGAAGGGATACACCCATTTTTCATAATATCCATGCTATGTTGAGTGTCTTGAAATCAAATGACAACCATCCATAAGAGTGTTGAGGATCGATCGACGAACAATTGAAGACACGTTACAGCTTGAAGGTTTTTATTGATGTTGATTCCGAGAAAACCACAAAAAGGTACACAACTGGGCTATTATCCAATCCAAAATGCGAGCCCTCATTACGAGCAAACTTTAAACGCGTTTTTCTTGAAACAGCGTTTTTCAACGGTTTGATAAAATTTTCGAAACTACTGAACCGATCCTTATGAGACGCCAACCACATATTCTTCACAACTACAGCTATAGCGCGTATTAAGGATTTTTTTAAAATTTTGACATTCACTATTTTTGCCAAAAACCGCGAAAAAAATGTTTTTTTTTTGTTTTTTCGAAAAATGTCCGCCATTTTGTCATGTTTGCATACATAAAAAATCGTATTATATGCGCTATAGCTATCGACATACTGAATCCAAAACCGTTTGATTTTTTTTGGTTCAGATGATCCATCTCCGAGATTTCATCAACAGCGCAGACCTACAATTTTTTGGGACATTTTTTAACTACCATTTTCGTCTATAAATAGTGCCTCAAATAAATATTTTTTAAATGTATATCGGAAGTGTATTTATTAAGTGTAACAACGTTTATATGAATATATATATAATATAAACCTATCAAAAAAATTCATGGAAACAGCCTTGTTTAGCGTCTAAAGTGAGAAGACGCCTTAATCTGATAAAGAGAAAAGTGCCCTTAATCGCTGACAATAAGGCTGACGCGACGCTGCAATCGCAGGAATTTTCACGTGGCGGGTTGATAGATTTCTCATTCGCATCGTCTGAATTCTAAATTCAATAGTGACATTGGGACCTTGCAAGGCTATCCAATAAGTGGACATTTACTTGTTGCTACCAATGATGACAGACGGAAATGAATTTCCTTCGAGTAGCATAACGTAAGCTTAGTTGGAACAACGTGCATTTTTATTCGTTAAGAACGATCATTGCTGATTATTATACAGAACATACAAACACCAGTTCTTTCACTGAATATAGCTGATTTAAAACATTTTCTGTTTTCCGATGAAAAGATTGGACGTACAAACGTCATAATGAATGGAACGATAAAGAATTGAATAATGACCATGCTGAGTAAAATATCCATATGAGTACTCGTCTGTGATCACTCAGCGATACAAGTACCCTGATTGTGTGATTATTGTTTGCCACTTGGAAGGATATTTAGGCTCCATATGCTAGAAAAATCCAGGCAGACGTTGAGGAGCTAAACTTATAGCGCTTCTATAATATTTAGCCTATTACCTATTGATGGTTTTTATTAATTGCAAAAAAAAACCGGCACAATATGCTGAATATAACAATATTCCAACAGAGCAAGTCATCTCAGAAGTCAGTTTAGTTATCAAGTGACACTTCAGGTGCCCTTTTGATAACCTAACTTTTCACCAAGCTTAGCCCTCTTGTCCTCGAGCTGTCCGACCGGCGATGCAGATAAACAATCATTAATCATGACTTTAATAACTAATCATTCTATATCAAGACTCCTGTGATTGCAGTGTTTCTGTTTGGGCTCATCGGGGGCGATAAAATATTAGCAAACTGGATAGCTCTAGGTAGTATATCGAAAAACGTTTTTTCAAAGATTCCAGACCATTGTATATTGCGGATCACTTCGTGCGTAGGTATACGTTTACTCAAGTGGTCCACGTGTTGAGATATGCAAAGACAGAGCGAATCGGCCAAAACTATTCGTACATATTTTAATATGTGCGTATATCTGAGAGCTTGACTCATCAAAACGATGATGAGAAAACTGCCAGCTGGAGACCGTGATGAAGTTCTACCCTTTGTGTGTCACTACGGCATTCCTTTTTCAGTTTTCTATGGCTTATGGATGGAAAGTCTATGAAAATTGAATTCTTTGTGACAAGACACATCACTTAACCCTTTGTGGTCACACGTTCTGGCTATAACACGCTGGTCACTGGGGGGTCGCAATGACCCCAGTCATGTTTCAAACGATTGCAGTGTTGAGCGTATCATCCCGAAAGGCTCATAAAAATTCAGGATATTAGTTCAAACATTCTAAAACGTGGCATTCTCGATATTATATTTTTATCGAATTTGAAAATGGCGGAAATAAATCTGCAAGGGGTCAATGCGTGAAAAAACCCCGATTTAACTTTGAAAAATCATAACTCTTGCAATTTTTTGTTTCTGTTCATAAAATGTTTGGGGTAATACTCTTGAGATATGATAGTTTAAGGGGTTACATACAGTTAGAATTTTCGAAAATTCGATTTTTTAATTTTTCTTCGTAATGTACATATGTGTAAGTACACACACGGAAAATGTCTTGTGAATCCGGCGAATATTCTCGAAGTTACACGCACATTCGTAATGACGTGTTAGAGCGTTCGCGAGTGCTTTTGTAACTTTAAAGGCGTTTTTCTCAAAACTGTGTGTTTTAAAGTCGGTGAGCAAGATTTGTCGGAAACGGCTGAACCGATCAGTCTCAAATTTCAACACAATCTTTTCAAGTATATTTTTTAGTAACTAATCAAAGGTTTTTTCTCACCGATAAATATTCTCCATTTTATAAACAATTTAAGGCCTACATTTTTGTCAAAAATCGATTTTTTTCAGAAGCCGCCATTTTGTTTGGGTTGACAAAATGATTATTTTTACAAATAAAAAATGTTAAAATAAAGTTTAAAGTCACCATAATATGTGTACAAATTTTTACGCTAATAGATTTAACAGTCTTCTCAAGAAAAATTCTTGAAAAATCGATCTCTTTGGGCCTCCTGACTGTATATAACCCCTTAAGGGAAAAAATAGCTCCATAGCAGGAAACAGTTCGAGGAAAAAATAGCTCCGAGTCTGACCCTAGTCTGTAAAGACTCACCCCGAAGTACCGTAGGAAGGCAGGCCGGTCCGCCTTTGATTTTCTTAAGGGGCTATACCAGTGTGAACGCTGAACATTTGGGTGATTTTCGGGAATTTTTTGGAAGAAAAGTACTCCATTAAATGTTTCGGAAAATTGAGAATATATTTGGCTATATTTGACCTATGTTACATATTGTTTTATAGAAAAATATTGAGATCCAAGCGACTTATGCGCTGCGTTCGGAGGCGCCAAAAAAAAAGTTCCTCCACTGCTGACATGATTCCGGCCGATTGAGTAGCTGAAACGAAATGTCGTTAAACTGAAAGGTATTTCCTGTACAATGACGTAGAATCTTCGAAAAATATCAAAGTCTAACAAAATGGCGTAGTTATCAAAAACGGTCTGTTTTCTTGCCTATAAAATGGTCGTTTTTTTCAATGCCAAATCGTCAATTTTCATACAATAAAAAATATCCTACGTTATTGTAGAGTAAATATATTCAAGAGTACTCAGTTGAAATTTCAAGTCAATCGGATAGTTGCTCTTTGAGTTAAAATGTCAGCAAATTTGAAAAACCTCATTTAATATTCTCGAAAGTATAAAAGTCTTCAAAGTATAAATCTTCAAAGTATAAAAATCTCATCTCATATTCTTGAAAATATGAACTGACGAGAAAGGCAAAAAAAAATCGATTTTTTGAAAGTGTCACACTGGTATAGCCCCTTAAAACTCATATACCGGGCGTCCCATTTTAATCTCTCACCTTATTTATCTCGAAAAGTACTGCTTCCATCAAGTATTGCGTACAATAAAAGTTTTAGGGTTCAAAAGGGACGTTCAAAAAAACATATTTTTGGTCCATGGTGACGTTAAGATGACTGACATGTTTTTTTTTAATGGGACCATGAATTTTTTACCAAAAAAATTGTCAGCCTAAAAATAACGACTTTTGTAGGAAAAGTTTGGGTTTGTTCGTTAGCTCAAACAAACTCACGCGCGACCTTACAATTGTTTGCCGATGAAAATTCACGATCCCATTTTAAAAAAGATGTCGGCCATCTTAACGCCGCCATTTTGAATTTTGGATCAACAAATCTTTTTTTTAACATCCCCATTTGAATCCCAAAAGTTTGATTATACTCAACACTTAATCGCAACAGTATTTTCCGAGATAAATCAAGTGTAAGATAAAAATGGGACACCCGGTATGTGATGAAGCATTGAAAACTATTAAACACGTACTTTTTTATCTGCCGAATAACGGTTTCAACAAGTGGAGCATTTTCATTTTCTTTGTATCGTTTTACGATGCTGTCTTGTTCGCGGTAAAATCGGAAGTACAAAATTCTTAGTTCGTTTTTTGGCTACTTCACGATTGAGATGATATCGCTGGATGACTTGTAAATTGAACACTTTAGAGGTAGAAAGCACTCTTCGGCGGAAAAATGCGAAGACTGAAAGAAAGAACGGTTCATCATTTAAAGTTGAAAAATCGGCACGACGTCTGTTGACCGGCAACCCGCACAGCATACCGGCAATTCGAGATGACGTACGACGAGGCGCCGGCGTTCTACTGCTGCTGAGTATTGTACAATTAGAGGGCAATCGTCGTTTTAGTACACTCAGTCGAAAGGACATAATATTTAATTTATCTGAAGAAAGGGGCAGAAGAAATTAAATTTGGGTGGGAAAAAATAAACGTAAAAAATCTTTTGAAAAACAAACCTTTTTTTACAAACTATTAAAGTCAAAAGTAAAAAAAAATAATATTTCGTGTATGAAGTTAAATAGTAAAGCAACAGAAGAACCCCATCCTCGATCACTGATCAAAGACGCAGGCAGTAAATACTCAAGGCGTCTTCTCACTTTAGACGCTAAAAAAAGGCTATTTTCAAGATATCCTCATACATTTATATTATAGATATTGATACAAAAGTTGTTACATTTAATAAATACACTTTCGAAATACATTTAAAAAAATTTTTAATTAATTTCAGTCCCTATGTATATACGAAAATGGAATTCAGTGTGTTAATGGCTATAGTGCATACCATACGATTTTTGATATTTGCAAAAATAACAATATGGCGGACATTTTTCGAAAAAAAAAACAAAAAAACGCGTTGTTTCACCGCTTTTGGCAAAAAAAATAGTAAATATCAAAATTTAAAAAAATCCTTGATATGCGCTATAGCTATAGTTGTAAAGAATATGCGGTTAAAATTTCATAAGGATCGGTTCAGTGGTTTCGAAGATTTTATTAACAAGCCGTCGAAACACGTTGTTTCGAGAAAAACGCTCGAAAAAGTTTGCTCGTGCTCGTTAAACATGCTCAGGTAGTAAAGTAAAGGTCACACAAAAATAAAGTTAGACTCCTCCGATCTTCATAAAATTTTAGTATGCTACTTTTGGATATGTATACTTTCGAAAAATGTTATTAAAAAAAATTGATCTTTCAAAAATTGTAAAGTAATAAGTCGCCTTAAGAACATTTCTTAACCTACAATTCTGCAATTCTGTACGAAATGACACTAATTATAAGACAAAAAATATCAAATTGTTATTTGATATTTTTTGTCTTATAATTAGTGTCATTTGGTACGTGACCTAGTTAAAGTGAAACATGTTCCGAATGAAACCAATGTGATCTCGTTTTGTGGTTTAGATACCTAGGTAGACATAAGTATTACAACTTATTGTTGCTAGTTTTTTTAATGTTTCAAAGTTTATGGGTGTGTTACCGCATACAAAAATTATAAAATACCAGTTGTTTATCAATAAAGTTGATTTAAAAAAGTAAACATGTAATATTTGCTCGAACAAAGTACCCCCAAAACAATAAAAATCGTTGTTGCTTCTTTAGGAAAAATGCTCCTGCATGGGGTTACTTCCGATTCTTATTGAGAAAAAGAGGGGTATCAAAGTAACCCCAATCTCGGTATAACTTTGATCACGACTAATTCTTTTTCTCATTTATTTTTCAATATTTTGAACTGTTTATTTGAAAGATAAAAAGACTAATAAGAGGTTGGTGTTTCCGTTGAAATTTTTTTTTGCCATATTATTTAAAGAAATATTTTGATTTTCATTTAAAAATTGACCAAAGTAACCCCAATCCACGGTAGCAAACGCTACACGCTAGACAGAAGACATTTACGAAGCAGGGGAATTGGTTTCTCTTATCGAAAAAGAGTACACGTGCACATTTATAAGGTGTTGGGGGAGAGAAGCCTTGATGAAAAAGCTATATTGACACAAGTGTATTTACAGCTCACACCGGCTTTAGTGTTTTTTTTTTGTATCGGCATCCACAAACACGCAGTTCGACATTAGGAGGTCTGGGGAATATTTATCAAATCCAAAAAATTATAGTTACTTCTATATAGTTATTTCTTATAGTTACTGCTTTATAGTTACATCTTTATCGGTTGTTAAAGCCCTCCCGTTTCCTTTGCTATAATTTTTTTTTAATTTCTGTGTTTTTGACGTTTTTGGCCCTTCTTTCTTTCTCTCCTTTGTGCTTCCTTTTTCCATGCATTCGAAAAGTCTCACTATACTTCCACATTCGTCTACCGGTTTTTCTTTCATTCATTTCCACTCCTTACATCTTGATGCCTTTTCAAAGTTGCAGGGTATTTATAATTTCATCACAAGCATGTTGAAAAGAGTTAAAAATAAGGATAAAATAGGTTTTATGATTTTCGCGCTTGAAAAAAAATGTGAAGCACCTTAATAGCCCGTAGATCAAATGTCAAAAAGAATGAGAGTGGTAAGAAAGCCAAGTGCGGGTAACTAATTTGTTTAATTAAGTATTAACTAATTAGTTCAATTAAGTATGCATTTTCCGTCTGCACCTCTGATGTGAAGGCACAACCCAAGTTGTGCCTTCGAGATCTTATCGAGGGCACTTTTAAAGGACCATTCCCGTTTGGCTGGCTTGAAAATTGCTAATTTTGATGATTTAAAAAAAATCGATAATCAGTCCATTTTTTTTTCGTTCATTCCTATGACATGTTGGACATAAAAATATTTTTTATTGTTGTAGTTTTATTTTTTATATAACTTGTTGGGCCACTGCTAAATGATGCCTAAAAAATTGCGCCTGACGGTGGAAAATCCTACTAGTTCGAAAATTGACTGAAAGAAGATGAGGATAAAGATTATTCATCCGTATGAAAAACTGTAGAGGCGTACGGTGGATTTTTTTCGATGGAAATGAACAAAATGGTGGCCATTTCAAAATTTAGTCTCACATTAGCCGCTTATCGACAGTTTTTCGGTACAAAAAAATGTTAAATTTTCAAATAAAAAAATAACGCTTCCGTATGACGTTAAGGAATGGCGTTTTACATGTGGCAAAATTTTCGACGGATAGCTTGAAAACTCTTCGTTCAAATTCCTCCACCGTTTTGAAAAACGACGTATCGAGAAAAAATGTAGAAAGGATGTAGCGACCAGACTAATTCGAATTTAGCGACTAAAATTTTACAGCATGTTTATGAAAGTCTATATTTTTGGATAATGCAAAGAAACGATTTTCAAAAAACTCAACACTTTAATCGTACCTTAATATTTAACGTATCGGATATCGGATTGAATTTATTCAGCAGTTTAATGACACTGTCAAATTTCCGGCAATCAACCACGTTCCTGGAGCTATCGTTGTCTCCATTTTTACCGGCTTAAGGAGTCTGTATAAGCTGTGAATTTCTAAAACGTGATTTTTTTATTGC
The DNA here is from genome assembly GCA_963210295.1 of Ophion ellenae. Taxonomy (NCBI): domain Eukaryota; kingdom Metazoa; phylum Arthropoda; class Insecta; order Hymenoptera; family Ichneumonidae; genus Ophion; species Ophion ellenae. The sequence continues at coordinate 24,264,663 of OY723397.1, read as the reverse complement.
ATAGTTTTATAGCCTCCCGGCTTAACTTCAATTTGCAACAAAGATTGCGTAAGAATTTTCAAGATTTACAGATTCATGACGATTTTTCTCGAAATTATGTTTCATGAAACGTCGTTAGACGTATCTAAAAATCTATTCGTCTGACTCACTACGAATTCGCAAAAAGCATAGTGCATAACATTTTTATCGTATCGCCAGATGATTTTTCACACGGTAATCCCTTTGTTGATAACAAATTACTGAATTTTTTGTTGTTCGAAAATCAAACGTTTTTCTACAGATTGCCATTTTCTTAACTTTCAACATTTCAAGAAAGTATCCGATCTTTAAAAAAATGTATTATGACACTAGAAGTACATTCGTAGTTTTTTTTTATTCCAAATCACCCTAGCTGCCGGAGCCACCTGGACTGATTGGCCATGCAGCAGCAACGGTGCCTGTTTGTTCAAATAACTATCACTTCAATGTGTATCAATATTTTTCAATAAAAACTTTCAACTTGGCAAGACTTTATTAACCCTTCGACTGCCCACTTCCGCCAAGAACCCCTGACTGCATGTGAGGTCGATCGGAACCCATGCAGACCCCCATAAATATGCACTTTTTGTTTGTTTGGTAGTCAACGTTTTTTGTAGTCAACGATCCTTATTTTATGGGCCAAAACTTATTTTTTGAGAAAACCAAAAATTAAGTGCCCAAACATTCGTTCGAAGTGGTAGATGCGTTGAAAAATACGTACTGCATGAAAAAAAAACATTATTCTTTTTCAGAATATAAAAAAAAATTCTTTGAGGTTTTTAAAGAGGAAGGTTTATAAATACGAAAAAAGACAGTGTCGACCTTCTTTCCAAAAAATATATTTATTCGGAGGTTTGAATTTGAGCATTATCGGGATAGTGAAAAATGAAAAAAAATCGACTCCTTCGGCAGATTAATTGTTGAAAACGTATATTTTCCGCATTGTTTTTACTTTAATGACTAATTATTATTAAAATTTACCGCATTCGACGATGCGATAAATACATTCGGTGCTCGTTGCACATATGTAGTAATAAAACATCAAATTTCACAAAAAAAATTGTTTCCACTTTCACCGCACTACTGCATAAACGGTGTCGATTCGACCCCGGGTCCTTTTTCGACAGTTGACCTCAGCACACGGGCAGGATGTAGGATGAGGGCCGAGTGGCCACCTATATAGTACGATTAAACATAATAAAATAAAACAAGTAAAAGTAACTTGAATCAAAATTATAACAACTATATTTTTTTTTTAACGCTGATATCAAAATATCCGGTATTATTCGAGTCCACTATGGATTTTTCAATAACGGATTTTCAGTGCGATATTTCGGTTTTCCGATATTGTCGGAAACCGGTATCCACGCTCTACTTTAGTTAATGGTACATATCGAGACTTGAACCGAGAAAAACATTTATTTCAACCTACAAAACATTTTTTTCCGTTTGCCCTTCATTATTTGTCAATTTTGTTATTTATTTGAAAAACGCCTCTTATCTCGCGGTCGTCTTATTAGTTGGGTAGATATTTGCACCACATATAGTGACGGGAGTCTGACAGACGTCATCGAGAAGACACTTGTACAAGTGGCAGCAAATTTCAAGTAACGTTTCCCGCTGCTACACTGATGGTAAAAAGGAAAGAATCACTGGAATATTTATAATTTTTTTTGTCGAGCCACTTTACAATGGCTGTGTCTACGTTAAATGAAAACTAGTTGTATATCTTAAACCGTTTTTTGCCTTCTAATTTTTAGTTAAACATTTTTTATTCTCCAAGGCAACCCTTTTAGAAGGCTAAACAACGGGAAAGAACGTACCGTGTTTGCATCGACTTCAGCTTTGTGAAAGGTTAACGAAATTTCTCACGAAATGGAATGCATGACTTTTGTAGCCCACACGTTTTGCTTCAATTAGCTTTTTTTTCAATGCAGAAAGGTGATATTCCACAGAGCTTTTGGTTTTTAAAGCAAAATTACACTTTGATCTTAGAACGCCTATAAGGACATGTGACACATGTCCTGTCGGCAAAAGTCCTGCAGCGCTATTTTCGCCTACACGAATTGCATTTCAGACAAACGAAGAGAGCGTGAGAGAGAGACGTTGGTCGAATTTTAATAGAGCCGAAGGTGTTTCTTTTGTTTTTCCGAAATATTAGGTTGGCAAGAAAATCTTTGCATTTTATCACCGGAAAGAAAAAAAAGGAGTTTTGAAACGAATGATTATTTTTATTCGATGTATCCACCATCGGATTCTATTTAGCAGTCTTAAAGCAGTATAAAAAAGCATTACTGCTTTTTTATTTTATTTTTCGTGATTAAGCGCAACAATTTTTTTGCCAACCTAATATACTTATATACTGGCATTTCAGTTTAGTAGAAGTCCCACGGTTTTCGAGATTTTGGACTTTGTTTTTTTTTTCAATCATCTGCTTTTGATTTTTTGCATATCATTTCTACAAATGTTATGAATCGACAATAAGTAAGCAACTTTTGAATCTATTTTTCAACTGAAACTTAACGTAGCAATTTTAAACTATTTCATTTTTGGTGATAAAACGAAAATCTGCTAATCAGCAATCTCCCTTGCACTTATGGTAGCTCGGCTATCATGTGACGTCATCATGTGATCTCATGTGACAGATCCAAAAAATAGAAATTTTTATGTACAAACTAAAAAAAATTGTGCGAGTTGTATGACCCCAGCATAGCAGACTAACGCGAAGTCAACATTTTCTTTGTGTAAATCGTACTTCAACTTTCAAACGGGTATTTCTCAAAACTGTATTTTTCAAACTGGCTTCCATATCTCAAAAACTATTGAACAGATTTCGCTTAAATTTTTATGGTATAGTCAGCAGATCTATAGTTCTCACCCGAACTAAAACATTTGTGATATATGCTATAGTTATTTTTAAAGCTGATAAAGTCGAAAAAAAATGACGAAACTTGGAACTCAACTTTCAAAACGAATGCAACTCAACTTTCTAAAAGAATGCAAAAAAATGTCTCGTTCAAACACTGCTTTTTGAGAAGTAGAAGAACCTTGAAAAATTTTAAGTTGATCGCGCCAGAGTTGTTAGGTATCGTCACCGATTTAGAAAAAGTCATTTTGAGAAAAATGCTTTAAGGTTCGGCGGTCCGCGGAACGTACTCATAAACGCCCATTATGCGCCGAATATTTTGAACGATTGGACTTTAAATTTCCGGTGAGTTTTTTAAAATGTCATACTTTGAGAATCCGTGGAAAATTAAAAATCGATGTTTTCAAAAACACCTACTAGGTGTAAGCCCTTAAGCACTAGCTATTCATTTATTCAAAAATAAAACCAAAATATTGTACAATATAGGTATTCCTTTGTATTCTGCAGAATGGTTACTTTATTGAATTGCGAAACTACATTTTCACCTCCATTAGTTTGTACATGGATACGTGTATGTAGGAAATGGAGACTTCCATTTCACCGACTTGAATTTAACAATTGAAGTGTTGAAAATAAACCATTTTTGGAAGTAGAAGAACGATGTTCTTACACATGCCATGTGAGTATGTGTATATAATTTCTTTGCTCAAACCTCGACGGTGGTCGCGTTACAATATTTCTGGAACATAATAATATCAGTGTTAGAACTTGATGATTCCATAAAGGAAAACACTGGTATATATGTAGAAACCAACCAGGCAAAATACAGCGTCGTCGGACGGACATATCGAGGGGGGTTTCGTATATGGACATTCGCGCCGATTCCACTCGATCCGCTCCTAAATTACAAAGTAAAAAATTCCAACATAAAAGTATCCCACTTCGGGACGAAAAAAAGTATACTTTACGTACTACGAACGTCGCGAGCTCTGCGCAGAATATCTGAAAAAAGCATTGCCCGTTTGATTAAGGCGGGAAATACATAAAAACATGTTTTTATGTATTTCGAAAGTGTAACAACCTTTATATAAATACCTATAATATAAAACTATCCAAAAAAATGAAAATAGCCTTTTTAGCGTCTAAAGTGAGAAGACCCCTTAAATTAACTCAAGAACAAGCATTTTCTACTGAATATCGTAACAAGTACTACAACCCCACTTCTTATTAGGCAGACATGGAAACGTACCTCGCATTTCGCTTCATCATTGAACGGGCAGTGGGTCGGCCGCCTCGAACCCGTCATACATCCGTTCGTCCTCACCTGGTTCCATGAAGCAGTTCAATTTAGTCAAGAGTCAACTATTGCACTTGCCTTGAACAATGAAGCTTTTACGAACCGATCCAAAAACGTCGGCCCCACAAAAATGGCAGACCGCTACAATAAGGGCACCCAACAGGTAGAACTTCATCTTAAGGCCGGACCGGCGACTTCGAATTGCCTCTTCTGCCCGTGCCTTTAAATACCACATCTTCTGCCGATATCTCATCATACGTCGAACACCCGGAGCATGTGTGTAAGCATGAAAATTAAGAAAATACCGAATACCAAAATACACGAAAATTCATGCGAGGTTGGATCCAAAAATAGATGCCAAATGTCAGCTGCTATTATTGTAAGAAGTGTCAATATTTATTATTATTGCCAAAGTCGGATAAATAAACGAGCTGAACTTCGTGAATATGTAAAAACTCGCGTGATGTTTTCTGGGCGCCACACTCAAAACAAACGCTATTTTCTGGGCGCTAAAAACTAAACGCTATTGGATCGCTGATGGATCGAATCTTATTCTTCGAAAGTACTAACCTGATTCTTTTGGATCCTTTTTCATCTTTTTTTTTTATTCGGCTTATTCGCATTTATTGAGAACAGTGCTGGGCGTTTTTTAAATTGATGAAACTCTAATTACAAATTACAAATATAATTTGTAATAAGTAAGAAAAAATTGCTAATTACAATGATATTTTGTAATTAATAAAAAAAATTGCTTATTACAATGGTATTTTGTAATAGGTAAAAAAAGGCTAATTACAATGGCATTTTGTAATTAGAAGGAAAACAATTACTAATAACAATTGTCATTTGTAATTAGAACAAATTTAGTTAAGAATTACCATTATAATTCATAATTATAAAAACTGTAAATACAAATTACAAATGTAATTGGGAACGGTTTTTTTTCTAATTACAAATTACAAATGTAATTAGAATATTTTTTCTTTCTAATTATAAATAAAAAATGTATTTAGAATATATCTTTTCCTAATTACAAATCACAAGTGTAATTAGAGTCGATTTTTTTCCTAATCACAAATGACAAGCGTAATTATAATTAATTTTTCTTCTAATTACAAATCTAATCAACATTGATTTTTGTTCTTATTACAAATGATAAATGTAATTTGAATTAATTGTTTTCTATAATTAACAAAATTCACATTCCCCAAAATTCAGGAATTCAAAATGGCGGATCGAAATACAAAAATTTACGCGATTCGCACGATAATTGGTATTAGGGGGTGTACGAGGTCACTGGTTATGAATCCATCCTCAAATTCATAAATCCAAAATGGCAGATCGACGGACCCTGTGTGCAGCGTATTGATGCCATATGGCCTACATGCAGTATTTCGTGATTGGTTAGACTTGACTTTCGCAAAATTTGGTACTCAGAGGTTTCCGCAGTCTGCTGATTATGAATTAAAGGTCAAAATTAAAAATAGCGGATCCAAAATGGCGGTTTAACACTGAAAATTGGATCAAATTGACTGAAAATTGGCACTCGGAAGTTTTCGAGATTTCTGATTACAAGTCTGGCCTCAAAATGCGTAAATTGAAAATTGTGGATCGATCATGGTGAACTACAATACAATCATTTACTCTATTCTCGCGATAGTTAGTATTAGGGGGGTTTCGACTCATTTTCTGACCCTGTCTCATCTCGAATTTGATCGAGACGAACTAAAGTATCGTCTTATCTGGTTTTGTGGCATCACTAGAATAATCACTCCAAAAAAAATATTACTGACTTCGGGTAATTCCCCCACATAAAATATCAAAAGTACATAAAAATGAGAATCAGAACACAAACCTTTTCTTCACCCCGATTTTATATATTTTTTTCTCGCAGTAAAGTGCCAAAAAACATTTTCTTATGCCGATTTAATATAAAAGACAATCAGCGGCAATATAAGAGACAAGAAAAATCAGCGGCCTCAAAAACCCCCTAGTACTGAGTTTTATCCGATTGTAGTCAATTTTCGCATTTCGGTACGCCGTATTCGATCCACCATTTTGAATTTCTTAATTTGTAGGGCAGATTCGTATAAAGCGACCTTGAAACCCCTTCAATACCAATTATTTTGCGAATCGTGTAAATTGTTGTATTTAGGTCTGCCACATTAGATCCACCGTTTTTTATTCTGTATTTGAAAGACAGATTCGTAATCAATGACTTTGATAACCCCCAAGAGCCGATTTTTAATAAAATTCAATGAACTTTAATTTTCGATCCTCTATATTTGCCCCACTATTTTGAATTTCTAAATTTTGACCTTGAATTCGTAATCAGCGACCAAAAAACCTCATAAGCTTCAGGTTTCATTCAAATTGAATTTTTTGTCGAGCATATGACACAGACACAAATAGTGAAATCCTCTTGCCGCTGAAGGGGTGAAGAAGAAAAACGCGCCTGGATAATAAAAATCCTCAAATTCAGCCAACACCAATAAAACTGATAAGACTATTCGAGTCCGGAAAGCGAGCGAGACCATAGATTGGGCTCGAATTTTTTTCGAGACTCGCAATCAGTCGTGACTTGGTTTCGTCTCAAAGTTTTGTTTAAGCCAGATGAAAGTCTCATTTTAATGATATTCGTAATTTGTAATCATAAGAAAAATCTATATTATTAACATTTGTAAATTGTAGTTAGCAGAAAAATCGATTTGAATTACACTTGGAATTTGTAATTAGAAAAAAAAACATATTCTAAGTACATTTGTAATTAGAAAGAAAAAAAATCTAATTACATTTGTAATTTGTAATTAAATTTTTTATTATTTCAAGTTACAATGTAATTAGTAATATTTTTTGTTTAATTACAAATAACAAATGTAATTAGTAATGTTTTATCTTTTCAATTACAAATTATAGGTGTAATTAGTCATTTCAATGTAATTAATTACTCAAAGTAATTAGTGCTGCCCAACACTGATTGAGAATAAGATAGCGTGGAGAGGCATGAAAAATGCACGAACCTCGGGAATTTTTGTAATGTATACAATAAATACTTTTGTACATACGTTGAAAACCCATCTCCAAAAGTATTTATTTTATATGTTAAAAAAAGTAACATTTTCTATTTTATCACAAAAATAAAAACCAAAATACAAAATTTTATCAAAAAAAATCCCTCCAGTGCCGAAATTTGGGGGTGGAATGAGAGAAGTGAAATCGAAAGGGTGGCGGGGAGGTACATGAAAATCAACATGGGGGTAAGTCCTAACACACTGGCGTATACAGGGTGTTCCTCTTATCTCTGCCACCCGAAATAAGTCGGTAATCATCGACGTCACAAAAAAATGTTCCAGACAAAAGTTGTACGGTGTGAAGGGAGTCATCAAACAGTGAAAACACAGTGAATGTCACCTTCACTTGTTTAAAGGGAATGGTACATTTTTTTCAACCATCTTGTGGAGCACCTCAAGCCGCATAAAAACATTAGGGGGTCGACGTGGTTCAGGTCATCAAAATGCTATTGAAAAAAATGGCATTAACATGAGAGGTAAACGAGTTAGGACCTAATTTTGGGAAATTTTCCAAAAATCATCCTCACCATGATAACTCGAAATTCTTAGGCTTTGGAATAAGGTAACCTAGGTTGAATACGTTCCTAACGAAGGGGCCTATCACCTCCATAAGGCTCTGCATCGACCGTCCTAACACCCTGTATAACGTAAATAACTTTCCCTAATAGTGATTTTTTTTCCTCGTAGAATATAAAAATAACTCGAACGTTCCGAGTTTTCGACATTATTTTCCTCGTCGGGGGTCTGCGTTTTGTAAATATAGCATACGTCGAGTTGAGGATATTGAGAAGTGTAATTGCGCTATTACATTTTTGGTTCCTGGTGATATCGTTTTCCGCAATCCTTCTGGACTTAATGAGGTATTTAGTTTATCCATTCATGTGTGCAAAGACAGCCCGAATTATATGGGACAAGAACTATATAAAACAAGCCCGCTTAATCAGCAACGAGAAAAATCGCCGATACAACGCCACGATGAAGTTCGCCCTGTTATGTGTGATTTTAGTTGTCGGCTACTACTCGTCTAAGGCCGAGGTTCGTAACAAGCTCAAATCCAACGAGAAAAAAAAGTTTGCTTCAATCAACCAAACGCCTTACATATAACGTATTTTTATTCAAAGCATCACCATTTTCGATTTTCTTCTGCCAACATATTCATTAGAATTCAAAATTTATATTTGAGGCGTATAATTAGAAAGAAACTTTTCATTCGGTGTTAACTTCGAGGAAAGAATTTTTTTAAGGAAAATATTTTATTGGAAACTTTGATCATCTACTAAACAATGTATTCGATTCAAATGAATATCACTTTAAAATATTTCTGTGAATAATCTCGAAACTCGACCTGCGTATTTTTTTTAAATCAACTAATCGATTTCAATTTCGAGTCGATATTTCGGATTGGCCACTCTATGTTGGCAACCCCCGGAATTTCGTGTAACACAGAGAAAAAAAAATCACAGCATTAATAAGGTTATCAGAATTGGATAAAATCATATTCAAGTCAAACCCTTTCTATTTAAAGTGATATCCATCATACCGAACTGAAATATTTTTGAACTGCGAATACATAACTGGGGCAGTGAAGGAAAAGTCTTTTAACCCGAATAAAATTGTGTTACGGTCAAATAAACGGTTTTGCCTCAATCTCGTAATCAATTTTAAAAATCAGCTGAATTAAATAATTCATTTTATTGAATATGCAACGACAACAACCTAGTAGGCCAAGATTCGAAGAACATTTATTTGATGAACCAATTTGTTTCGGTTTATCATCGGCACAGGTGCACTTGTTCAATGTTAATTTTATCCCACTAGGCATACACATGTCCGACAACCGACGTCGTCTGTCCGTACGAAAATGCTATGCGCTGCCTGGTATGTTGCAACATGCGTATTTTATACGACAACAAATATTTTCACCTGTATATATATATATATATATATATATATATATATATATAGGTAAAAAAAGAAATTGTATACAATAACGAATTGACAATTATAGTAACCATTATATTTTTCAGAGCTATTGTTTGAACGCCATACCGAGCCCGGTATGTAAAATGTTATTTATTGCTTATAATTTATTTTTTAAAATCAGTTGTAGTATTTCATTCCAGGTATACCCCTCAGGGGTTTTTTACACAGAAGTACATTTGATGTCCTCATCAATATCTCCTTAAAACTAATCTTACATTACTAATTCCTCTCTAGCCTAAATATGTTTAAAAATACCTATATACGTTCTGTTTTCTTTTTTTTTCCTTCTTTTTGTTTGCCTTATCGCCGCTTTCCTCTATGCAACGCTTCTATCATTTTTTTGAATTCCCTTATATATGCGCAGAGTTACTTTACTGGGTCCTTATTTACTAGTTCCTCAATTTTTTGTATGAGCTCTTTCCCCCCTTTAAATTCCGTCACCTTTTCCAGGCCGTGTACCACTTCTACCTTGATTCTTGCGTTTATTTATTTATCCTCGAATACCTTGTTACCTTTAAAAATCAGCTGTATTAAATAAATCATTTTATTGAATATGAAACAACAATCTAGTAGGGCAAGATTCGAAAAAAAATTATTTGATAAACCAATTTGCTTCGGTTTTTCATCGACGCAGGTGCACTTATTCAATGCTGATTTTATTCCACTAGAAATACATATGTCCGAGAACCGACCTCGTCTGTCCGTTCGAGAATGCTCAGCAGTGCGTGGTATGTTGCAAACATGCGTATTTTATACGATAACAAATATGTTTATCTACACACACACACACACACACACACGCGCGCGCGCGCACACATATATATATATATATATATATATATATATATATATCTGCATACATTTTTATCTAAATTTTTATTGAAATATATATTTTTTATACGATAAAAAACTAACAATTATCGTTACCATAATATTTTTCAGAGCTATTGCTTAATTGCGACACCGAGCCCGGTATGTAAATTATTATTCATTGCTCATGCTTACATTTGCTATAATTCCGTTTCTGTTACTATGAATTTCTGAATTTCAGCCGCCATCGGAGAGCCGGACCTACATCTGCCCGCGCACAAACCCACCTTTATTCTGCCGGGCAAAGAGCCCTCTGGAATGCGTGGTATGTTGCAACTTTTATACCTATTGACGACGAAAAATAAGTGCTGGTTTTGTTTGTTTTTTCACTTGTGTAGTTTCCAGCAGTCCGGATTTCATAGTTGAATATTAAAAAGATTTGATCTTTTTTATACCATTCGCTGAGATTTTGAAATAAATGTTGACCCTACTAATCTTGATCTTGACGCAGTTCATTGTCTTTGACAGTTCAGCAGTAGCGGGGTAAGCAGAAACTTAGGCCTAACAGTATTCAAGAAGACTTAACATCTAAATTCATAGAGTTAGCGAGTTGACGTAAGATAATATTGGAATACTGAAATTTTATGGTCGGCTGGTATTGAGACGAAAAAAAGGGCCGGCGGTGACAGAAGAGCGAAATCAGTAGTTTTAAAGAATATCATATTAGATCTAACATGATCAAATAAGCATTTTGTTTCCTTCCAAGGCTTGGCGCGCACAAATTTTAAAATGTTTAATAAATTTGATCAATTCAGTTTCATTAACCGTATTTAATTTCGCACAATAGTAATTAGAGAAATTATTATCATACGTTTATACTCGGTTTCAGGATTTTTGAGCGTACATGTTGAGTACAGTAAATGAAATAAACGTATTTTAGTAAATTAAAGATTATATGTCTAAATGTTGAGCGCCCCGAGCTTTTATTTATAGTCACATATGACTATAAATGTGACTGGGTAATCAAAATTATTTTCTACTTTTTTTTGTACATTAAATAAAAGCTTGTTTTTTTAAATATTTGTTTACATATGAATTATTTTCTACTTTTTAGTCTTTCATTGATTTTACTAGTTAGTTGTTACTAGTAGTTTACTAGTTTACGACTTTGTACGTAAGGAACATGGAATGCTTGTAAAAAATAACAAAGACTCTAATTGGGATTGAACTTACGACTAATTGCTGCATATAATCTTTTCACATATAAACACAGTCGGCTACGAATTTGTTTGTATGTGTTAGTGAGATTTTACATGGATGATCAGATATCGCTAATTTTACATTAAAAGTGGAACATTTTATGATTTTTTTTCTTTCTTAAGTTGAATCACGCATTGTCACCTTTCAAATGCATGTTGGCAAAATTTGAGAGGTCTAAGTAGTCGGGAAGTGGGTGAAAGGTCGATTTTAGTCAAGTTAAATAAAAGCTTGTAAAATATGTGAATTTACACGAGTGCTCTTTTGTTTCAGCACTATTGCGTAAACCACGGAAAGTGAACGGGTGAGTGTTAAACATATCGATAATTGTGAATGAAAATGGATACCCCTGGTCGTACTATTTTTAAACGTTTTCTAGCGGGCGTCTTCTTAAGGCGGGATATACATTTAGACGGGAAAAAATGAAGCAATTTTGAGGGATTTTTTTAACGAGGAAATAATTATTCTACATTCATCAAACTGTAGGTATTCCAATTGTCGCGAATTTTGTTTTCTCTTCTCACTCATAAATTTAACACTGTAAAATGTTCAAAACAATATATCCTTTTTTTCTTTAGAAACGGATTTTTGAAATTTACCTCACACTTCTAACCCGATAAAAAGGGGGACCTATAGTTTTGTTTACAAGAGCTTTAAAGAATTATTTTATGAGAACGAAGATTATAATTCTTGGGTTAGTAGTGTGAGATAAATTTGAAAAATCTGTTTCTAGAGAAAAACGATCAATTGTTTTGAAATTTGTACAAATCGTTAAACTGATGAGTGAGATGAGTAAAAAAATTGTCGAAAATTGGAAATTTCGAAGCTCTTGAGCGACCACTAAATATGCATTGACCGGATAGAGCGTCCGAAGGTTGCTTTCAAAATGATAAAGCGTAAAATTCATGAGTGAGAAGTGAACCAAAAAAAAATTGATCTTTTAATGAAAATGTGAATTTTTGTAAGGCTTGAGCGACCTCTAAATATTTTTTTTACCACTTGCACATTTCGCAACCATTTTTTTTTAATTTAAAGAAGATAATTAGATGGTGAAAAAAACGAAAAATAGAGCTCAAATTTGTGTCACCCTGATGTATACCTATATTGTTTATTCTGAACATTTTATTTCAAAGGTGAATATTTGACATAAAACTTTACTGACTTTCAGAAACGAACAACACGCAATGCTGCTACGTCTACCATTCCACAATGTGTTCATCTTGAATATCTCTATATGATATAGTCCACTTTCATACTACTGGTGTTTTATCTTAACAAAATTGTTCATAATTATATCTAATATTGCGATTCGTGGGATAACGAAAGAACTGTTATGCAATGTCTTGAAGATTTTGTAAACCAAGTGAAAAATGTAATTTTATTGTGAATAAATGACTGTCGTTTCTGTTGCGACGTTATGAACTGCTGTACCATTTGTCTCCTGTTGTACCAACGTGGTCCTCGATATGCAATAATCAGGGTGTGTCACACATTACCGTTCGATAAGTTCTGTGACCTCTATCAACAGTTGGATCGCAAACTGGATTATTTTTGGGATTTTTTTAAGAACATTTTTAGCTGACTTTGAATTAATTCATTGTTTGAACTTATGTCATTATTTGGTCAATTATCAATTGGTTTCTCAAAATGTCCACAAAAAAGGTGACACTGTTTTTTGTCTACTCAATGCAAAATAATAACACACTGACAGTGTCCGAGACCAGATGTTTCACAAAATCACTTTGAATGAATGTTTAAAAACTTGATTTTTGTTATTCTTAAAAAATACATTTTTGGCCATAAAATAAGGATTATTGGCCACAAAAACGTCACTACAAAAAAATGCTTATCTACCGAAATACAACAATCTGAAATACGTCTCAGGTTTGCTTGACCCCATATGCAGTCCAAGATTCGTGGCAGATGTGTGCAATCGAAAGGTTAAAATCTACATTTACTTCGACCGCTTCCATATGATCCGTGACTTGCTAGACAAAATCTATGCAGCCGAACTTTTAGAACTTCATTCCGTACAATGCACAATAATTTTGTTTTGATTGCATTTTTAAGTCATTTTTATACTTTTCATGCAAACAAAACCATTAGTTACTTGTAATTTTTTTCTATGTAATAATTAACGATAATTCGAGACAACAAAAACATGTTAAGTCTTATGAAGTGGAAATTTGAAGGTGGTTGTTTTTAGTAAATTACACCGCTGTTTCTTTTTAATTAGAATAATTAGGACTTTTAGTACTAAATATTGCGAGTACTATTCCGCGTCTTCGTACAATTCGTTCCCGCATATGACGCTTATTCTGCTCAAAACTCGACATTGTCGCACGAAAAAAATTATGTGATGCTGATACAAAATCGCTAATATTTCAAGGTTATGGTCTGATATCCAATCGTACGATATGACGTTTTACATCTGACAATTTCAACCGTAACCTCCTGGTGGGGCCATCTTTTGTCAAACGGCGGATAGTTACATGTACTCGCAATAGGGAACCGCACGCAAAGCTCAGCCCAGATGGCGCCACGTAAACATAACGTAAGCAAAAGAAGGTGTCAACGCGGGCGGTAAATTTTCACGATGTCTGTCTTGTACTAAAATTATATGAATGGACATAATGAACGATTATTACGGATATTGGACTATACCGGAATTGAAAAATCGGCTTTTACTCTTTTCCTTCTCTGATCGTTCTTTAAAGTTTCTTTTTTGCTCCAAACAAACAGAAAGGCTTTATTCAATATTTTCCGGCTTAGTTTCATCCCCGTAAAAAATGAAAATGAGCTAGGTAAGTATTATGTAATAAAATAATACCGGAAGGTTAAAAAATGCAAATATTTCCAATAGAAATTTTTAGGTTATGATGATCAACTACTTTACAATATACTCTTAGAAGTAAATAGCGTAAAAAATATTATGTTTATACACTGAGATGTAACAAATCCTTGATTTCTACAGTCTGCAGATCTAAAATAATCAGAATATAGCCTTTAATGTTTTGAGGCCGTAAAGTACTTGCGACGTATATCAATTTGCTATTGCTTGCGAAGTTTTTCGTTCTTAGGAAATAAAGGAACGCCTTCGTTTCTGCATCCGATTGCACACACTGATGCATTCTTCCCAACGTATTCACGCCCACTGTCTCACATATAAGTTTTGAAACCACGGTAGTGGGGGAGAGTTCGCTTCGCGTCTAGTTTTTGCTTCAATTTTGCCGGCATGGCGAAAGGGACAGCAATATCGTGTACGAAGGAGACAGCAATCTTAAAGGTTCGAAAATGTCTTGCCAAAAGAGACCGCAATCTTGAAGATTCGAAAATATGTCTTGCCAAAAGGGACAGCAACCTTGATTGCTTGAAAATGGTTTGCCGAAAGCGATTGAAAAAAAGTAAACTTACTTGAGCAATAATATCGCCCTCACCATCGTGTTTAATCCACTCTTTGAGAACGAATTTTTCTTCAAAATGTTTTTCACAAACATACCGCGTTGGTTTTAACTCCACGCCGGAAGTTGCTGCTTTCCACTTTTTTAAAAGTTCGGTGTCTTTTGGCACTTTAAATATCGAGCATTATGATCTATCTTTGTACCTCGTTTTACATTGAGAATTGAGTCACGGAATTAAACTGTCAATAACGGTTATTTAGACGTATCCAACTTTTTTTCATACGCGTGAACGATTTTCAACTGTTATACGCACGTACGCCTATGCGATGAAACAATTTATGATCGGTTCAGGTTAGTCTCATGCTGTCCCCCCGATCACAACGACACACGGTGGCGGCGATAAGAAAGAAAAGTTTAGGCACTAAGCGGCCCACTCGCCGCCTATGAAATACGACCGTCGTTTCAAGACCTGTATATAAGACCATGGTCACGACAAACGGATTATTTAAAGAAAATTCAACAGTGGTCGTAGAAATACGAGAAAAACCAAAAAGAATCTCACTAAACGTCATGTTCAGTTTACGAATAATTGAATGTCGCCTTTAGTCGGAGAAATTGGAAGTAAGGTTCTCTATTCAAATCGCCGAGCGATAACCAATGGGAACTCCGCTTTCCTAGTAATTTTCCGCTACACCTCAACCCTCATTGGACATCACTCATCGAAAATCACGTCCCACGGTGTGCCGAGACAACATGCCCCGTGAAAATGCGCATTAATGTTTTTCCGCAAGACTGTTCGAGAATATTCGCCCTTTGGCGTCGATCGAGCGGCATCGCAGAAGCATCAGATTTGAGTCGCACTTCAACCGCAGCAGACGAAAATTCATTGCGTCATGTGAGTCAATCTTCGATCCCTATTATTTTTGCACCGAAATTTCAGTTCTTGCGCATGCGAAATAATTCTCTTGGCAATCTTGTCTCAATTCCAACGGTATTACAAAACCCCGGCACGTCATCGTGTGCAGAAGAAAATAAAGAAAACGTTCGACGCTTCTTCCAGAATAGTGGCAAAATAATATTCCGTAAAAATGATGCTCGCGAGGGTATGCAGAGCGGGAATTTCACCGCAGGTGAGCGGCTTACTCAAGGCACCAGTGCTACCGAAAACATCAAAAATCCAAGCCGCGAGACTCTTCGCCAACGATGGACGCAGCACGTTCACGCGCACCGCTCGACGAAGAACCGGCGTTGTCGAGGATGCAATGGCACCTGCTGGAGAAACAGGTAATCCCTTGCACCCCCCCACTGCAATATTTCGCGATAATCAGACTCGCCAACTCTAATTTCTCTCGACACCTCACAGCTTTCAACTTTGGCAAGGGAGTCGTAGCTGGTGGTGCCGTTCTCGGACTGGGCGCCCTCTGCTACTACGGCGCCGGGCTGTCTTCAGCCACGGGTGCCATTGATCACGCTCAGTACGTACCATTCTGAAAATCTGAAAAAATCTCGAATGAGAAATTCTGAAATATCCCATGACATTGCAGTTTGCAACATTGGAACGGTTTCCAACAGTTGTGAATATTGCGACAAGTTTCCAATGCTGCAATGTTTGCGACATTGGAAACATCCGGATATCCAGATAGTAAGCTTCACTACTATCCATATTATCCGGATATAACGAATTAACAGAGTTCTAATCAGGACTGAGAGCTCCGATGCTGAAGGTCTCGTGTCGAACATATTCCATATATAGTTGCAGTCATCATTCCAGATGACTGCACCAGCCAATCGGATGTTTTTAACTGATTGGCTGGTCAATTAAACCACGGTAGCTCTCAGGTCTGGTGTTGCAGGCTGTAACGTTTGCGAAACATCGGCATAACACTGATCCTGAACTCGGCCTCCATCCGGACGCCACATACTCTTGTAATTTCATTGGAAGTCTTGTCTTTCATTGGCTATGTCTAAAAAAAATCATGAAGCGAAAATGGTAAAAACAAAGTTGTACGATGGATTGTGCAGATTATGGCCCCAGTACGTGAAGGATCGTGTGCATTCGACGTACTTGTACTTTGGCGGTTCGATAGTGGCGAGTGCGGCGACGGCCGCGGCCTGTCTACGTTCACCAGCGGTGATGAATATGGTGATGCGCCAGGGTTGGATAGCAATGGGAGTGTCAATGGCGGCGATGATCGGTACGGGTATGATCGCCCGTGGTATCCCCTACCAAGAGGGTTTCGGCGCTAAGCAGGCAGCATGGTTGGTTCACGCGGGTGTGATCGGTGCCGTACTCGCACCCTTGTCTCTCCTGGGTGGTCAGTTGGTCGTGAGAGCAGCCATGTACACGGCGGGTGTCGTCGGCGGCCTCTCCGCCGTCGCTGTCTGCGCTCCCAGTGACAAATTCCTCAACATGGGCGGTCCTCTCGCCATTGGCTTGGGCGTCGTTTTCGTCAGTTCCCTCGGCAGTATGTTCCTACCACCGACGACCGTTCTTGGCTCCGGACTTCACTCCATGGCACTCTACGGTGGTCTCGTGCTCTTCTCCATGTTCCTCATGTACGACACCCAGAGAATAATTCGCAATGCCGAGACTCATCCCAAGTATCATGGAGTCAGTGACGTCAGACCTTACGATCCGATTAACAAGTAAGTTGAGCGATGCTCGGCCCTCCGTCTCCTCGAATATTTTCAAACAAATGCCCTAGAGCAGAGGTTCCCAAACTGGGCGTCGAGAAAAGTATTACTACTTTTGGCTGTTAAGTGGTATTTTTTAAAATTAATCTTAAATAATGCCCATATGCCATTTGGAATGAAAAAAAACCTGATTTCAATTCGCATTCAGCTACCTCAAAAACCATGATTTACCAAATAACATTCGGATTGGTATAGTATAAACATGTTTTTTTTAAAGTGTGATACCTTTAGCCCGGGAAAAAAAATAATGTTTTTCACATTTTTTTGAAGGAAAGATTTCTTCATCACTGTCAAGACTCAGGGGTACGTTTTACTACTACTTTTGGCTGTTACATGGTATTTTTTGAATTTATCTTTATAAATAGCGGAGATGTGGCAGGGGTTGTTAACCCTCTCTTGACACACTTATATTTGGTACGATTGATCTGGATAGTACTTCATCCACCTGTCTGTGACAAACCTTCGGTTGGTTTTTATTTTTTAAAATCCGAAATACACTTCGAACATTTCTTAAAATGTCTGCATAATTTAAGATCGTCAAGTGAAAAATTGCATTATTATAAAAAATTATTGAAAACTTTCAATTTTGGGAAAGCGAGCATTTCATTTCAAATTCTTCCGAGTCAAAATGACCCAGTGTGTCAACGTAGGGTTAAAGGGGTGGCGGTGAATGTTGTCAGACGGCGTGACGCGTAGCGTCGGCGGGAAAAATCTGAAAAAACCCCTTCGAAGATTTTGCTTTCATTAGCTCATCCATATTTGCTCATCCGCAGAATATGAACCAAGAAAAAGTGACAAATGTTAAAAATTGATTAAATGGTACGCTTTGAAACAAAAAGAGTGAATTTTCCGGAAAAAAAAAATTGATTCGTTTTGCAATAGACATACTTTTTCTTTGTCATTTTCAAGAACATGTGGATCATGTTTTGGACAGTAAGATTAGAAAGATTTATACCAAATTTCATCGGGATCAGTCGATTAGTTTTAGCTCTACGTCACGCCAGTTTTGAAAATACAGTTTCGAAGACCGCGCCATACCTCCGCCATTTTTGAAGATTAATCAATCAAAAATACCACGCAACAGTCAAAAGTAATAATAAAATATACCCCAAGTCTCGAAAACTGTGAACGAATGTGTCTTTTGATAAAAAAAAATCATGAAAATGAGCAAATTTTTTCCTCACCTAATAATATCTCCCTCCTCAAAAGTGTTTTTCGTTTGTCTAATATTCGTTTCGCGAGCCCTGCGCGCTTTTTCTCTCCAAGAATCTGCTTTTTTCCTAAATATCGTCGTACTTACGTGGGTCGAAAAACTTATTTTCAGCGCTATGTCGATCTACATGGACACGGTCAATATATTCGTCCGGATCTTGACTATGCTGGCCGGCGGCGGTGGAAAGCGCAAGTAGAGAGAAGATCTCCGTAGAGCACATTTATGAAATAAGTAATTTAAGCTTTGGGAGCGTTCGTGACCGATTGAAATTTCCCCGAGTGCTTCGGATCGCATACGACCGATCTGTGCAAATGTTATCTCTAATTTAATAATAAAAAATATATGAATAAAAACAAAGAAAGGCGTCGAGCAAGAATGTCACCCTTCCTACGTCACGATTCGACGAATAAATCGGCTTTTTTTCTTTAACGATCGAATGAAATGCGCTTTATTGTCTTATCCGAAGCACACTCGTTCGTGAACAAGGTAACGTTGAAGCTGCATAATTATTTTTACAAGTCCAAGAATTCACATACTACGAGCTAATTATTGGTGATTGTTCCGTTTAAGGAGCAGAGGATTGCCCGCTTTAAGGAAGAATTAGTTATGCGATATCGGTCGATCCTCGTTAGCGTGCATTCGAGTTAAAACGTAGTTGGTGCGTCTCTCCTTCCTCCTCCTCCTTTCCCGTCCATTCGGGATTAAATGCAATTTCCATCGTTAAAAATATCTTACAGATGCCCTCCTGGGAAGAATCATTGGTACTTTTCTCTCCTCCTTTTGCTGCTGTTGTTTTACACGGAAACGTAGTCCGCGCGACCGGACGCTGCGGAATGTCTGCGCAAATAGCCCGCGAACAGCTGTCTGGCTTGATTGAGTACTCTCGCGACATTGTGTCGTCTGACCATTTTGTCAAAGTGCATCGCCATCTCATTGTAATCCATCTGATTGCGCATCACGAAGTCTCGATGCTGCAGCAACAGCGTTATGCAGAGAAACATGAGGAACGGATTGCCACCGCCGAATTCGTTGGGCGGGGGCAATGAACCGACCCCCAATTGATCCTCGCTTGTACCGGCTGGAATAAGGGCGGTCAGCTCGGTCGCCTCCTCGCACTGCTCCTGTACAGGCTGGCACGGGCTCTCCGGCTCTACGGTGCTTTGACGCAAACTCGAGTCCGTCATCTCGCTGTCGGAGGCCGACGCTGATCTGCCGAGCAAACATTCGTACGATCATCAGGAACAATCCAACTTTCGGACTTGAATTTTTCTACGATGACGAATACGTTATGCAATCTTGGGCAACATTTGAGCTACATTGACTGTTCAGGTTTTTTTGTAATAAAATTGCAAAGTCGAGCACTTTGCAAATTTTTTAATTTTTGCAAATCAAAGTTTACGAGATGCTTGGCACTCCCGTGGCAACTTTTCTGTAACGCTCTGCCACATCTCCGCTATTTTGATAGTGAATTAATTTTTTAAAATATTTTCCCATCGAAACGTATATCTCGCTTGATGGTCCTTGGCCCGAAACATTTGCGGAATTTCTCGAATTCGACAAATTCGATTTAATTAACAATATGCCGGCTATCTTAAGGGGTCATCTCACTTTAGACGTGAAAAAAGGCTACATCTACAATGTAGCTCACTACAAGGCTACACGAAATACATACAAAAAAATACATACAAATTTTATTTTTATTCATTTCGAAAGTGTATTTATTAAGTGTAACAACTTTTAGATTTTTATCTATAATATAAACTTATCAAAAAGCTCATGAAAATAGCCTTTTTTAGCGTCTAAAGTGAGAAGACCCCTTAATTTCGTCTTCCAATTTAGACTGCGGGCAAAAAATCTACATGCTGACATTCCCTAACAAAAGTGATTTTCGACGTTTTGGAACCCAAAGTCATAAAAATTCTCGAACCAAAACGTCCTCTATGTGGACAAAGAAAAAAACGTTTCAAGACCACAAACCCTGCGGTCCGTTTGAGCAGCCTTATCGGCGTGACGGATTTAACGCCATTCTGGTCCTCCAATATTTCGCCGTCGTACTCGAGATCGGCCTGTTCGTCGGGTGTCGTTGCGTTGTTTTGTTGGAACGAGTGCAAAGGATTTTCCCAGACGAATACGTCGGCGGCGGGGCTGCATCTGGCGACTTCCGTGTCGGTTTCGCTCTCCATTATTTCGCTCTCTCTCTTCGAGACGAGACAATCGCAATGCTGCTGTTCGCCGTTGGGCGACGGCCCGAAAACTTGGCGATCCAACGACTCCAACTCGAGTCTCAGTTCCCTCGTCATCGAGGTGGTCATTGGGAAGAATTCGGTCGGGTCGTCGGGCGAGCCGCCCGAGCCATCGTCGCGCGACACCCTCACGACGCCACTTTCGCTCGAGACTCGTCTCAGCTCGCGCTCCTCGCTCGTCGGACATACTTTGCTACGATTTAGACTCGTAAAATTGAGAAACTCGTTGAGATTTTTCACGACCCGCGCTCGACTCTTCTTCTCCGATTCGCTGGCCTCGCCGTCGTTTTTATTCCCGGTATTGCACGACGAGACACTCAAACGATCATTCGTCGTTGCAACAGGCCCGCCGCACGTTTTGTTCGACCTGTTCGGAAGTACGTGCTCGTTCGTTGAACGCTCCGTCGAAACGTTCTTGCGATTTTTCGCCGTCGTCAAATTGTCAGCTTCCGGTGCCAAGGACGTCTCGTAAGGCGACGCGGATCTGGCGAAGAAAATAGGGCATTTAACTGTTGTACGGAAATCATCTTAAATGGTTAATTATTTTATACTACTAGCCGGAGTCAATTCCATTCACCGATCATCACTATATTTTCTACAAGTAGTGGAATCCTTGCTCAATTGCTCCGGACGAAACGATTTCCAACAATTGTACGTTGATCCGTACCTTTTTGGCTCTCCGCCGTTCTCGTTGGTGCTCTCCAGCGGTGGAGGTTGCTCCTCTGAGCTGGGGTGTCTCTTCTTATTGCAGCTAGCTATGCTCGCCGAGGAGCTCTGCCGCCTTATAGCGCAGACTTTGGTGTAGGCGTTTTCGCGGATGTGCTTGAAGTTCGGGCTCGGTGGGGGGGAGGGCGGTGGGAACGGTACCTCGGCGAGTACGAGCTCGACTTTCGGGGGTGCAGCTGGTAAGGCCGCCCAAAGTACCTCGAGCATTCTGAGGGCATCCTCCAGGGCGAATTCTCGCTTCATCTCGAGCAGCAGCCATCGGTAGCAGAATAGAAGATCGTCCGCTTGATGGGACTTGAGATAAGCGTAAAAATCCGGATCGTAGTGTTGCAGACCTTGTGGATAATAAACAAAGAGCTCAGTTCTCGCGTGCATTTTTCTTTCTACCTCATATTGGGATGTTGAATAAGTTCTCGCTGTTTTTTCGTGACAATTAATGCTTTATTTTTTTTTTTAATCATTCATAATGCTTTCAAACGTGTCGAAACTGTTGTGTGATCAACTCCAAATGATTCTGCAATTTCAGCTAACGTCTGACATGAGTCTTCATGATGCCTCCAATTCAACACATACAATCATTATGTTTTATGCGTCTAAACCAATCTCTGCATGTTGTTTCCGACAGAGCATGGTGGCCGAAAGTCTCAACACGAATTCTGTGTGCCTCAGCTGCAGATTATTTTTTAAATGAAGTATCGCATTCAAATTCCCCGCAAATACTCCTTTTTGGCACGAAGTATTAAACGATCTTCAATTAACCCTAAAAAAAAAGTTGTTTACATTTCGGCAAAATGACATACAATTCATTTCAAGCTTGCTTTCTACTGGCAGGGTATAAAATGAAGTCACACTGACCGATTTTCTCAAACATTCTCCAATTGACCCCAGCCTACGCAGTAGAGTCAACTCAGGAGAGTTTTTGAGAAAATCGGTCAGTGTAACTTCATTTTATACCCTGTCTGTTTGGTAATGGGCTCTAATTTTAGGTAGATTATCCGGCTATATGATAGCATTGAAATAAGTTCCTGGAGTTTGTTGAAATAGGTGGTTTCAACTGATTGAACTAATGCTTCTACTAAACCCAGGTACTGTTAATGATTTGTACGAAATGATAAAGTATGTTTGTTGTAAATAAAATATACTTTTGATAAAAATAATCAGTTTCATTGCTTTTCACTCTTGTTTTAGTATCACTGAAGGTATATTAAGGTAAGACGAAATATCAATCGCTTCTCTTCTTTTGGCCTTGTATCTTCGAAAATATTTAAAATTAGCCTCTGTAACTTTGTAAATATATTCTCGGATAGTTTATCTATCGTTTTAAGCAATATAAAAAACGATTTTTCGGACCTTCTAATTCAGGCTCCCATAAACTAGGCGCACGCAGTTCTAGTAACGCAATCTGTTGGAAAATAACGGGAACTTATTCAACGTTCTAATAATATTATCGAAAGGGCTGATAGTCGATGTGGTTCGAGCCTGCTAGTTCGGTATTTGTTACAAAGTAGCACACCGACCTTCGGCAAGATGAGTAAACTTGATGGTCATAGCGATGCCATCGAGCATGAAGTTGTCCTTGAGACGTCTCATGAGGGCGCACAGGCATATGTAAGCCTGGGCCTCGTCGCGCATAGTGACGAGCAACGGCGAGGCCAGATCGCTCATACCCTGGCAATAGCTGACGCTAGGATGATTGAGAGCGTAAGTGGTGAGTATGTTGAAGAGACTGGCCGTATTTTGATTGTCATCCGAGCCGCCGTAAAACTTGTGATGCCTGTCGGTTCTTAGCACGTCCTTTCTCACCATACTCGTTACGTAACTCAGATCACCGACGTTATGTCCCTTCTGTATAAGAGAGCGCCATTTCTCACGAAGATTCTGGTATTCCTGGGCCTTTCTCTTCATGTAATCCATACGCTCGCGTCCCGACATACCCTCGGGATAAACGTTGAGTATGTGTTTCCACACGACCTTACGGAGACTCGGCTCGATACCACCGAAGTATATGACAGCGCGGAGCTCCTTCGAGTGTATCACTTGGCCAATGGGATCCAAAAATCTACGGAACTCCGCGTCCGTCAACGGGGGCCTCGCCGCCGGCTGCACGTTTTGGCGGGATGATTCGTCGCCGAGATTACCCAGTGCTCTTTGCACCAGACTCAACGTTCTTTCCATCTGTAATTGTTCAGGCGAAACGATTAACCCAAGGACCGGATCCTACGCTCGTTAAATATCGACAAGACGAGGTTTTATTTAACTTGACTTTTTGTGAGATGCAAAACGGAAAATCGACATTTCACCCACTTCCCCACTAGAAAAATCAATTAAAGACTAGAAAGTCGAAAATAATTTATATGTAAAAAAATATTTGAAAAAAAACAAGCTTTTATTTAATGTACTAAAAAGTAGAAAATAATATGTTTTTTTACCAAGTCACTCATATGTGACTATAAATAAAAGCTATATGGTTAATATTCAACATTACTACGAGCAAAAATGTTGAGTGAGTATAGCGTGCCCCAGGATGGCCGTAATTTTAAAGCCGTTCGAATGTTGATAACGTTGCCATACAGTTTGATACGGAAGTATGGAGGAACCGTCCGAGAAAGAAATTTCAGGACATTACAATTAACTACACGACAATTGTGTAGTGAATGATTGAAAATATTCCAAAAAGTTTCTTTCACACATAAAATTAGCCACACAAAAGTACGGAAAATCAAAAGTGTTTCAATTCTGAAAAAAAGCCTCAAGCTTTTAAAATGTATATTTCATATTTTTTAAATGTCTACGTTTATGTACCTTCTAAGTATTCGTACCTATGACAAGTGACCAATGAAGGGACTTTTTTGCAGTTATACTGTTTTGATTTTCAATTTTACTGAACATTATTTTTTACTTTTTAGTACACTACTTTTTACATGAAAGCTTGTTTTTTAGAGTTTTTTTTACGTTTATCTTATTTTATACTTTTTAGTATTAGAATTCGTTTATTTATTTGTCATGCCCGAAAAAACCGCTACACCTCTGTCATCCGCGAGTTACTTAGCGGGAACAGGAGCCCACCTTGTTCATTATAAGGCCGGGTAACTTCGGTGTCTTGTAAGGAAAACCAGTCTCCGTTTGTCTCGTAACCACATCTTGAGCGTTCTGTTCCCAATCACAGTCGCAATCGCCAGTTTCGCCAAACGGCTTCAAATTGACCTGAAGGTAGAGATACGGCTCGGACGCGCTGCGAATCAAAAGTTGGTTAAAAAAATGGTCAATGACTCGAATCTTCAGATTCGCAATGTTCGGTACCTATTAACCTAATGTTCGTACCTAATAAAGGCGGCGTCCAAGTCCCAGTCGGACAGCAGAAACAAGTATGTTTCCGAGCCATAATCGTCAATGGCTCTGTAGGACACTGTGAAGTCTCTGTGAACAATGGTAATGCAGAAACCTCGTAAAAAGGTGCCCGTCCAACCAAAGTCGACTTTAACAGTAAGGCGGGCCCTAAACCATCAATTATATTGCACAATATTACGAATTGCGCAATGTTTTTGACAGTGAAGGGTTTAATATTGAGCGAGTTTAAATATGATTGCACCATATTTTAGAAGCTTTTATTTAACTTGACTTTCTGTGAGATGCAAAACGGAAAATCGATGTTTCGCCCACTTCCCGACTTCTTAGAGCTCTGAAATTTTGCAAACATGCATCTAAAAGGTGAAAATGCACGATTCAACTTGCAAAAATATATTTATATATACTTATGGGCCGTCAGTGTTTTCACGTCATAATAATTCATCACGTTCAAGGTGCTATTCAATATTATTGCACAATAAAAGCATTGTACAATGTTATCTAGGGCCCGCCTAATAACAGCATGATAACGTAGCTTTACCCTTTAATGTCAAACGCCTTGACAAGTATGCTCTGCAGCACTTCAATGGAAGTGATTTGCGGATCGACGCTGAATTTTCTGTACTCCGGTTGGTGCCTTGTCTCGCACTTCTGAAACGCCATTAGAAGCACCAATTAGAACCGTAAAAATGGGCGTAAACCCATGATAAGTTCGTACCTTTACTTTAACCCTGACCGCCTCTCTGGGCGAGCCAAAAACTTCCGTCATTCTTGTTGACTCTGCGTAGACCCGGAAGGCGCAATCTTCATAACTGTACGCCAGTGCCGTTCCGCGTCATCGCTCTACTCACTGGTCTCGACAAGGTCGCAGTTTTCAGACCGAAGCTGCTGGAGTTCAACCGTAGAAGAGGCCGAAAAGTCTCGGGCAATTCTTTTCATGCGAGGAATACACGAGAATTTATCGTTTTCATTGAAAAAATGCATTTCAATCGAAGTTTCGCAATGTGCCGCGTCGGCAAACGAGAAAACAAAGGATACGAGGGGGTAAAGAAGAAAAATTTGATTAATCAAATAAAAGATTTAATTATTTGTACAGAACGTCGATGCTCACAAGCAGATAAGAAAACGTTGATAAAACGATGAGAGTATCGAAAAACTCGTGGCAAGTTTAGACTATGCTTGTGAGAAAAATAAAAAAGTTCGCTCTTATACGAAGTGACAGTGAGACGAAAAAATCGCCACACTCTCCGCGCGTCGAGGCGTCGAATCACATATTCGATGAAACAAAATCACTCGAGATCCTCGAATCACAAACAATCTGGATTTGAATTTTTCCGAAGATAACGAGGACATAATCAATTTTCGGAGAATATTATGTACTGTTTGGAGTAAAGCAATGTGTGGCACGAGCATGAACGTTGTGCGTGTGTGTGAGTGTATCCAAAAAAGGAAAATGTTCGATCGACGCGGGAAGCGGCAGGTGGCCCCACCTTGCGGAAACACGTGGAAACAAGCTCCACTGAAAAGCAAAATAGCGCCAGCTTGCGGCAGACAGCTGTTCCTATATATTTGACGTCGTTTGGCAACGTTTCGACGGGATCTGAAGAGCCGTTTCAGAGATTTTTGGGAATCTATAATTGTTCTACCATACCGACTGCGATGAGGTGTCATTCCGTCTTAAGGACATGGTTCACACGGCCAGTCGGTTAAAATCGTACTGCCAAGTTCTCTCTCAGACGAATCACATTTCGGTCAAACGAAGAGAAAGACGTTTTTCGTCGTTGAACAAAGCGGAAGGTGTTTCTTTGCTTTTTTCCAAAAGATTAACCGTTTAGGAGAACACTGGAAATCTGTAAATCTGACGTCTCTTGTAAAAAGTATGCTCCGAAAAATAGAATGCCTCGAAACCTGCGAGCGACTCATAACCTTAAAAAATATAAATCCAGAGCTGAGAGAGCTAAAAAAAAGCGGAAAAAAGATATTCACTGCATTAGCATCTTCACAATCTATAATGGAGGTAATAGCCAACTCGCAAGAAATCAAGAACAAAGTAATCGGGGTGTTGCCTATTTTTGGGAAAGTGTTTAAAATTGTTCACATATACATAATGCATCTCTAAATGTTTATTTCATGAATTTACATGCAGCAAATTCTTCTATAATCGCATTTTAATTCATCCGATTAAAAATACGCGCCAAAACGCACCGACCCGTCATTTGACGGCGCGTGATGTCATACTCTGCAAAATACGGGTCTCTAAACAAACACAATAACAAATATTTCAGAATTAATAAGTTCAAGGATGAATTCTAAATTCTATTCATCATCGTATGATAGTCTTGAAGACCTGCAATTAAGTAATACAAAACACGTTGTAAAACGAAACATAACCTCAAAAATTTGTTCAAATTATTACAAAGTTTTTAATATTAGTAAATGCTATATGCATTATTTGTTGCACAAGTAATAATTCATTAGGTTATACTTACTTTCTTCAGGTTTCTGATTTCTGCAGTGCAGAAGTAGCTGTGTTTCGTAAAGAAATTGGCCACCGTTATGCAGTGAATCGTAGGCAAATTCGAGCTCTTTGCCTTCACGAATTCAGTCTCCATTATTACAGTTCGAGTAAAATTCAAAATGAATCGAGAAATCTCACAAATTGTATTTTGAGAAAAAGTAAACAGTAAGAGCCTGTGCTTAGAGCGTCGACTTATGCGATATCGCAGTGCCATCTCCAGGCCGTGAAAATCGCTATTAGAAACGCGTACCAACGCTTCAGTTCGAAATATGCCTGATAGCGGCGTTGGTGTCGCTTCTTCGAAAACCGGTCTACACTTGGCACGCGGTCGAACAGCTCAAATTCCCTACGCGACAAACATCAATATTTACACGCGCGCGATTGTGACCCGTTGCGAGAATGAGCTCGTTCCGTTGTCTTTTCTCCGCGATCTTTGCTCGTGTGCTCGAATACGAGCATCCAAGGCGCGCGATATAGAAAGAAAAACCAGAAAATTGGCAACATACGCGTATCGATTTCGGGGCGAGGAGGAAGACGTACAAACACGTCGTACGCACGCGAAAAAAAAAACAGTACAGACCCATTGAACGAAAGGAACCGCGGGTGTGTGTGTGTGCGTCTGTGTGTAAAGTGGGGAGAAGGAACGCCGAATCGAACCGTTCCAAACACACGCGGGGAGAACGCCGAATCTCGTAACGGCCCTCCTTCGAGGCCCGTGACGTCATAACTCTATACATAATACTCCCCCCTCCGCGTACATCGTGAAAAGCTGCTTCCGTTACTCGCGCGCGCGCACACATACACACATACGTAAATATATATGTATACACATATATTTCTCGTGTTTTCGCCGCGATGTTTTTTTCCGTGAAAGAGTGGCAGTGATGCTGGCTCGAGGCTCGGAGCGAGAGAGGTAGAGTTGGGTCGCGGGAGGGGGCAAAACAAAGACGTCCCGATGTGTTTACGGGCGGCCATAGACGTGCACGGGAGACAATCGTTTTCGCATCTCGCGCTCGTTTCCTCGTCACTCAGGCTCGTAAAATCATAATAAAGTAACATTGTGTCGAGTGTATTGATAGTTGGGTAAAACTGAGTGGCAATTCTCGCGCGGGGGCGGGGGGGCGCGCGCGCGTGTTTTGTGTATTACGAAAGTCTCGGGAGAACGACACGAGAGTGAGCAGCGGTTTGTGCTTACAAAAACAAACGAGTTTTCAGGCGTTTAAAAAAAAAACTTCTCGGATCCTTTTGTGGTGATTAGGTAAATTCGAGAGTGCGCGCGCAAGTGAGATAGAACGATAGAGTGAGGAAGAGAGAGAGAGAGAGATAGAAAAATGGACGCCCTGCGAGAGCAGGTGATGATAAATCAGTTCGTGCTGGCCGCAGGTTGCGCCAGAGAACAGGCCAAACAGTTGCTGCAGTCGGCCCACTGGCAATTCGAGGTGAGACTACGGGCGCGCTTGACGCGTTGATTTTTTTTTCGTAGCTGCTGGGCGGCCGCGCCAGGCACGCCTCCACATGTCGACACTCCGCACTGGCCAATTGTTTACTTAGGCGCGAGCCAGACAATGCGGGTGGATCGCGTCGTAGGAAAATTCCTAGGTGTTTTGTTTTTTTCTTTTTCGTCGGAAACATGGTTATTTTTCCTTCGTATTTTTACGAAAAAAGCCATTTTTTCGCCCTAAAGGCCCGTCACTGTAATCTCACATTTCACGACATTACGTATCTTATCCGATGTATTGTGTATATCGAGCGTGGGAGGAAGGAAATCGTACGGGATACCCGCGGGGGCGCGTAGCGCGGCCGGTAGGTGGCGAGCGCGTGAGGATTTTCGCACAAGCGGAACTGCGCCCGGCTGGGTATATTACCGAGTCGATCGCGCCAATCGACTCGCCACCAAATCGGTAGATAATTGCGACGAGACCGTAACGATCATTGGCCAATAAATAACAGAATAGTTAGCAATTAGGAAATAAAAAATTACACTATTTAAATTACAAAACAAGCGTTTAAAGACCTCGGGAATGATTTGCAATTTTATGTAGATATTAAAGCAACCGAACAATGATGCGCGATTTTCAAATTAATTTTGTACTGATTTTATGATAGGGGTCGTCCATTATCACGTGAGGCTCAAATAGGGGGGGGGGGGGGGGGTGGATAACATCACGATTGATCACGATGGGGGGGGGGGGGGGTTGTTGTTGTGACATCGGGTGTATTTTTTTGTGTAACTGCGCGGACAATGCCATTTAAATATGCTGAAAATATATATTATTTCGTTTTTCGTAATAAAGTACCGCACTCTCTATCGCTTGTGTCTGACGTTTCTTAACAAAAAAAATAAACGTGATTTTGGGGCGGGGGGCTAGAAACCTCACCACATATCACCATGGGGGAGGGGCGGCTCAAAAAGTGGCCTAAAAACCTCACGTGATTAATGGACGACCCCATATATATATGTATAGACAAATAGGTATTTATTAATTGTAATGACTTCGAAGATATTCATTTATCAATTATGATTTTGAAAATCATTATTCGTCAATTTTGATGCTTCTAAAAATAATTGTATATTGATTTTTACGATTGCGAAAATCGTGTAGTATTTTTTTTCTCGATAATAACTTGTTATTTATTTGCGATACTTATCGCGAACTTAACGTTTGGGATAAAGTATTGTTTATTCAGCCGATCAATGATTTCCGATTTTTTAAAAATAATTTGGTACTGATTTTTGATACATATATATAAATCATCACCAAATTATTTTAAAAAATCGGAAATCATTGTTATTATCATCAAAACAATTTGGTACTGTTTTTTTATATCTACATATAAGAAAATCAGTGCTAAATTATTTTTAATATCGGAAATCATTGCTCGGTTGAAAGAATAATCCTTCATGGCAAATGTTAATAAATAGTAAGTAATTATTGAGAAAAAAAATACTACATCACGATGCTCGAAATCATCAAAATTGATAAACAATTATTTTCGGAAGCACAAAAATTAATCAATCATAGTTTTCAAAATCATTAAAATTGATAAATAATGATGTTTAAAATCATAAAACTTAATCAATAATGATTTTCAAAATCACAAAAATTAATAAACAACGATCTTCAAAATCATTGACGAATAACTATTTTCGAAATCATAACAATTAATAAATACATACCGCCTATTAATAAGAATTAATGAATAATCATTATTTCCGATAACTCCCCCTTTGCGCTCTTTGTTTTTCACCGGCGTGTAAAGCACTCTTTTTATTTCTGCGCGAATGGCCAATGACCGACCCGAGGAAACACACGTGTATGTGCGTGCACGTAAAGAGCCACCCACTCCTGGACCCTCGCACCACTACCGATCTCTATAGTCGCCGCTACCGCCCCATTCATTCAAGTATCTTCGCTCCTCTCAACCTCGATAAGCCCACTGCCCTTGAACTCGTCAACACGTGTGAAATGTCACCGGATACGTTAAAAAATCCATATAAATGTTTTGAAAATACACATAAATGTAAAATTTGAAAAGGTGAAGAAAAAAAAGCCTCAACGCTTCTGAATATTTTGCAAAAAGGAAGCGTGAATTGTGTCACGCGTTGATAATTTTGCTGCAGATTGTTCACCCAATCGGCATCATTATTGTTATTAATCCCGCAAAGTAATTTCCATTGAAAAGTATTATTATTTTTTGCCATTTTTTTGTCAGTGTTATTATCATCGTCATGATTATTATCATTATTATTCATTATTTTAAACAATTCATTTATTATTATATTCTAATAAATTATTCCAGTATTCTAAATAAATTGTAAACTTGAAAATATACGATGAATTCTAATATGTGTGTGTGGTAAAACGCTTTGAAGTTTTCAAACATTTTCTGGCTTTTCTCGTTTCAGACTGCGCTCAGTATATTTTTCCAAGAAGCCGCGATACCTTCCTGCACGCAAGGACCAGGAACGCATTTCGGGCAGGTGGGTCTTCATTATTATCATTATAATTAAGTTACGATTCTGATTAAGCGGCCTCGTATGTTTGCTCCGCTTCGTATGACTCACCCCATTCGTGTTCTCAGTTTTGGTGGAAACCTTTTGCATTCTTTACTATTTTTTTCGTCGTCGTTGGTTCCGAAGCGTTTCGGAAGTTCTTTGTATTTTTATATATTGTTTTTTTAATTAAATTCTCTATTTGAAGTGTGCGCGTGTGTGTGTTTATACACAGGGTGTCTTGTTATGAATTGTCGATAGGTCAGATCATCTACCGTATTCTGGGGAATTTCCGTTTAGTGAAAATCCCACGTTTTTCGAGATTTTGGGCTTTGTGTTATCTTTGGAAAAGCAATAAATTGCTTTTGGGTTTTCGCATGACATTTCTACAAATGATATGAATCGATGAAAACTCTGCATAATATATTTTTTCATAAAGTTTTCTCAACATATAACCCTTCGTTTGCACACGTCCGCCACGAACCTCTGACTGCATATGGGGTCAATTCGACCCCAGACGTTTTTCAGATCGTTGTATTTCGGTAAATATGCATTTTTTAGAGACGTTTTTTTTGTTAGTCAATGATCCTTACTTAATGGCCGGGATTTATGTTTGAAGGAAAACAAAAATTAAGTGCCCAAACATTTGTTCAAAGTGGGAGATGCGTTAAAAATACGTACTTGCACGAAAAGGAACATAATTTTTGTTTTCAAAATATAAATTATTATACTATAAATATATAATAATAAATAATATAAATTATTATATTAAATATACTTATTATTATTGGCATTTACCGCAATCGACGCATTTTCGACGGCTGTCCTCAGTACACGATCAGTCACATACAGTCAGTTGAAAAAAAATGGGGTCAGAACCATCCAGTGTGCAGTCGACGGGTTAAGCTTTAAAAAAAATCCTTTTCTCGAAAAAGCCAATAACCAATCCAGCCAGTAGAATTATCCATTCGTAATAGGACACCCTGTATATACATTGAAGTACGGAACACAACCCGAGGGATCGAGACGGTCACCTAGGGCAGAAATAGTGCGTTACTATTCTTGTCGTTGTGTCGCATCGCGTGACATTCCGATAAGCGATGTGCCAAATCCGCGCGTTCGAAAGTCCCGACGGACACGAACGCGAGCGACAAACGACTCGAAATTTTGTTTTGCGTTGGAGCAAATGTAACGACTGATTTTCAACGTAGCGATGAAGATTCAAATTTTTGCCATTTTGTTGACTCTAGCTAAGAAGAGCTAAGAAGAGTTTCATTTTGGTTGTCTTTTTGTTCTCCCTGCAGATAACTCCGTGCAACACACCGGCGACGCCGCCGAATTTTCCAGACGCCCTTCTAGCCTTTTCGAAAATGTCCGCAGGCGACAGAACGCCCTCGGGTAAGAACAAATGCGCGGAACGCAGCTGGACACGCATGAGACTTTTTTTTGGTCATTACTCGTCGGTAAAAAAAAGTCGGCTTCATTGCCGATCGGCAAATAATCACCGTACTCTCCTGCCCGAACGAGCGGGCATGTTTCAACCACGGTCTTACATACAGGTCTTAAAACGAAGGCGAATTTCAGTGGTGGGGGTAGGCGCGCTTGGTGTCCAAGGCGTCCTTCCCCTGGCTCCTTAAGGCGAGAGCCTGAATTAGGAGGTCCAAAAAAGCGTTTTTTCGGGATTTTTTTTCGACGGGGAATAAACACGTGAGCCCAGTAAACATTGAGGTATATTTTCATGTATATTTGAAATGTATAAAAAAAATGTTTCAAGACGAAACAATAAATGACTGCCGTTTCATCAGCCTATTCCATGTGCGTCTTGCCACTGCAGTCCCCAATCAGCGGGAAAGATGCAGCTCGTAATTCTTGACCGAGACAAAAAAACCAATGACATTTTCAATTGTCATATATTTTTCTTCTCGGTGAAATAAGAAAAAGCTGAAAAAATCGTGAAATTCTAACTTTTCTCAGGTTTAAAAAAAATTGTGTTAAAAAAAACACTTCAACGTGCTATACAAATTAATTAAAAAGACGTTTTTCAACGACTTTTAATTCACTTGGAAGAAATTTTCATACTGAAGAAAACAAACTTTGGTTTGATTCGCAGGTCGTTTAGTTTTTTTTTCCTATCACGCCCGCCAATTTGGAAAGATCGTGAAAATGAAAAGTGGAGAAAACGCGCTTGAAAGTTTTCAATAGGAGAGAATATGAAATATCAATCGCTTCTCTGTTTTTGGCCTTGTATCTTCGAAAATATTTACAATTGGCCTCTGTAGCTTTATAAATATATTTTTGGATAGTTTATCTGTCGATTGGAGCAATCAAAAAACGATTTTTCGGACCTTCCAATTCCCGCCTTAAGGGACCATTACAGTGTAACGGGTTGTAAAATAGCTGACTTTCGCCTTTTATTTTTCGATTAAGATACACTAATCAGTCTGATTTTTAATGTCAATAGTCTATGTAAGACCGTGCCCTCAAGCCATTCTCGGCACTATGGCCGATTTTACAGGCATGTCACCGAGTCAGAACGGTCAGCAGACGACACCGCCGATGATGCAGCCCCAGCAGCAGCACAGATCCCGATGCAGCAGCGTATCGGGCGGCAATCAGACGCCCAATCCGAGTTGTCAGCGACAATTCGGCATCGGTGAGCCGCAGAGATAAAACGTGGATCGCGCGACTTTGGGATTCCCGCACATTCGGGAGGAAACGTAATTGACGCTAGCGTTTGCAACCAAACGAACGAGAAGAAGGAGAAAATGCGAAAGATTAGGCAGTAGAGGAAAAACGTAAGGACGAAAAGGGAGGGAACAGAATAAACGGACGGAAACTTGCCGATTTTTGTGCTGCGAACGAGCTACGGAAAAGAAGCAGCGAGCAATCACGAATATTTCCATAACTCTCGCAACGTCGAGGGAAATAAAATTTTGAAAACACCCACAGTGTTGAAAAAATCGTAATTATTACGAAAGAACAAGAAGCGTTCCCGATAATGTCTCTATCTCTCTCGCGCACTGATCTACGTATCTTGAGAGGCGCAGAGACGATGAAAAACAAAAGAAAGCCACGAATCACTCGAATCTTCGCTCACGCGTGTGACCGGGAATGATTCTCGTTTTTGATGATCGTCCTTGGCAATTTCGGGCGTCGAATTGTCGAGCCCTGGGACTGCAGTTCCTAAATAATATCGCTGAAATAATAATGGGCCGGGAGGGCAGGCGCGTGTATATGAGAATAAAAAAAGTACAAGGAGCTTGACGAAAGACAATTGGAAAATATCACTAGTGATTTAAAAAAATGAAAAAATGTTTCATTTTTTTTCTTTGTCTCTACCTTGTGTCTATCCGTACTTTTTTTTTCAAGGCTTGTTGAATAGGTATGAGGAAAGTGTGGACGAAAAATGCTATAGGAATGCACAATGTGGTGATTGTTTTTTTTATAGGCTTGAGAGGCGAAGATCACGCGGGAGGGAAGAAGTGAGAGAGAGAGGAATATTGCTCCGAGCGTATGGTTCGAAAATTGAAGAACAATTTTCAACTATTCCTGGAAACGCGGCTTATTGCGAGAAAACGAAAGTAAGGAGCTGGCGAACGAAATCGAACTTGTCCACACTGCGTCAGATTTTTTTTATTTTCTTTTTTCGTGTTTTTCAAACACCTTCATTGGCTCTCGAAATATTTGGAATCAAATCCAGCTCGGAACACCTCGAAATTTGTTTAAAAAACTGCCTTTTCAGGCGCAAAGGCAGTTTTCAGGCCCAAAATAATTCAAATTGAAAAAAATTGACGTAGTGTGGAAGAGTCCTCGTTCGCTAGCTCGTCAAATGAAGGCGAGGACCAAAAGAGAAAGAAAAAAAATAACAGCGTTTTTTTCGATGTTTTTTGTCGCGCAATTGTTTTCCTCGCTCATGTACACACGCACGAAAACGAATGTATGTGACGCGTGTACATTCGTATATACGAAAAAAATAATGCAACAGATTGCGTCGCGTTTTCGAATTGAGTCCGAGCGAAATTTTTGCGCAGCTCGTCGTGCGCCCATCGATAATTGTACAGGCGCGTACTCGCAGACACAAAATGATAGGGAAAAAAAAACCAATTGCGATTCTCGGACAATAAACGATATAAAAGGAAAGGCGACGAAAAACAATACGATTTATTTTGTATACTCATTCACTTCTCTCTCTCTCTCTCTCTCTCTCTCTCTCTCTCTCTCTCTCTCTCTCGATTATATAAATATATAAATATGCGGCGTGACGATACCGCGTCGCGTCAATTTTTGTCCTAGCGTTATAGTCATATTCGTCGAGATGAGTCAGTGTACGTCGAGCTGGAATAGTTATATTAGCGGCTTGGACATTATATATATACAAGGTGTTTGGCGCATGGACCGTCACCATTTTGTGGGAGATTGGGGGGTGGGGGGTCGTTTGCTAAGTTTATCACGCTTAAACCCTATGTCCTAAGTGTCACGGTAATTGAGGCGATTTTTTTTCTTCGCTTTTTTAATTACCCGCAATTTTGCCTTTAAACCGTCATAATTTTTTTGTTTGTGGTTGTAATGGGACGAAATAACTTTTGTTGTATTCTGCAATGTGTCTTTATTATAAATAAATCATTATTTGATACAATTGGTTTCAAGAAAATGACTCTTGAGCTTCCAAAGTCTTAAAAAGTGTGTAAGTGTATGAAAAAACTCAATCCCTAAATTCATTATAAAAAAAAATTATTTTGACCACATAATGAATGATTTCTATGGCATGCAGCATACCGTTGGAAAGGGTATAAACTAGAGAACTTTTTAAAACAATGTTAAGTTCAAAATAGCTTTCAGTTTTTTTTGTATAGGGTATTTAGAAGTTGACGTTTTTCATACATTTACGCATTTTTAAGACTTTGGAAGCTCATGAGTCATTTTCTTGAAACCTATTGTATCAAATAATTATTTATTTATAATAAACATACATTGCAGAGTACAAGAAAGATTATTTCGTCCTATTACAACCACAGACAAAAAAGTTATGACGATTTAAAGGCGAAATTTCGGATAATTAAAAAAAAATCATATCCCAATTACCGTGACATTTCGGACATAGGGTCCGAGGGTGAAAAAAAATAGCAAATGACCCACCTCGATCACCCAAAAAAATGTATCGGTCCATGCGCCAAACACCCTGTATATATATATACACGCATTCGAGCTCAACTCGGATAATCATTTCTCTCACCATCGTTCATTATACATTTCCACAGTGGACAATCTCACTTCTGGTGTAAAAAAACACCGATTTGTTTCCCACCCCTTGTCTTTCGGCGGCGGCGAAAAATCAAAAAAATCCACTTGGGTCGTTTTTTTAAATTCCGAAAACATATTTCGTTAGGTCTCAGACCTTTTCTGTCGGACTTTTCACCCAAAGTTCAACTTGGCTTCCGATATTGACGATTTTTGTGAAATTTCGATTTCGGGGATGACTATTCGACAGTTTACAAGTCAGAAGAGTTCCGTCTTGCAAGTAACAAAGAGAACTTGAAAAATATGCTTCCGAATGAAATTCAATGCGAATGGGATGAATATGTAGACCGAGTAATCATGGCGAAAATCGAAATTCCGCAGAAAAATATCGTTATTATCGGAAGCACATGTCGAAATTTGAAGGAAAATGCCGAAAACAGGTCTAAATAGTATAGAAGTTTGTTCAAAACTGAAAAAAATGGCCCGTGTGGACGTTTCGATTTTTTTGCGGTTGTAGAAGAGCAAGAGCGGAGAGAAAAATTTGAAAATAAAATTCCGTGCTTTTTTTCAGACACGAGAAGTGAGCTTTTCCACTATGGAAATCTACATTCGACGATGGTGAGGGAAATAGTTGCCTGTGTTGAGTTGAAATGCCCCGTACATATACAAATATATGTATGCATATGTATGTATGTGTTTTTTTTGCCGTCCCTATTTTTTCCGGCTCGAGCCTTTGCGACTCTTCTATGTAAATAATTCGAAGGATCGAGCGTCGGTGAAGTATGGGATTCTTTGCCTAATTTTTTTTTCTTGTCGATATAGTGTCAAACAAAGTGCCGGACGAGCATTTCTCCCGACTTTTTGTGTTAATAATGTATAGGCTATATATATAGTCGTGCGATTTTTTGTTATTACGTTACGAATATTATATTAAAATATTTCATTTTTACTCTATATATATATATATATATATATATATATATATATATATATATATATATATATATATATATATATATATATATATATAGATTCGCGGGGTGGCAATTGTAAGGTGGCCATGTGTTTTTCAAAGGTCTTTGACGGATATTTTGCGACAGAGGAAAAATATTATTTTGAATATCTTTTTAAGCCCTCTTCGAAGAAAAATACAGCGTATTTTTGAGCGACGAGTAGTATTTGCCATGAAAAATCTCTGAAAAATCTTCTGGTAAATCAAATCTCCATTTTCGGTACACCAGTATGAAGATAATTAAATTCCAAATAAGAAGTACTGCTAAAAAATGTTTTTTTTTTCTGCATTTCAAACTCGGTAAATGCAATTAAATTCCACAAAAAATGTCTCGTTTTTCAGAAGTGCCTCGTATTCGGAATTCAATTATTTTTATTCTGCTCAACTGAAAACGAAATGTGATTTTTTTTCCGAAACGCTCAACTTTTTCCGGCAACTACTAGTCATCACAATCACATAATTTCCTCGGTCGGGAAATCTCCGCGCAAGTGCCTTGGAAAACCCATGGCCACCTCATAACTATCACCCTCTATATATATATATATATATATATAAACAAATACCGTTTATGTACATAATTATAAAAAAATTGTCTAAATAAATCATTGATAATGGTGCTTTCATAAAAATCTTCGTTGTCTCTCTCGGAATTTGGCACCCCCGGTGTGTCTTCATTTGTCAAAGTCACTTTGAGGGTCTTCTCGTGATCTGACCCCGTGCGCACTTAACTACTCTCTACGGTGGTGCTCGAATATTTATTTCACCATACTTGAATGGCGAAAAATATCACGGGCAACGAAGCTGTAGATTCGTGCAAACAAACCCGTTATGAGATCCTGCTTTACAGTTTTTTTTGCGTTTTCGTTTCTAAAAATTGAATATTGTCACGTTGTTAATAGTATTATTATTTGATATTATCAATATATATATATATATATATATATATATATAATTTATGTACATAGTTCGGAGTGAAGATTGTATAAATAAACAATTGGGAATGTTGCTTTCGTAGAAATGGTCGAAAAAATTCACACACTCCGATCGTCGTCCGATCCTGCTTTTTCTTTCTCCTTCTCCCGAGACCGGAAGTGCTGGTGTCGCTCGACAGGGCGCTACTTTGCGTATGAAAAAAAGAATTTGGTGAAACGGGAAGGATAGTGGGGGGGCTATTAGGAGGCGGCGGTTTCGAGGCTTCTGCCGAAGCAGGTCCACCGATCGGGTACCGGCAGAAAGTATCGATCCATCGCCGCGATGAATCTCGCTCTGTATTCCTCCGGCGATACGATAGTCGGCAACTTTCCCTGGCCGCCTAATATGCCGGATTTCTTCACCATCGTCTCCAGCTTCTTGTCCCACGTGAAGGTGCGTATGTAGTCTGGAGACCCGGAAAAAGGGGAGGTCATGAAAAAGAACGTAATTACGGGGGGGGGGGGGGGGGCTGTCTCGTTCACCTACCGATTATGCCGAGCACGAGCTCGTTCGAATTCGGCTCGAGGCCCACCAGGAGGGAATAATCCATCACGGAATTGTCCGCCAGAAACTTCGTGTCCTGCTCGATCGCCTTATTCAGCACGGCCTTTGAGTGCGACTTTATGTACAAAGGTGAGTCGCAGCTCACTGCAAAAAGACATTTTTTTGAAAATCGCCATTACGAGAGAAAGCCCATGATTGTTACGCATTGTTGACTCAGAAATTCAAAAACGCACCGTTTTATAGGCTGGAACTTTTGTAAGGAACATTTTTCTTTAAGATCAATTTATCACAATAAAATAGAAAAACTTTTGAAAAATCAGTTTTTTTGAGTTTTGACCTTGATAATCAAATTTGTGGGTATTTTCACTATCATATTCGTGATCAGCGAGTAAAAATACATGGCCACACAACATTTCAAATTAATCGGCGGTATGTCCTTTTCGGAACTTTATCCAATATAAATATTCAAAATATAGAAAAATATTTATTATACATTTCAGTTTTTTTGTTCTCAAGGCGGTTTCATTTTTTGTAATTCTTGCAAAAAGTAAATTCTTTAAAAAGGCCAGAGAATATTCAGAATTTCTCGAATTTTCCCTGATTATTCCGGGGGAAAGAAATGACCCGAGTTTTCCCGGTATTCCATATGCGTAACAGCCATGGAGCCCCAATGAGGGACGACGACAACGAACTCACTGTTCAACAAATTCTCGTCGAGCAGAACGAGCTCGCCCTCGGAGTCGGCCTCTTCCGCCGGGTTGACGAGACGATTGCGCACCGAGCCCTTAAGGTCGAATTTATCCGTGATCGTGCGGCCGTAGAACAGATTCTCCATGACGAGAACGCTCGTCCTCAGGGCCGCGTTCGTCGTATTGTTCTTGAAGGATACTCGGTAAACCCCGACGATCTTTCCCAGGAGCGTCGGCTGCCTCGTCCGCTGGCACTTTTCCATGTACGCAAAATAATTTGGCGCAAAATCCAAAAATATCTGCAGCTCGAGACGCGACAGTTCCTTGAGAATGAAACGATCGTCTGGGGGGTGAAAAAAAATGGACCACTTCAAGCAACGAACTACATTTTCAATGAGGCATACCAAGTGAGCGAAAAAGTATCATTAAAAAAAATAAAATAATGGCATGGGTGCTACGCATTATTGACTCAGAAATTCCTCGACTATTCCAGGTATGGCAATTAATCAAATAAGGAAACCCTTTGCCCTTATGTCAAATTTCAGCTCAATC
Source organism: Ophion ellenae (assembly GCA_963210295.1). Taxonomy (NCBI): domain Eukaryota; kingdom Metazoa; phylum Arthropoda; class Insecta; order Hymenoptera; family Ichneumonidae; genus Ophion; species Ophion ellenae. Next base: position 24,224,260 of record OY723397.1, on the reverse strand, counting down.
GGAGGCCAGCGAGTGCTTGAAAAATGGATTACAAATGTTGAACCGGACGAAGCAAGTTAATTAAAAGTTTGCAATAAAAAAAAATCGCCATGAGCTACACGCACGCAGTTCTGGTAACGCCATCTGTCGGCAAGCAGCGAGAACTTATTCACCGTCCTGATAAAAAAAACTCCATCCTCTCCGTGGTTACTTCCTGTATTACCTCGGCTTTTGCAGAAGGCGCTTCCGCTTTTGCCGCCGCGCGCTGCCCACTGTACGCTCCTGCACAGGCTCCTGGTGAATCCGTCCTCGCCGCACGGCAAAACGTTTTCTCTGAGCGCGGCAAATTGTGCCGCGAAATAAATTCGGCAATAAAAATTCGTCGTCGCGTCGTGAAACTGTACTTCGATGTAGGTCTGTTGTTTGATTGCTTTTTTGTCCGGGTCTTCGATCTCGGCGGTGCCCGACGACGACGTCGTATTGTTAACGGCCGAGCTCGACTCGTTCGAGAGTATGCTTCTCTCGGCGGCGTTCTCCATCGGGCTCGCCGGACTCGGACTGTTGCCCCTGAGGAACGACAGTACCGAGGGTCGCTTGAAATCGCTCGTCTGCGACGCCTCGTTCCCGATCTCCCGATTCTCCGGGAACTTGCGCCTGTACAAAGGACTGGAAGTTTGCTCGGTCCCGCGAGCAGTTGGGAGTATTTCCGCCAGTGCGTGCTTGTAGTCGTGGGAGTCCAGGGCGTAAGCGATTATCGACGAGGGCTCCGTCTCGTACACGACCATCGGCACGACGGACCTGTTGATTGTAACGATACATATTTATCGGCTTTTGGAATAATTTTCATTAGCAAAGATATTAGTCACGATTGTTATTACTGATCAATAATAATAACAATAATATAATTACGATTCGATTTTCCTCCAATAATAATTATTAGCTCGTTAGATTTGACTTATTAATTAACGGTATCGACTTGTGAAAAAAAATTATCATTATCGTCTATTACGAATATACCGAGTGTTCTATTTCTAAAACTTAGTATTCAATAATAACCCGAGAGGAAGCGAGTGATGTTCGCAAGACGCAAGTGGATTGGGAATGGGATCAGCGATGCTGGCGGACGGCAATAGTTGCGACAGTATGGTTTTCTTTTTCTTCTTCCCGGGTGGCAGATGATCCTCGGAGATGGTGAGCGGAAATACATCAGAGTGTGAGCGTTGATGATGAAATTTCGGGGATTCTTGTACGACGAGGATATCATCAGGATGGCTCGTTGGCTCGTTGGCCTCCGTGTCGGAGCTCTCGAGTGTGTCGCAGCAGTTGTGTATCTCGTTTTGCACCGCGTTGATGGCATCGACGGCGTTGTAATCAGCGGACATTGGGCTGAGATCTTCGAGTTGAGATTCGGACGCGGTATCCTCGGTGATGTAGCCATCGGTGTCGAACAAACCGCCATTGCTGCCGCCCCCGCCGCTTCCGCCGGTCAGAGTTCTCTCGGTGAAGCGTTTAACGCGATCGTCCTTCTTCCTCGCGGCCGTAGTCTCTTGAATCCTCGCGTTCCACGTAAGAACCGCCTCGGTGATGAGCCTCTTGCATACGACGATGCCATCCTCGATGCGAAACATGAGACACTGCACTTGCCTCTCGTACCCTTTGCCCGCAATTTTTTTGTTCTCCAACGTTGGCGAGGTTATCTTCAATTGGATCTCCTCGATTTTGCTCTTGAAGTACTGCTGATCCTTGGACAATTGTTGCTTCAAGGCAGCTTCGGCGGTCTGATCGCACTGGAGATTGGACAACTTGTCGCGTATGCAGGTGAACACCTCGTCGCCCTTGAGTGCCAGACTCTTGATCTCCTCGATGCAGTTGGCGTGCTGACGCGCCGCCTCGTAACGTATGTCGATCAAGGGCGGAGGCAACGAAATTTCCCATTGCGTTATCTTCGCGTAACGAAACGTCGCCAGCATGTTTTTACGCGCAAAGTACTGTGAATGTTCGTGATGGAGGGAGTGACGACAGGAGCGGGAAGAATCACCGCCTCGTCGCGTGTAGATACCCGCGTGAAAACGCAACTCGAGATACTTGGCGAAGGACAGTGACCAGGTGTCCGATGACATCGGTACAACGGGCGAGACGGTTTTGCACTTGGAGCACTTGCTCCACATGAGAATCTGCTCGGTGTTCTCCTGGCGAAACGGCACGGTGCTCATTGCGTTCAAGCTTATGTGGAGGCAGCCGTCCTCGTGGGCGAAACGCCGCGCGTGCTGGGCGATCTCGGCCCGACACGATTGCGCCGGACACTCGTACTTGTTGGTCAGGCAGTAACTCTCGAGAAAACCACCCAGGGCTATGTCGTTGCGACCGTAAAGATCCATATTTACGACCCACGGATTTACGCAAAAGACCGGCGCGTCCGTACGACCGTGGGAGAAACTGCAAAAGAGCACGGTGAGACGTTGATGGTTCTCCGGCTCGAGGCAATCGACGATCGGTCGAGCGCGGCGAGCCCGCGCGATCGGCTCTCTGCTCGGCTGCTGATGCTGATGATCTTCGTCCTTTGAGAGGAGCGCCTCGCTCGGATAGAGACGACTACCGCAGGCACGGAAATTCGCCAAGAGCGCTTGGACGCTACGAGCCTCGATCGACGAGGTCAGCTTCGCACGGACGAACGGATGCTCCGGCTTCAATTTACGAGCGCGCCGCTGCTGCTGCAGTGATCGGGGAAAGACGTTTTTAATGCTAAATATCGGGGATCGGGCAAACGAGCCAAAGATAATCATTATTGCTACCAAGGGCTTGCATACTTCTTACGCGTTATTTGAATTACAATTTAATTGAATTTCAATTACATTCCGATTTACTTCAATTTAATTGAACTTCAATTAAATTCAGATTTATTTCAATTTAACGGGAGCTAGCCCTTGAGAGGCATGAAAAAATGCAAGAAATCGAGGATTTTTTTTTTGCATAAAATAAATACTTTTGGAAATGGGTTGTAACGTATTTTGTTCTTCTATCAATAGCCAGTATTCCGTCAAATAAAGTCACGCACCGCGTGTTTTGGTCTGCGCCGAGCGCTCCACAGCCTTTTCAGTTAATTTAAAACACAAACGGGTGAAACATGATCAAACTAGACTAAATTAGGAGAGGCCTTAACGTTTTTTTTACCCCGGATAACAAAATAGCAGCCGTTTGAAGAAGAAAAAAACCCAATTTTGTTGCCAAGTACCTCGAGCGTCGCCCGTTGCAACCCGTCCGTTGCATGCGAGCTGGCGCGCACGCCTTCGCGTTTCTCCACCAGGTGTATCGAGTGATAAACGTCATCGGGGAAGAAGCGCCGAAGGGCGCAGCTCCGTCCGGGCAACGTCTCGAGATAAGGAATGGTGAATTTCAAAAAGGGCGAGAAGCTGAGAACAGCATCGTCGAGGGCCTTTTTGAATTTGTTCAAGAGCGGAAGTTCCGCGACGCTGAGTCGCGAACGCCTGGCGGATCTCTCGTCGTCGTCGTCGTCGTCATCGGCGTCATCGCCGTTGTTGTCGTCATCGTCGTGCTTGTCCTCGGTGGTGGGACTCGTCGCGTTCGCGTCCTCGTCGACGTCTTTTCGCAGATATTGATGCAGAGGATCGCTCAGGTCGCTCACGGACTCGCCGTGGGCGCGTTTTTCCTCGGACGAAACTTTTTCCCCCAGGTGCCTCGTTCTCCGATCGTCGTCGGAACTTTCAAACTTTTCGGCCTCGTCGAAGTTCGGCTCGCGTCCGAGACTCGGCCGACTCTTGGGACTTCCGGTGGTGTTTTCGGTCGGTGGCTTCGGACGGGCTTTGAAGAGCCTCAATGTGTCGTAGGGGTCGCCACCATCCTCGTTCAGCATCGTCGAGACCCTCTTGAACGCTTCCGCGCTCATAATCGACTCGTCAACGTCCTCCGTGCTCGAACGAGCCGTAGCCGTAGGGCGAAGCTTCTTCGCCCCGATGACGCTCGAGGATGAGGCCAAGCAACTGGTCCCACCGGGAGGCGACTCGTCGAAGATACTTCGCGATTCTTCCGCGCCTGAAACAATCCCCCCCGCCGTGGTGGGCATTTATCAGGGTTCCGTACGTATGACCAATTAACTTTTTTTTTAACTAGATCTTTAACCAAGTAATGTTTTTTACTGACTAAATATCTTAGTTCTTAGCTATTACTAAACTGGAACCATGTGGGGTGATGATAGCTAAAGAAAGCTTTGTATACTCTTGCCAGATGCTTATAATGGAAATATATAAAATTATTGTTATTTGAATATTTACAATGACTTATTTTTGGAGGCGGTACCAGCAAATTGTCAAAATTGTCACATTTTTCGCAGAAAAAGAGGAGGCGGAGACAAATTAATGAAACATACGATCGAGTCTTTTTTTATTTGCAATCTCGTTTCTTCCGTGACGTCAATCGCTCGTTATTTGCTGGCACCGACTCCGAAAATAAGTCATTTGGTATTGTCAATATTTAAATAACGATTTTATATGTTTTCATGATAAATTTATTGTATTATGGATACAATAAGTTATTATATATACTGCATTATGAATCGGCGTTTGTATTGTGTATACAATAAATTATTATACATGCTACATTATGAATCGGCGTTTTTATTATGTGGTGATTAAATACAGTACAGTCGAACCTCTATATAACGAATCTCTAGGGAGGTTCGTTATATCGAGGTTCGACTGTATACAGTACATAATATAGAGGAATTCCAAATTCCTAACTAGTTTAGTTTTTGAGATAGACCCCGTTATAAAAATGGTCTAAAACTGACAACTTTGACGACCCTCCTTTTCTTTATTTTTAAAGATAAAACGTAAAAATATAGGGTATATTACAATATCTGTGACTCCTAATTCTGACCACGCAGCCTTCATATTTGACCCTAAATAAGACTTTTTTCAAAAGTAGAAAAAATCGAAATTCGACCCTTAAGATGGTAAAACAGGGATTTAAAAGTTTGTATGAGACAACATATTTTTTTGTCAGATTTGGCTCAACATTGTACACAAATATCCAAATTTCGGGCCAGTTTTGACCTTTGGGTACAGAATCCTAAAAGCTCACCGCGCGACTTTTCAGCTCGATTGTCGATCGCACCGTCCGCCGTTTCCTCGTCGAGGAAAGAGTCGTCCGAGCGGGAGGGCGGCCGGGCGAACTCGTCCATGAGGAAGGACTTTTCCAGGCGCCACGAGTACGCCGCAAATATCATTGTAGACGTAACGCTCTTGACCCTCTTCAATTCCGCTCGGGAGCCGCCCCGCAGGAGGATCGTCGCCCCGAGATGCGCCTTTGGACAGCCCTCGAAGTACATGAGCGTCTTTGGTCGATCTTCTTCTTTTCATGGAATTTCGCAACAATTATCGATAAACTGATATTGCGAAAGTATGGTGCTGAATAAGTTCCCGCTGTTTTTTTGTGAACATTAATTTTTCGCTCTACTTTAAAAAATAATTCTTAATGCTTTCGAGCTGTGCGGAAAATTTCTCGAGAAACAAATGTCCAAGTGACAATTTCTTGACAATATTTGCCCCAATAAACAATTTCCGTTAAATTTGTTAACAATTTCTAACCCAAGTTGTAATTGTAATAACAAACCCAAATAAATTTAACGTTTTATAAAGTTGGAAAGTGTTTTAAAATGATACAGCGAGAGAAGTCTTACGATTGGCCAACGTAAAAAATGCGTTCCGCGAAGTATTTGCCTCGATTGGTGATGCAATATTAATGTAAATATTAATAATTTGTTAAAAATGGAGCTATCAACTATCCCTACAAAATGAACCGACGTTTATGTAAAAAACCAATTTATCATTATTGTTATTACAGTGAATGTCATCCGTTTTTCGATGTTTTTCAAATTTTAGCCGCCATTATTTTAATTCGTATGTTTTTTTTTAATTTTAATACAGACTGTGTGAGGGAGCAGTGCATGAGACGCCTAGTCTTCTTTATTCACCCGTGTCTCCCTTTTGTATATATATTGTGACGTTGCGTCACAAGGAAGATAGAGAAAGAGCCCGCGTGACCACGCTCGGGCTCAATCTCCGCCACGCACTTTTGTTCGAAAAATTTACATGTTAATTTTAAGGTATTTTTAAGTTTTCTTCTTGTATAGAAGCCGCGACACTATCCCCCCCCCCCCCCCCCCCGTCCTCCCCGCACCCTCTTATCACGATTGCAACGCGACCACGCGGACTGTCGACTGGGGCCACGTCGGCCCGGCCGTCGACTCCGAGAGCCATCAACGCCATCTCCCAACGACGCGGACGGTGGACTGGCCGTCCGAGAGCATCCTGCCGCCATCTCCCGAGTCTCCGGCCTACCGCGCGTCAGGAGAGACTTCAGCTCTCGCGCGGTTTGGCTGGCGAGCGCCGTACCGACAAGGGCGCTCGGCGACTCGGGGGGGACAAGAGTCACGGAGGATATCGACCGAAAGGGCGAGCCACACGGATCGAGATCCAAATTCGATCGGAGGTCCGTCATCTGGCACGGGATTGGGCGAGACGAGGAAGCCGGCCGGCGTGGTCGAGCATTGAGTCTCCGAGCGTGGTCAGCGAAGGACGAGATGGATCGCCAGTCCCGGCGTAAGAAAGAGAGAGAGAGAGTAATGGAGAATCCAGAGAACGGATCTCTATTCGGTTGATCGAAGGATCATCTCTTCGGCACCTGTAAGTCTTTTCTCTTTTCTTACTGTGCGAGAGCGGCTAGCGAAAAGCCAGTCGAGTCTGTTCGGAAAAATGTGTCGCTCGGGCGACTTTAGAATCGTTCCCTTCCGCCCCTCCCCGTGTGAATCCCCAAATCGACGTCCCTCTTCCGTGCGCGTCGCCGCGAAAAGTCATTGTAAATTTTGTAATATTTCCGAAAAGTTAATGCGAGTAAAATAGAATAATTTGTCCCAGTCGGGAAAAATTAAGGATCAGTATGATTTGTAAAAAGGTGCCGTGGTGGATCCCCGTTGTCCCTCGCGAAATTTTCCCTTGCGTGCGCGTAGCCACGGCCAGGCTTGGCGTGGCCACGGCCGTCGGCCGAATCGAATTACACCTTTCGCGAGAAGACATTGCGAAAGGTTGGATCGAGCAATTCGCATTTTGCTCTCCTTTTTTTTGGTTCGCGGCATTCATTGGGTAATGTAAATTAAAGTTGAAAATAGTCGTGGTCCACATAAGAGGCCATTGCGTTCGTAGAACCCCGTCTGTCCCCGATACCCCGAGATGTCCCGTAACGTTTAGATCGAGTCTCATGCGAGCTAGCGTTTCTTTTGGTTTTTTTTTTGGTTGTTGATACCTTGCGTACGCGGTCGGCCGCGTTGCCCGAGAACGGCTGGCGCCCAAGATTAAAGTGAATTTGTAACATGAAAAATATCCAACGGGTCGAGAAATCGAGTAGGGACTTCGCGCGTCCAGTAACCCGTTAATTCGAGTCAAAATTATAGGAGTATTATTTAGTGAATTTATTATATAGAGCCTTGCGTGAACGTAACTTTTGTTTTGTACTTAATCAATTAACTTCATTTTTTTTGTATCGAGCTTTCATTTCTTTATTGATGTAAAATAAATACTATTTGAATTTTTCCAGTTGTCGACCCATCAAGTTCTCCTCCCCCCTCCCTCCGCCTACGTTAACGCGCGATACCCGTCATAATATATTTAATATTTTTTAAACATATTATATTTAATGAATTATATTTAATAGCCAAAACTCCAATAAAAATGTTGCAAAAAAGAAAATGTACGTATGTTGTTTCGGTTCTTCACAAATGCCATTTTTAATTTTATCCCATTTTCGGCCTTTTTCGTTGCCTAGTATCCTTAACTTACACGCGCGCAGTTCCGGTAACGCCATCTGTTGGAAAACAGCGAAAACTCATTCAACGTCCCGCAAATATTGGCAAACGTGGAGCGAAACGTACTCGTATCCGTTGGAAAGTTGCGAAGATAAAATTTCTCGCATGTGCCGAGTTTGTATCGCGTCGTGAGATGGGCGTCGATCGTATTGACGATCGTGCCACCGGTGCATCTCGCGACCCTCTCGAGAACGCTCAGCTTCACGTTCAGCACGAGAGTAACGCCGCACCGGCGAAAGCGATCCTGGGCGAGCCGCGAGACCGAGCGATGCACAAGAACGACGTCCGGTCCCAGTGCCGTTATCCTCGCCACCGTATTCCCCAGGTACTCATTTTCCTGACAACACACGCGTATCTTACGACTTGGACAACGACGACGTTTGTTCGTCGGAGGCCAGCCGACAAAAATCAGCTGGATCGAGCTCGCCCGCGTCTAGCCTCACCTGGAGCATAACCGGCTCGAGGGTCAAAAGTTTTCCCTCGACCCGTTGATACATGAGGCCGCACTGGAGCAGCAGTATCTTCGGATGCGCGATCATCGCGTTCATGCCCCGATGCGCGACGTTTTTGCTGCACACGACTCCCGATACGATCTCGCAATCGTTTCTGCTTGCACCGGGTGACTTTTTTATTTGCACGTACTGCCGGATGTCCATGTCCTCGGCGTCGTGATGAAGATCCGGCCTCACGTGATCGACGATCTGTCGAGCGAGGGAGATTATCGGCTCGCACCAATTCTCCGAGAGTCCCTCGCGCTTCAGCAACTGCCTGATCAACGAATACTCGTGCTTTTTGTACGCGGCACTGTGGGAAGAGAAAGAAGAAAGAATTTTTGTATCTCTCCGACAGCCCCGCCATTTTCATGATAAATTAATTTTGAAAAACATTGTTTTGTATACTCAAATATACTATTAAAGTATACCTATAGTTTGATAAATGTATAATAATTATTTCTTAGTTTAAACAATTTCTCAAAAGTGCTTAATTTTTTCCCGTCTAAATGTACATCCCGCATTAGAACTTTCGCACAGAAAATGTTTGTTCGGGAAATGCTTCATTCGAGGAATTGTTCTTTCGGGAAATTGTTCATATTGGAAATGGTTTATTCGGGCAATTCATTCGGGAAATTGTATGAGGGAAATTGTCATTTGGGCAATTGTTTTTCGAGAAACTTTCCGCAAAGCTTAAGTAAACATGCCAAATTTTAACGTTCTATATTCAATATTAAATGTTGGAAAATCGGACATTTTTTGCCTAACAAAGTGGAAACGTTCCTTAAGGAATCATCGAAGTGTAACATTTTCAAAAAATCGATTTTTTTTTGTTCATATACTTACACAAACGTAAGTAGACAGTTTATATGAGAATTCCGCACTTTGAACGCGTTTTTCTCGAAATATCGTTTTTCAAAACGGTGTACACAATCAAAGGAGGAGCTTTAAAGCCATCCGTCGCATATTTTGACACGACATTCTTCACGCCATTTTTTATCTTACTATGGAAGCTTTTTTAAAACTTCATATTTTTTTAAACTAAAAACTGTAGAAACAATGGGCTAAATTCGATACGTTTTTTTCTTTCAAACCACCGCCATTTTGTCAATTTTGATTTTAATAACCTCCCTAGCAATATAGCAGCTTTCATACCGATTAATAATCTTTTTACAAATTTTGTTTCGAACAATATTGACGGCCACAACCATGTACACCGTGAGGACTCCTTTTTTCAAATACATTTTCAAACGTTAAAAAAAATGTAAGAAAAATAAAAATAAACGTTTAAAAATGTATTTTCTGTTCTTCATGAGCGCTTTGATTTGACATTAAAAAATCCGACTGATTAGCATATTTTGACCATCGAAAAAAAAAATCGCGAAACTCAGCTGTTTTTTCGACCCGTTACGCTGTGATGATCCCTTAATCGGCGAAAAGTACTCACGTGAGTGCGTTGTAACAGCTCAATTCCTCGTTGGCGACGCTAAGATTTTTCGCCTTGTGCCAACCGTTGCGTTCGTTGATTTCCTGCACCTGTAGCGTGTCCCCGAGGAATTCCTCGGAAACGCCGGCCTCGCAATTGTGCGTTTTTCCGTCGATGTTTTCCTTGTGCTCGTTGGCCGAGTCGGAAGTGTCGTCGTCAGCGGCAGCGGCGGCGACGATACTCGCGAGGTCCTCGCTCGTCGGGCGTTTCAACGTCGCGGTCGACGCTTCGACGTTCAGATCTAGATAGAAACTCGAGCTCGACGATGGCAAACGACCGACCGCCTGGAAACTCGGTTGCCTCGTGTCGCTCTCCGAGTCTGCAACATTTTACGAACCTCGATAAAAAGTTTTTCTTGATGTTTTTACAAACTTTTATTTAACCTGACTTTCTGTAGGATGCAAAACGAAAAATCGATATTTCACCCATTTCCCGACTACTTAGAGGCCTGAAATTTTCCAAACATGCATCTAAAAAGAGAGAATGCATGATTGAACTTAAAAAAAAAATTATACATACAATTTGCAACTTGTCGTGTAAGATTAGCGATATCTAATCGTCCATATAAAATCTCACTAACACACACAAACAAATTCGTAGCCGACTGTGTTTTAACGTACAAACTCGCAAACTAGACAACTACTAGTAACAACTAACTAGTAGAATCAATAAAAGCCTAAAAAGTAGACAATAATTTATATGTAAAAAAAATATTTTTGAAAAACAAGCTTTTATTTAATTTACTAAAAAGTAGACAATTATTTTTTTGCCAAGTCACCTATATGTGACTATAAATAAAAGCGTGGGGCGCTCAAAATTTCGACATATAATCTTTAATGTACACAAATCCGTTAACAAGTCAACTGTATTTAATTTACTGCATAACAACCTTAGATTTCTTAAATAAAAATCTTGAAACTGAGTATAAACGTGTAATAATAATTTCTCCGATTACTATTGTGCCAAATTAAATACGGTTAATGAAACTGAATTGATAAAATGTATTAAATATTTAAAAAGTTGAGCGCCTCAAGTTTTTATTCATAGTCACATATGGGTGACTTGGTAAAAAAAAATTAGTTTCTACTTTTTAGTACGTTAAATAAAAGCTTGTTTTTTAAAACAATATTTTGTTTTTCTTCAAAGTACCAACCGGTTGTGGAATCGTGTTGCGGTATGTTCGTGACCCAAGCTGGCTCCTGAGAGTCGCAGGTTGACTGATTCTCGTCAGACAAATCGAGGCTCTGCATGAGCGAGAGCTTGGCCGGCTTGAAGAGCCCGGTACCGTCGCCGAACGAATCCTCCGATTGCGCCGACTCGATGAAACCAGCCTCCAGTAGTGCTTGAGCGATCGCGACTGCCTGAGCCCTGCGGTATGATTATTATCAAAATAGCATGAGAAAATATCAACGAATGTGGGGGGGGGGGGGGGCATACGCGCGCAATATTTGCTCCCGACGAATTTTCATCCATTTTTTTTCCTCGCAAACCTTAATAAAAACCAAGCACGATGAGCAATAAAGATAAGGAAAAAATCGTTGAAAAATTCACCGTGTCGCCGTTTTGTTCTGCGCTACGAGCCAATTGACGATCTCGTTACCGACGAAACAATTGTAATAGCTCTTCAATCGTACTCGATGAGTCTGCAACTGGATCGCTCGACTCGAGCGAAACAATTCCTCGTAAATCATCCTGAGAGGCGCGGAATTTTTCAGCACCAAGGAACGTCCCTGACTGCCGAGATAACTGCTGGAGGACCTGCGATGAAAAAAAAAAAAACAAACACTAGACTCTCGTTCCGAGTGGACTCGCGAGGGGAAAAAATTTACGAAAGAAAAAAAAAGCCAGGATTGTTACGCATTTTTTATTCAGAAATTCCCCCACTTTTCCAGGTTTTCCATACAGGTTTTTCCAAAAATGCCAGCATTTGCAAATTGCCCAGATTAGGGTAAAATAAGGAACACCTTGTTTTCATTAAATATATATATTTTTTAAGTTAAAGACCACAAGTAAAGTCTCGTTCCAACCATACGTATTTCAGAATTTCCTAAAACTCGACCCTTAAGGGTCGGAATTTCACTTAAACGGAAGTGTTAAAGTTTGTATGAGACAGCATATTTTTTTAGTCATATTTACTTGAAACTTGGCATAAGTACACTGAAAGACAACAATTAAACATGTAAATAAGCAATTTCGAAAAATTAAACTTTCAGGGGGTTAAACGGGAGTGTTAACGATTGTATGAGAAAACATATTTTCTGACCACATTTACTTGAAACTTACCAAATGTATTTTATATATAACACACACACATATATATATATGTGTAGACAGTCAAGAAGTACTTTTAACCCCTTAGCTGTGTTTGTTTGCATTGCCATAAGTACGCTAAACAAATCCAAACAAATACATGTTTAATTATTTTTATTGGAGTCTATTTATACCAAGTTTCAATCAAATCTGACCAACAAATATGTTGTCTCATATAAATTTTGAAACCCCCGTTCCACCCCCTTAAGGGGCGAATTTCGATTTTCACCACTCTTAAAAAAGTCTTATTTTGGGTCAAATATGAAGACTGCGTGGTTAGAATGAGGGGCCACGGATATCGTAATACTGCCCTATTTTCCATGTGCGCAACAACCCTGAAAGCGCAAAAAGCGGTTTCGACTAAGAGCCAACCTTCCAAGAGCGTATTTTTCCTCCATGTAGCCGACGCTCGCCTTCCGATGAGCGCGGGTCTCGTCATCGAGAGGATCGTCGCTCGCTCTTCTCTGCTCCCTCGTCGGATGCTCCTCGCTCCCGTACTTGACCTGGAGATCTTCCTGCAAAGCTTTCAGATCCGCCGAGAGGACGCTCCTCATGTCCGACGATTGCTGATACGAGAGCGCGACTTTGCCGCAATAAGTGCATACGCGTAGGTCGCCTGAGGCGGCGAGAGAGACGAGCGAGAAGAAAGAGTATCGCGTAACGGAGATACGTGATAAATATATATATATATATATGTATAATGTACTTTGTCGTTACTCTGCAACTCGTGAATAATCGTCATGATCATAATAATGAAAATATCGAACCTATACAGCCCATGATTTTTCCAGGAATTTCGTCTGAGCAACATTTCCAGCAAAAAATTTGTCCGCAAACTCTGCAATGATGTCGCCTGCGAAAAGTTGTGAAACGTTCGCTGCACTCGTAGCATTGTTTGGCGACGCTGTCCGGCATCCAGTAGCTCCTCAATTGTGAGTCCTTGTACGACTTGAGATTCTAGGCGTAAAAAGAGACGATGAAATAAACAAGCGGCGCAAGGGGCGAAAGAAAGAGAAGGGACTCACTCCGCTTTTCAGGGCGACGATGTTGCTAATGCGTTTGAGCACATTGGGCAAACTTCTTCCCTCCGAGGCGTCGAGCGAGTAACTCGTGCCACTGGAACCGTCGTCCCCCAGGACGGAGCTGCCCTCCTTCTCTCCCTCGTCCGGATGTTTCCACGACTCGGACTCGCCAGAAGAGCTTCGCTCGACATCCGCGTTGGACGAGGCGCTCTCGTCGGTGTTGGCTGCGCAATGTTTCGAGGTACATCAGAATTGGCATTGAAAATTGATAAGGGGACGGGCTGAGAAGAGAATTGGCAGGATTAACCTCAAAATTCGGCATTCCGAGGTCTCAGGCTCTCCGAGACGACTATAGAGATTCGTTGAGATTACTTTTCTATCTTCCGAACACGAGGGGAAATAAATGATCCGGGTGGCGGTTTTCTTCTGCATCCTTGACAGTCAGATTACGCCTGATAATCTCAAAATTGAATGTTTCAAGCTCTCGGAGAGGCCCTCGGAAATGTTATCGGAGATTTATTCGACGATTACTCTCGATCTTTTCAACAAGCAGAGCAAAAAATGATCTTCGGCGAGGTTCTTTTACTCCCCCAACTGTCAGATCGCGCGAGATAACCTCTAAATTGAACGTTTCAAGCTGTCCGGCTCTCGGAGACGTAAACGAAAATTTATTCGGCGATTATTCTCGATCTTTTCAACAAGCAGAACAAGAAATGATCTCCGGCGAGGTTCTTTTACGTCCCTAACTGTCAGATCGCGGGAGATAACCTAAAAATTCGCGTTCCAACTTGTTTGGCTCCCAGAGACGATTGGACGAGGAGATCGCTGAGCGTGGTTATTCTTAGTATCGTGAGCACACAGGGAAAATAAATAACAAGTTACTTCTTACTTTTACCGAAGCCGAAGAACTTGGAGAAAAGGGACGCGACGACGGGCTGCTGGCCAGCCTCGACAGGGGGGCTCAGTGGAGCAAACTCGGTTAGTTTCGTCGGTGAATTCATGTTCTTGTTCATCTTTGTTGCATTCTAAATTACACGTTCCACTCTCGTCAACCTCGTCGCTCGTTTTTTCTGCCTCCAACAAACACACGCAAGCAGTTACGCAAGTTTGCGCGATGACAGAAGCATCGCGTGTGCCGCGAAGCAGCTGACCGACTGTCTCATGGTCTGACAGACGGGGCTCGCAACTATAGTAGTGGGAGATGGTTCTCTTGGCGAAACTGTCCCCTATAGTCGCTGCAATCGAAGGATGTTCTGTGCGACAGGGACAACAATAGCCGGGCATTCTCATTATAACCTATCCAGTGAATCTAAATGTTCCACAAGTTATTAAAAAACGAATGACATTCTTATGCAAATAGAAATACACAAACTCATAGATCGAAAATACATTCTAGCTGAATGGGTTGATGCCTGGTTGAAAAGTTTGTTATCTTTGGTTTAGTTCCCGTGCACTTTTTTTTGTTCTTTAACGCATATAAAGCTGCAGAAAAAGAATGCACGTTTCAGTAAATTGTAAATGGCAGAAATAATTCAGGTTACTGCTCGCAAGTGTTTCTATGTACACGTATACATCGACTGCTATTTTCGCTAACAATAAAATTTCGAGTGGACAAATCGTATAAAAACAATTATCTATCGCTTAAAATTCAAAGTGATGGCGGAATGAGGGATATTTACATTGCTGTTGTCACAATTTCCACCTCTTTAAACTCGGTCGAGAGCGGACCGGAAAAACAAGCTAAATAATGGCAAAAGGACAATCATTATAAAATTATTATTATCGTATAATAATACTGTGTGCGGTATAAACTTTAAGTTGTTACGTTTCAACGGTACGAGATGAAAACATTTCAAATTGCAACAATGTTTATTTTTTAGAGTACTATATATTGGAGGTGAGAACGATAATGTCATCGACTAAAAACGAAAAGTACTCCTATTCTCGAGGGTGCGTTTCACCCCTTAAAAATCGGGTTCCGCAGATATAAAAAAATACGTGTTGCCTATTTTTACCCATTCTACAGGCATGCCAAATTTAATGAAAATCGGAAAGATCGACCTCGCAACCTTTCCTTGTAAGCTATAAAAATTAAGCCATTCTATTGATTGGTTTCATACGCATCCTTAGCTCACGTGTCTAGTGGAAAGCCAACCTTAGATTGTGCGCGTTCAGAAAAGTAAATAATCAAAATATCACTCAATGTGTAAAATTTATGAATATCTGAATAACGATATTACTCGTCTCAATTCCGGAATACGCGCCCTAGTTGTCGCTGCTTTAGGAAGGCGCTCACGCATGCGCACTACGATTTTCGACACGAAACTTCGTGCCAAACAAACTCCCGTGAATAATCTCGCATTTTTTCTAGGTGAAAAGAACCGCAATATGGTGAGCTTCTCACTTTTGTCATTTTCACCCAAACGGAGAACCGTAATAGCCCTCCTGCATGTAAGACCGTGGGCTCCATCATCGTGAAGCGCAGTCCGCTTCACGAAAATTCTCCATATCTTTTTAAGAGAAACGAAGAAGTGACTAAAAAAATGCTTTATATTTTATGTACACCGTCACCAACGTAACAACACCATCTTTTTTCCCTCTCCCTCTTCCGATCGTATATCGCGTAAGTGATTATTTGAGAATTATCGTTCTGAGGGCGTCCTCAGGATCGACAGTGAGGAAGGCGGTCGTCCCTACGTTGAAGGGAACGCCAATGCCGCCATCAAGGACGAGGCTTGCGTCGTAACACTGCGACTGGACTGTCACGCTCGTGCAAAAGTCCCGCGGCGCTATCATCCTCGGCAGTGGCCATATGTCGTTGACGATTATGTCCCTTATGGCGTAACTCATTCGCCGATCGTCTAAAACGCGATCGAGCTGTACAAACGTGAAAAAATGTCTCTCTCGAGTTCGCGAAAGGTCCGAAGCAATTTACCAGCAGGGAATACAAGTCCCTCGTTGAATTCCTCGCATATTCGCTCGATCTCGCCTTCCCCGTGTTCCTTGCCCGGATTCGCTATACTCAGTATATCACGCACGGTTCTCGTCGTCAGGCTGTTTATCGCTCGGTACCACGAGCTCGAGCCGGTCCCGGTGCTCACGCACAGGCCTGAACTTTTGACCTTGTGAAAATTCGGCCCCTCGTTTATTCTTATGTTCAGAGAGCTCGTTCGCGCCGACATCGACTCCCCGATGAAGACCTTGTTGTCAACGATAAACTCAAACGGTAGTCATCGCGTGTATCAGGTTTCGGCATTTTCTCTCGATATTCCGTGGGCGAGGAAAACTCACCTCGTTCAGAGCCAACCACGGCAATCTTTGCTGCTTCGGAGTGTCGTCTTGCTGGGCGGAGGAAACGTTTGCCATCGGCCTCTCGTCCTCGGCGTGGCAACTGCTAAAGTTACAGTAGCACAGAATTAACGTTTTGATATTTGAACGATTTATCGCAATTATATACGCGCGTGTGGACTCATTGGATAATGTAATGGGTGTCTCAAAATGACGTGACATTTTAATTTATCGATAAAACGTATTATTTATTTGAAAAGTACGAATATTTTTATTTTAATATAAGGTACAAATATGGAGGTTACGTGTGGGTACACAATATCCTATAAATGACCGCCCCGTCCTCGTCGCCCAGAGCACTTTTCGTTGTTTATGATAATGAGTCTTATAATGGTGGTGGGAAGTGGGAACTGAAATTTCCCAATGGCAAATGGTAGGACAATCGCGTTTGGACTCATTAACTTTGTTGACTGGAGCAATATTTATGATTATACTATCATAAAGTTTCTTGCGAAACATTTATAACCTAAGGCAAGGTTATTTTATTACGCCGATGTCTGAATGGCATGGGGGTCTGGCATGGCAAATAAATAAACAAATACTAATACTAAAAAGTATAAAATAATATAAACGTAGAAAAACTTTTTAAAAACAAGCTTTTATTTAAAAGGGACTGTACTAATAAAGTAAAAAATAATTTCCAGTAAAATTGAAAATCAAAACAGTATAACTACAAAAAAAGTCCCTTCCTTTGTCACTCATCGTAGGTGCAAGTACTTAAAAGGTACATAAATGTAGATATCTTTAAAATGTGAAATATACATTTTAAAAACTTGAGGCGTCAAACGTCATAAGAACTAATATTACTGTAAAATAAAAAAAAACCTCAAGTTTTTAAAATGTATATTTCATATTTTGATGATGAGTGACCAAGGAAGGGACTTTTTTGTAGTGATTTTTTGATTTTCAATTTTACTGAAAACCATTTTTCACTTTTTTGTACAGTACCATTTAAATAAAAGTTTTTTCTACGTTTTTTCAAGTCGGTTTCATCTTTCGTAATCCTTGCAGAAAGCAAATTCTGGGAAAATTTCAGAGAATTTTCAAAATCCCCTGACTTTTCCCTGCTTATTCCAGGAGCGAAAAATTTCCCCGAGTTTTCCTCGTTTTCCATATGCGTAACAGCCATAGAATGGTCAAGCTCGTGCTGAACGATAAAAAAAAGTACCTCCGCTCTTGCGAGTCCTCGTCGTTGTAACAAGGCCTGTATCTCTCTTTGCCGAGGACGCGTCCTTGCTCGTGCATATGGAAGGGCAGATTCGACGTTCCCCTCCCCGTTCTACCGACAGTCACGCGAATTCTGCTACGCATGAGATACTCGAATTGTCCAGTTCGGAGTTTTTCAAAAATCGCCGCAACGTCGTTCGTATATTCGGGTGGTAGCATCAGGTAGCCCTCGGATCTGGCGGGATCGGAGTTGATACCGAGGATGGGTTTGACATTGTCGTAGACGAGATTGGCGCCCAGAAGGAAAGTGCCGTCGCCGCCGATCGCGAGAATAGAGTCGGCCCACTCGAAGCTCGCGCGATCGATGCTCAGCCTCGAAAAACGCGCGAAAAATATTTTTCGAACGTTAGGCAGGGGGCAAAATCTACTATCGAGCACCTCCGAGAGTACCTGGTGGTCAGCCGATACTCGATGCCCAATTTCTTCAAAGCAGCGACGGCTCCGTCAACTGCGGCCTTGTTCTTGTGGTGACTGTCAAGCGCAGCCTCGCCATCCGCGCCCTGCTCCCGCAGCTTTGCCTCGATCAATCGGTCGTTCGGCTCCGGCTGACGCAGCCTCTCAAGGTCGTAACGTGACACTTTGGCCAAAACGAGCACCCGACGCGGCACCAGGCTCGACTCCAGCCTAGTTGCCATCTTAAGAAACACGACCGAGGAACGCAAGAAACCGAGCGCATCTGTGAAGAAGACCAAGCCCCGAGGTGAAAAAACGTTCCGAGCATCGTAGATATTTCGCAATTTGTTTTGGAAACTCGATCGAAAGCGTCGAGACGTCTGCGAAATTCGTAGATGCGACGCTGTGCCGTAAAAGCCGAACAAACCCAAACAACCATTGTGGCAAGTTGGTTACGATTATTTTATGGATATTTGATGGTTACAGATATTTTTTCTGGCCAATTTGGGCTGGGAAAAGCACTCAAATGTTTTTGTAAAATCCTTATAAGCAATCTGAAGCCCAAATTTGCTGGACGAGATTTTTTTTTAATTCCTTGCATTCCAACGATGCAAACTCAACGTCGTCATTCGTTTAGGTTTGTTTGGGGACGTTTCATCGAGACTGCTTTGACTTCCTTTGTTTCACTTTTGACTACTATACGCCTCGTGAATTGTCTTCTTCGAACGTGCAAAGAAAAGAATATCGTCAAAGGTAAATTTCAATACTGGCGAGTGCAAGCTCGCGGCCAGAGGCAAAGTAAACCGTCAGTCATGCCGACTTAACCTCAAAACTCGCGATCAAACGCGAATAAAGAATACACTCACGTGCAGCTTCCCTTCTCAAGCTGTACAAAACACTCATGACGGCTGAGCTGATTTTGAATCAACTCGTATGTCCATCGGTATCTTGTTTATTCATTTGTTTGTACCCTTAGTTTGTAACGGGCGCGCCGGTTTGGGGTTAATAAAAACTTGATGTTCAGTCGGTTGGTGCGCAGCTGTGCTGACGCCATCGTACTCATCTCTCTCGCACCCACGGGTTTATGTACAGGTCGAGAAACTCTAGTGGTGGGGGATGATTCGCCTGGCGACGCCATCCGCTAGAGTCGCTGTAATCGAGGGATGTTCTGTATAAAGTTCTAGCTGAAAGGGTTGATGCCACCTCTCGAAAGTTAGCCGCCCCACTTTGACTCATCGAACTTTTTTTACGAATCGTTTGGTGGTAGTTTGGTAGCGTTTTATAGTCCATTCAAATCGTTTGGTAGTTCTCCGGTTTTCGAAAAATCGATAATCAAAAATCGGGCAGTGAGCTTGCCTCCCCATCCACTTTGACTATTCGAAGTTTTTTTTACAAATAGTCTGGTGGTCGTTTGCATGGAGTATGCTTAGGGACATACATAAAAAATGTATTTATAGTCGAAATTGGTAGTTAAACAACTGTAGGTCTGCGCTGTTGATGAAATCTCGGAGATGCATGATTCGAAACGAAAAAAATAAACGGTTTTAGATTCAGTGTGTTAACGGTGTTGCGCGTATGGTACGAATTTTGATATATGAAAAAATGGCGGACATCTTGTGAAAAAAACGTGTTTTTTCACCGTTTTTCACAGAAATTTTCCTGATATGCGCTATAGTTATGGATGTGAAGAATATGTCGATAAGTATCCCGCGGAGGAGCCGTAAGAGTACGCATCGGGACATACGTGAAAAATGTAGTTATGGGCGAAAATGGTAGTTTGAAAAACCGTAGATATGCGCTGCTGAGGGAATCTCGTCGATGCATTATCCGAAACCAAAAGATCAAACGGGACGAATTTTCATATGTGAAAAAATGGCGGACATCGATCGAAAAAAACGTGTTTCTTTTCACCGTTTGTGGCAAAAATACCCTCGATATGCGCCATAGGTATGGTTGTGAAGAATATGTCAATAAGTATCCCGCGGAGGACGCGTACGGATATTGTAAGTCTTTAGTAAGATCTACACCAACAGTAACTAAAAAAGACATACGTGAAAAATGTATTTATCCGAGTATCCCGCGGAGGAACCGTCAGACTACGCTTAGGGATGTGAAGAAAAAATGTATTTATCGGCGAGATGGTAGTTGAACAACTGTAGATCTGCGCTGTTGATAAAATCTCGGAGATGCATGATCCGAAAAAAAATCAATCAGTTTTATATTCTGTGTGTTGGATATCTTTAAAAAAACACGTTTTTTTGGCAAAAAATATCCTTGTCGTGCGCTATAGTTTACAAAAATATGTTGATAAGTATCCCGCGGAGGAAGCGTGAGAGTACGCATAGGGGCATCTAGCGGCTGCTCCGAGTATCCCGCGGAGTAACCATCAGAGTACGCTTAGGG
This sequence comes from Ophion ellenae, assembly GCA_963210295.1. Classification (NCBI taxonomy): domain Eukaryota; kingdom Metazoa; phylum Arthropoda; class Insecta; order Hymenoptera; family Ichneumonidae; genus Ophion; species Ophion ellenae. The sequence continues at coordinate 24,203,725 of OY723397.1, read as the reverse complement.
ACATGAATAAAAAATGTATTTATTGGCGAAATGGTAGTTGAACAACTGTAGGTATGCGCTGTTAATAAAATATCGGAGATACATGATCCGAAAAAAATCAATCAGTTTTATATTCAGTGTTGGACATCTTTCGAAAAAAAAAAACGTTTTTTTTTTGTAAAAAATATCCTTGTCGTGCGCTATAGTTTACAAGAATATGTCGATAAGTATCCCGCGTAGGACGCGTAAGCGTACGCATAGGGACATCTAGAGGCTGCTCCGAGTATCCCGCGGAGGAGCCATGCAAAAAAAATGCAAGAATCCAAAGTCGAATCGCCAAGTTCACATGGCTATAGTGATCAAAACCCCTCGATACTAGCGACACCACAAATTCGGCTTCAATAGTCGAGTCACCTTCACCACCGAAATTTCATCGAGTTTCCAGCCCTGTATGTTATACGGTGGATCGTGTCTCGCACTCGCCGCGATCAGCAGTGCGACCCGACCCTCTCCCTAACGTGACTCGCGGACGGTCTCAAGGGAAAAAAAACAACACGATACCCGTGGTATCGCGTGATACGTGAGAATGTCGCTGAGAGACACCAGATTCTCGACGATGATACGGTTTCCCGTAATTTTCGGCACGTGCCTTCTCGCAGCCGGCGCAGCGTTTTACAACAGGTCAGCTTTTTTTGTCGTTTCAGCGACGTATGGAAAAAAGACGCTCGAATGTTTCTCCGACGATGAATAGTCGCACGGAATCTCAAAACGAAGGATCTGCGAGGTTCGAGCGAAGAATATTTTTTTCACGCCTTCTTTTTCAGGCAATACTTTTTGCGAGGTATCAAGGAGGAAGCGAAAAACCTCTACAGGGGGGACCCCGAGGCAACGCGTCTCCTCGAGGAATTCAAAGAACAATACAAACGCGAGAACAAAAAGAAAATAAATGTCGCTTAGAGAGATAGAACTGAGTAATAAAGAGAGCTGAATGAAAATCTACCAAATCGCTTGTGCCCTGGCCACGGTTTTATACACAGGTCTTGCAACTAGCTGTGGGGGATGGTTCTCTTGGCGAAACCATCCGCTAGAGGCGCTATAATCGAGGGATGTTCGTTGATGTTTTTCTGCGAGTGGTCTAACGGACTTTTCTTCATGAAAAAATATATCGTAATTTGTTTATAAAAACAGTAATTGTTAAATAACCATAAAAACCGTGTTTACTTTGGCAGACAATCTATCTGAGAAGCTGCAGTTAAATTTCAAGTTAAACTGATAGAAATTGTTTGAGCTCTACTGCGAGCGAATTTTAAAAACAGGATTTCAAGAAAAATGCGTTCGACATTGCTTGAATTTTGGTTCTTCTACGCGTTACATAATTAGTTTCAATTACCTTTTTGTTCATATACACTTAATCGCTAATTTTTAAGAACTATAACACCAATCAAAATAAACAGAAAATTGTTTGCAAATAGCGAATGTACAAACAGTGGCACGTGGTCGCAATGAGAAGCCAAATTTATCATTTCGGAGCAATCAGAGATTTTCGAAATTCAGCTATTAGAAGTGTTTAAAAAAGAAGTTCACCAAGAAACGTTTATGAATGTCGTTCTGCGGTGTTTTCACGTCATTTAAGCGAATAAAAAAAATTGAAATAATTTCAAACCCAAAGCCCTTGAATAAGCGAGTCACCACCACGCAGTCGGCAAAACAGGTCTCTATCCTACCGACCGCGATACGTTTCTGTTTTACCAGAGCAGTTTTCCTTCTCGCGCGCCAAACGTCACCTTGCCAAGTTACGCATTGCTCGCGTATGTGCGCCAAAATGAAAATATTAGTGTCAATTTCATTACTGACAATTCTCTCAACGCCCGATCGTACGTTCCTCCCACCAGTTGAAAATTTGTCTGCCTGAAATTGTGCTTGGCGCGTTAACCCAAAAGCTCCAAACTCATGCTAAGAAAAATCTGTACTTGATTAATTTATCTTTATTCCCATTCCCAGACGTGGCGCCGTACGAAGTCAAGTGCCTCGACTCAAAGATCGCCGTCAACGGTATTTACCACGTGTGCAATGTCACCGACTCGCAGCCAAGCTTCACCGCGTGTTGCTACAACAACGACCTCAATTATCACTACTGTTGCTCCAAGAGTGAATTCAAGAGCATGTGCGTGCGACTTCAAATATTCACCATTTCTTTATATATATATATATATATATATATATATTTATAAAAAAAAGTGTAAAAAATACTTTAAAAATCCAGCTTTCATTTAATGTACCAGAGTACAAAATAATTTTTCTTTACCAAGTCGCCAAAATGTGATTATAAATAAAAGCTTGGGCGCTCAACTTTTTAATGTTTAACAAATTTGATCAATTCAGTTTCATTAACCGTATTTAAATTGACAGAATAGTAATTAGAGAAATTATTATCACACGTTTATACTCAGTTTCAGGACTTTTATTTAAGAGACCTAAGGTTGTTTCACAGTGAATCAAATAGAGTTGATATGTTAATGGATTTATGTAAATTAAAGATTACATGTGTAAATTTTGAGCGCCCAAAGCTTTTATTCATAGACGCGTATAGGTGACTCGGTAAAAAAATTATTTTTCACTTTTTAGTACATTAAATAAAAGCTTATTTTTCAAAAATATTTCTTTTTACATTCAAATTATTTTCTACCTTCTAGTTTTTAATTGATTTCACTAGTTAGTTGTTACTAGTAGTTGACTAGTTTACGAGTTTCTACGTAGGAACATGAAAGGCTTGTAAAAAAGAGCAGACTAATTGGGATTGAACTTACGACTAATTGCTGCATATAAACTGTCTACATACAAACACAGCCGGCTACGAATTTGTTTACACGTTTTAGAGAGATTTCATATGGATGATTAGATATCGTTAATTTAAAATGAAAACTTGAAAATGTTATGTATATATATATATATATTTGAAGTTGAATCATGCATTGCCTCCTTTAAGATGCACGTTCGCAAAATTTCCGAGCTCTAGGTAGTCTGGAAGTGAATGAAACGTCGATTTTCCGTTTTGCATCTCACAGAGAGTAAAGTTAAACAAAAGTTTGTAACTGATAAAAAAAAACACGTAATTCTTCGCAGGACTCGAGGCAAACGCGTTGGAGGAGCATTGGCAGCGAGCGCGATTGTTCTCCTGCTAATTTTTTTACTCTGCATCTTTTCCAACCGTTGTCCGCTCCGGCGCGCAGTCACTCGAAGACGCGTTATCGAGGGGCGAGCCTCTCCCGCGGATGTTGAACACCCCTGAGGGACGATGCACCGATCGCAAACGCGTGAGACAAAATTATCCAATTTTTCTTTCGTATTGTTTGTTTATTTATTTATCAGCGAGATCTGCGATACGTAAATTGATCGCTCTCGCATCCGGAAGACGAGCGTCGTCATGATTATCAATTGTACAAAGTTCATCAATTGATAATTAAAATTGGAGAAGCAGAAGTATTTGTTTCACTTCGAAGACGGTCCAGTAGTTTGTTTCTTCTGCAAACGAAAAGGTGAAAAAATTGAATAAGGAACAATTGATGGGAAATTTAATTTGTGGGAATGAAAATTTTAATCAGATAGAGCTAATTATGAGAATAATCATTCACGGTAGATTCAGTCGAGCGTATCATCATAATTTATTAATTATATATATATATACAGGGTGTTCTTTTATGAATGGATAATCCCGCAACTTTCGATACGTCAAATCATGTCCTATATGCTTGAATTTCAGTTTAATACAAGGCCCACGGTTTTCGAGATTTTGGACTTAATTTTTTTTTTAAATCTGCTTTTGGTTTTTTGCATGCAATTTCTACAAATCATATGAATCGACAATAACTAAGCAACATTTCGAGGTAATTGGCACGATATGCGTAGTACACTTTTTTACACGGCAGGCTATCAAAGTCAGATGTTGGAATTGGTTTGTATGAAAATGCTGCATAAAATCTTTTTTCATAACGTTTCCTTAACGTTTAAGGTTAAAAAGAAGACTATTATAGATAAAATAAATAACCAAGAGTATTTTTTTTAAACCGGGTCAAACGAGTTATCATTTGTAGAAATGGCATGCGAAAAACCAAAAGCAGATGATTTTTATCTCGAAAACCGTGGAACTTTTTACGGGACACCCTGAATATATGAACTTGCAATTATTATTACCACTGGACTGTTTCGGGGAGTCTTCTTCGTCTTTCCGGTCCTCTCGATTCGCCTTAAAAGCTGTCTGCCCATCTCTCTCTCTCTCTCTCCGCAACCTGCAAACCCGCGTAATTAAGCGCTTGACAAGCATTACAAAATGGCCGCACTCTCGTCGAGCGGAAGTGCGTATTCGAGTGCTCAGTGGTAGTGACGAAACTAGTTCTTGCATCATAAATTGTCTTTCAATACCATTTGGTTTCATCATTGCTGGGGGGCGAGAGTTGAAAAACGAACAAGAAAAACAAAGGGGGGAGAGTATTGTAGATTTTGTGAAAATGATTCCTCACCTGTTCGCTATGGTTCCAAACGTCCCTCGCGACATTACGAGCACCGGCGAACGCAACATCTGTAACGGGCAATGAGGGCTTTTTTAACGGATATGCACGAGCCAGAGCTGAAGTTGCGTTTGGACCGGAAATTTTCTCGAGTCAGATAGGAGCGAAAGACATTTGCTTAGTGTGTACATCAAAGTCGATCAGTTGAACTATGAAATCATCATGTGGTGGAATTTCGAGAGTAGTACTGTCGAGCGAGTACAGATAAATCTTTATGGTTTCTACGCATTATTGACTCAAAAATTCCGACTTTTTCAGGTTTTGCAAATATTCCAGGAAGATTGGGTCAAATAGATAACGTAATTTCTTTCATGGACAAATGTATGAAAATATTAAATATTTTTAAAAAATTAAAAATCGGAAATTAAGATAAGCACTGTAGTCAGAAAAAAATACATGAAAAACGAGTGCAGAACCTGTTCTTAATTATGAACGGAAATTTTTATGTCGGTGCCAATAAACAAATAAATATAAATACAATAATAATTGTGTAATTGTGTATAGACAAATCAAATGCAAATGTATAGAGCTTTGGAGTGAATCAGTTTTTAGTTTTTGAAATTTACCTTGTTTCGCACTGACATAAATTTTTCGTGTATCATGAAAAATAATATAAATATTGAAAATATACGACAAATCTTTATTATTATACTTTCGAGTTTTTTTTTTTCAAGTCGCTTTCATGTTTCGTAATTCTTGCAAAAAGTAAATTCTGGAAAAATTCCAGAGTATTTTCAAAATTCCCTGATTATTTCAGGAGGAAAGACATTTTCTGAGTTTTCCCGATTTTCCGCGTGCGTAACAGCCATGGTCTTATTTTTCGGCCATTTTGTATAACGAAAAAAAAAATGAGAATCTTACCCATAGCTCAGAGTAGCGCCTTTCTCGAATTCTCTCGTGCTGCTCCGTTACACGATTCGAATTCTCGAGATCTGAAATGGATGAAAAAAAAAACCATTGACGCACACGCTCGGAGTATCGAAAATGTACAAAATAAGATACATATTTTTTTGTCAGATAGGAGCGAAAGACATTTGCTTCGTGTGTGCATCAAAGTCGATCAGTTGAACTATGAAATCATCACGTGACGGAAATTCGAGAGTGGTACGGTCGAGCGAGTACAGATCAGTATCGGTTTTCGGCCATTTTTTATAACGAAAAAACGTGAATAGAGAAAGCGAAGGACAACAAATCGTAAATAGGGGGAAATCGGCTTCGCTTGGACTCGGTTAATTAGTGAAATGAGAATCTTACCGATAGATCAGAATTGCGCCTTTCTCGAATTCTTTCGTGCTGCTGCGTTACACGATTCGAATTATCGAGATCTGAAATAGATGAAAAAAAACTATTGGCGCACACGCTCGTAGTATCGAAAATATACAATATATATTTTTTCTTGTCAGATAAGAGCGAAAGACATTTGCTTAGTGTGTGCATCAAAGTCGATCAGTTGAACTATGAAATCATCACGTGACAATCGATGTTGAATAAATTGTTACTAAGGTTAAATTGATAAATAATTTTAATAATCATCACAAAAAATTATAGAAAATTAGTAATAATAATAAATAAAAGAATAAAAAGCCCGAAGTATCGTCGAAAATTGAAATACTATCGAACACATGAAAATTAAAGAGCAAAAGAATTTGCTCCGAATGCATGGCCCCACCTTATGTTTTGCAAAAGTAAAAATAGAAAAAATTCAAAATATGTTTATTTTTTGAAATTCGATTGGTGTTATTTTATTTATATTTATTTTCTAAGGTTTCTTGCAGTTAATAAAACAGCAACAAAAAACTTGCGCAAAATGAATTCTTTTTAAATGAATATTTTTGAAAATTTATTTTATTTTATTTATATTTAAAAAAAACCGAGTAAAATTGACAAAATAATTAAATACCCAAACATTCTGAAAACAAATGTTAAAAAAACGAATGAAAAAAAAAAAGCGTTTACATTGAGTGCTTTGTCCCTCCATCGTGTGGTCGCTTGCCGGACTCTCAACGTTTCCTGAACCGTCCTTGGAGAAAAATGCGCGGCGCGTCCACGTTTTCCTTGAGATTGACCGTTCTCCTTTCCACGTAAGAACAGTCCAGAGTCTCGAAGCCCGCCGCCTCGAAAAGCTCGCGAACCACTTCGACCGAGAAAAAGTAGCTTCTGTGCGATGGCAAAGAGTATAATTTTAATTAACTTGAGGCCTAGACAATATGAGATCATTGTAGCTAACGGATCGGTTGCGATTATTTTTCTTTCTTTCCTTTCATTTTTCGTAATTCTTGCAAAAAGTGAATTCTGAAAAAAATCAGAGAATTTTGAAAGTTGCAGAGATTTTTTAAAATTCCCGAGCATTTCCAGAATTCCAGAGAATTTTCAAAATTTCAGAGAATTTTCAAAATTCCCGGACTTTTTCCTGATTGTTCTAGGTGGAAAATAATTCCCTAAGTGTTCCATATGCGTAACAGCCATGTTTCTTCGTAGCGCAAAAGGTCACAAATCTTCTTTTTTTTACCTCGTGCCGTCTTGGCGCATGTATAGATTTTCGGCGATTTTGCGACCAGGCTTGAAGCGCAGTTGGGCCATGTCGTAGAGGCCGTAATCTCGGAAGAGCAGCGTCCCGTTGTTGTTCATCACCGCGAAAATGTTATCGGCCACACTGAGAAGTCAGTTTTTCATCTTCGATTAAAAATTATATTTTCATTTACTTATATTTGTGTGTAAATTGCTTGTTTTTTTTAACCTATTTTCATCGCGCTCGACCAATATTCAGTAATATTCCATTTTTCTCCAGCCAAGAAATAACAAAGCAAAATTTCAATATATCGCAAACTTTACCGATGCGACGATATCGTATATAGCTTTTCTGATCTTTTACCATTTAAATTTCTCCGGATGGATGGCGGACAGTACGAAAATCAGAGTGACCAAGTCCACGGGTCGGTCGACCAGGGCAAAGCAATCCGCCGTTGTGACGTCGTTTTGGAAAGCCTTGATGAGCTCCGGGTCGTAAAGAGGGTTGGACTGAGAATATGAATATCAATGTGTTAAAAGTTAGGTTATGGTACAGAGCTAGGTTATGCTCGCAAAGGTCTGTGGGTACTATTTAGCAGTTCTGATCATTACCAACCGGAATTAAATTCTTTTTAGAATGCAGTGCTCAAACTACACGGTGAGGTTCGAATTTTTCAATTTTTTACCCAATCTATTATGTCTAATTTATCAAATTTCGGTTTTCCAACGACCTCGGTTGGATACGTGAGCAGCAAAACCGCGATCCCCGTACTATGTTTTGTTAAACTCTCAAAAATATCATCTTCAATAAAGTCCGCTTAGTAAATGTACCAAATTTCAGAATTCTATATTGAATATTTTTTGCATAAAAAATTGGTGAAAAGTCGAACGTTTTTTGGCCCGAAAAAGTATAAATCTCCTTTAAAAATAAAATTTCGCATGGATGCGAGATAGGCAAGAGGCCTTACCTTGACAAGATCGATGGCCCTGGGCGAGAGATCGCAGGCATAAATTAGCCCGTACCTGAGGCCGTCCTCGATGAGCGGATAAATAAGATTGCCCACGCCGCAGCCGACCTCCATCATGGTTGCTCTTTCATAGTCGCGATGATCGTCAGTTCCGTCTCCAGTTGTTGCGCCGAGCTCGAGCAGTTCGCGAAATTCCCTGGTCGTCCAGTGTCGATCCTTGAAAAATCGCGTGTCGTTTCTCTTGTAGAACAAGTCCCAATGCTTTCGCGACTCTCGCTCGTTCTGGCACGCGCGAAATTCCGTTACGAGGCGTGTATCTTGTCGCTTCATCTTGTCGATTTCCTCGCTCGTCAGGCGCCTCGCCACGTGGCCAGCTACCTCCGAATCTCTCTCGGTGGCTTCCATCGTCCAATTTTTACTTCCCTCCTTTTCTCTTTGTATTATTTATTTTACCGCCAAAACGCGCAATTGACGAGGCTTCGTTTGTTTTTTACTCTGTTGAGACATGCGAGTTTGACTCGTTACGATGAAAAAGAACCAAGAAACCAAAACGCGGCACAACCGGTCTCGAAGGCCGCCCAGGCGGAAATGACCGAGGGAACGACGATGCGCGGCCTCGAGCGCCCGCTGGTTCGCCGCTGTACCATCGTGGCGCTGCGTGCTCCGCGCTCGCAGTCCCGCTAATTTTGGCCCCCCCAACCACCCTAAGGCCGCATTCGCACGAGGTGTGTTAAGGAAGCGTTGAAATAAAACAAATGGGTACCCGAGTATTTATTCACACGTCAACGCCATGCTTTTTTATCGCGCTGTTGGGTTTTAAGCGCTAGGCGGTGGACGTTATGTACCAAAGGCACTTCTTGTTTCTGTTCAGACGCCCGCTGACTCCCACTCCCACCAATCGGAGTGCGCTACGCCTTGTCGATCGAGTCCGACACGAGGGAACGATTACTCCTGATTGGGTGCTTCTCTCGATGCCACGTTGGCCGACCAATCGCATCCTTTTTTTTTAACTCGAAGCAAATCTCTACGTGATTATGGAAATTCGTCATTTTCGAGAATGAGACGTTTAGTTTTTTTTTCTTGGTTCGTTCTAACGGAGAGTTATTTGCACAATATTAATATCTTTGTTACATATAACAATAACGATAATATCAATAGTTATGTGTATTGTTATTACATCAAATTGTTTTATTCAACGTTGACATTTATTTTATTATTGATATTAATCATTGATAGAATAAATAAATGTTTCATAATCATATTGTATTAAATTTGGACCATTCACACTGATTATAATTAATACAATTCTATTACTATCATTACTATAATGTATAAAGGTCGTCTCAAAATAATTTGACATTTTTAATTGCGCGCCATCTTTTTTTGTGACGAACATACCCAGGTAGCAATTTTCGAAAAGTTGTCCAAAAGTCGGCTATAAGAGTGCCAAATGTCCGCCCGGAAGTTATCTTAAAGTCAACAACCATCCAAAAAGATAACTGTTGGACACATGATAACTTATAGGTAACTTCCAAGCGGACATTTGGTACCCATTCGGACAACTAATAGACAACTATTTTGAAATTGCTACCTGGGTAGAGTACTAATCTTTGACCACTGGCATCAGGAAGTATTGAGGTTTGGTCATCGACAATTACAAGATCGAGCAACACACAGAAATGCGTTCAACAATATCAACAAGATGGCGCATCCTGCCACAGTGCGGGCGAAACAATGCAGGTGAAGTTTCATGCTCGTGTTATTTCGCGCCGCGATAGGGATGTTTCCAGTAACCAAGAATTAAACAAATACTGTTGTGAGGTGATAGCTTATATTTAAAGTAATGCTCGGAAGTGCTTATTTTATTTTATTTTGGTGAAAATTGTAGATAAATTCAGGTAAATAAATTGTAAAAAAATGTCTATAAGTCACGTGACAAAGAAGACCAATTAGAGCGCACGACCTCATACTTCGCAAAACGCGAACGCGAGTCGACGCTCTAAGCATACTGCTTATCCTAGGCTGTTACTGTTTACTGTCTTGAAATGCAATTAGTGCGATTTCTCGATCGATTTTGAATTCCACTCGAACTGTAATAATGGAGACTGGATTCGTGAAGGAAAATAGTTCGAATTTGCCTAGGATATACTGCATAATGGTGGCCAATTTCTTTACGACAAACAGCGAGTTCTCTTCTGCACAATTCAGCGACGTGAAGACCCATGCAAGTATATCCTAAAGAATTCTTATTTGTGCGACAAATAATGTATGTAGCATTAATAATATTTCAAACTCTGTAATCATTTGAACAAATTTTTTAAGTTTGTTTCGTTTTACAACTTGTGTTTTATTTAATTTCAGGTCTTCGAGACATTCATACCATGTAAGTGTTAACGTTTTATAACATAAACTCTAGTGAAATGGTTTTTTTTAAATACGTTTTTCTAAATATGCTTATGGTACGTAGCGACAATAACGGACACACTTTATCAAGCTTCTCCTAACCTAAAAATTCACGATCGGCGATTTACTCGAATTTGATTTCACAAATCCACTTTCTACATCGTTGCATGCAGAGTTGGGCGTAATTCTATTTATAAATACGAATACGAATTTATTCACATCGTGATTTTCATGTGAACATAAATACAAATTTATTCATACTTTACTTATTGTAAATATAAATACAAATACAATTGTATTCACAAATCTTCTGAATATACAAAAAATTCGAAGAAAAAATTGTGAATATTCACAAAAAAATTGAATATTTACAAAAAATCCTGTGAATTGAAAAAAATTCACATCAACATCTGTGAAGGCAAATGTATTCACAAAAAATTGTAAATACAAAAAAATTCACAAAATAAGTTGTGATGGTTTTTTCGTATTTAAGACAAATACGAAATCAAATAAATCAAATTCACAATGATTAGATTAAAATTTACACAAAAAGTGAGTTCTTACGTATTTTGAGAGAAAACATTCCGTTGAGGCAAATCAATTTTTGCAAAAACAGTTGTGAGTTTTAAATATTACTTTATAAATATGGAAAAATTCACAAAATGAGTTGTGAATATTCTCAAGTTGAAGAAAATCAAAATCGAATTCACGATAAGCATATTAAAATGTACACCACAAATGAGTCCTCACGTATTTGGAGAGAAAACATTGTGCTGAACTCAATAAGTAAGAACTCACTTTTGGTATAAATTTTAATGTAATCATTGTGAATTTGATTTTAATTTGTCTTAAATACGAAAAAAATCACAACTTATTTTGTGAATTTTTTCGTATTTACAATTTTTTGTGAATACATTTGCATTCACAGATTTTTATGTGATTTTTTTTTAACTCACGGGATTTTTTGTAAATATTCACAATTTTTGTGAATATTCACAATTTTTTCTGTGAATTCATTTGTATGTTCAGAATATTTGCGAATACAATTGTATTTGCATGCATGCATGTGAATACAAATAAGTGAAGTATGAACAAATTTGTATTTATATTCACATGAAAATCACGATGTGAATAAATTCGTATTCGTATTTATAAATAGAATTACGCCCAACTCTGGTTGCATGAAAATTAACGTAGTTTTCGACTTTCAGAATGCTCGAAATGTTTTCAGATGTCAAATGACACCAAATTTCGCATTTGTGTACACTCGCGTGTGCGCCGTATACATAGCCTATTCGGTTGCGTTCGACCGGTGAGGTCACAAGCGTCCGCGCCGATAACGTGGCATTTTGCGCCACATCTGCAATTTGAATTATCGTGATGTAAAAAAAAATTAATAATTATCTTTAGAATTATTTCAAAGAAAAACCCTTTTGACATTCTGTTTTATTATGGTCGCGCTACTAATTGATATAATATTATCATTATTATTATCTGCTGCCCTTGTTTTCTTTTTGCACAATATAATACATTCTAGTTATTGTGCAAATCTCACAAGGCTTGAAAATAATGTTCTCCTTATTTTCCCCATTTCAATGAGAAACTAAATGTTCTGCACTATGGTCTCTTCTTCACCCAAGCATTATTAAAGTGGGATGCCTCTTCATCGGGTCTCCAAATCCTCTTGACCTTTCGCGCCCTCTCTCTCTCTCTCTCTCTCTCTCTCTCTCTCTCTCTCTCTCTCTCTCTTTCTCTTCGGTTCCTCTTTATTTCCCTTCCAGATTTCATATTTTTTCGTTCAACTTTGGGAAGGTCATATTATACTCTTGAAAGCGGGTACTCGATAGATTTTAAGGCAAGACGAAGTTTTAATTTCCCTATATATATATATATATATATATATATATATATATATATATATATATATATATATATATATATATAGATTTATGAAGCGCAGCCCGCGCACGGGAATGAAGTAGCCACGAGAGTGCAATTTGTTTAAGTATTCGCCTTAAAGGTAATTCGAGTTTTAGGTTCTTACTTGCCCGCTGAGAAGAGGATCTTCTCCTCTTCTCAGCCACCTCAAACTCGTTTTTTTCCGCTCAGAGGTCCAAAAAGTCAGTAGGAGAGGAAGCGAGCGAGGGAGAGAAAAGGAGAAAGAGAGAGAGCAACATAATAGCAATCATGAAAGATAGTTTGAATCTCGCCAGCTGCTCCTCTTTTCTCAACTGGTATTACCAGCTTAATACTTGCCAGGACATACTCAACCGCGAGTATCCGATTATAGAGTGTTAATTGTCAATTACAATCTCGTGAAGAAGTCTCGTTCACTCTGGATTAGAAATCTGGAGAGAGGGAGAGAGAAGGAGACTCTAGTTAGTCTACTTTGGTTATTTATCAATTCTTTTTATTATGGCTCAATATTTTTTTACTTATATATTTTATAACTTTATTTTTGGGTTCATTAATAACCATTATAAGCGAATTGATTAATATTCGATCAATTCATTAATCAGTATATAAACTTATTATTATTTCTCTCTGAATTGATGATTATTATTATCATTATTTACTTTTAGTTCATTATTATTGATTATTACTGTATATTTTTTAACATTTTTCACGATTGTTATGCTTTTTATTTTATTCTCATTTCTTTTTTTCACTCGTAAATCCAACATCGAAACAATTATTTTTTAGCCGCTCGATCGGTGTTTTCTTTGCTTTCGTTTTTTACTTTGATCCACTTGGCTTGTTTGGGTTTGTCCGCGTATGGGGAAAAAACGTGGATTTTGCACAACGTGATTGCTTTTTGGCCCCTTATTCTTTTAAATGCGAATGCGAGAGAAACGGAAGGGAGTGAAAAAGCGCGAGAGCGGAGAAGCCTAGTGGAACGGGAAAAAGGGAGGCTCGTAGAAGAATGGATGGAAAACAATCTTTTGTGAAAAATCAAATCGGCGTTTCGCGCGAGCCCTCGCGTAGTCGATAAACGAGGAATTTCAAAAGCTTGCTTTGGTTGCACGTATTCTCGTGATATTGCATTTTCGTCTTATATCGCGAGCGGGCGTTTCAGTATTGTATCGGAATGCTGAGAGAGAGAAAGAGAAAGAGAGAGAGAGAGAGAGAGAGAGAGAGAGAGAGAGAGAGAGAGAGAGAGAGAGAGAGAGAGAGGCCGGGAGGAAAAGGACCAAGAAAAGAGAAGAGAGAAGAAGAGCGCCTTTTTGAATCCGACATTCAGAGCTTTTAAAATATTTTTTATAAAAGAACATTTTTCAATGAATTTGAAGAATTTATGTTTGAAACTTATGGTTTCAATAGTAATCTTTTTCTATAGAAGCGTTTATAAATGAAATTACGAATGTTTACTGAAAAATTGAATTCCTTGCCCAAAAAGGTAAAGTTTCTATGAGTACGTTGAATAAGTTCTCACTGTTTCCCAACCGATGGCGTTACCAGAACTGCGTGCATGTAGTTTAACCTGGTAACGCATCTGTAAAGAAGTATAGGGTGTTTTACAATCACCTGGCATTTTTATTTAATAATAAAACCGATTATTTATTTGCAAAGTACGAATAAATTAATTTTAATATAAGGTACAAACATGGAGGTTATGTGTGTGCACGAGGAAATACGTTACTTGAGCTTCATAATGTAGCTGGCAGATGGCACTGGTGGTCAGTCTGGTAAGACAGTCCATAAATTCTGTCATTTCGAAATCTTGGTCGTTCTACATTTGTCCATTCGAAGTTTAGACCCCCACGCTACTTTATTAAGGCGTTACCCCCACTTGTAGCGCAAAAACGGCCTTTTTCATGAATTTTTTTAAAGAAAACTACAAAACTTTTTTAATCGATCAATATATCATCTTAAAGAACACATCTTGAAGAACTTTCAGTAATTTTTCTATTGAAAAATATTACATTGTTTAGTGGCAAATGGCCGACAATGAAATAATGTTTTTATATCCACGGTTTGGGGTGACCAACATTGCGGCGAAGTGGATCATCTGAAAAAAAAATGCGGATGGATTTAGTCAAATATAAGTATAAACTAGTCTTTAATCGAAGGATTTTAAAAAATATTCATTTTTCACAAAACGGCGGACAGTCAAAGTTAATGGTTCGATTTTAACGAAGAAAAAACGGCCGTTTTTCGCTATAAAACGGCCATTTTTTTTTCAAAAAAAAAAATCGAACGATTAAAGACTACATTTTTATGTATTAAATAAGCCTGCAAAATTTCAAGAAGATCGGTTCATTAGTGCTCGAGTAATCTTGGTCACCGACTTCAGAAATGCCATTTTGAGAAAAACGCGTTTAAAGTTTCTCTTTCAACGCTCATATCTCCGTCAATTTTGTTCGGATCGACTTGAAATTTTCAGGACATATTCTCAGATACTTATACTTCAAAAAAATGCAATAACAAAAAAATCGATTTTTTCAAAATCGCAAGTGGGGGTAACCCGTTAAAAAAAAAATCTGCAGTCGAAGCACAAATTATTCTTGTTGAGACTTACGGCGACTCTGTCGGAAACAACCTGCAGAGATTGACGAGTTGAATTGAAGGCATTACTTCATGAAGACCTTCAGACGCTAGCTGAACTTGCAGAATCATTAGGAGTTGATCACACAACAGTTTCGAAACGTTCGAAAGCATTAGGAATGATTTTCAAAAATAAAGCGTTAATTTCCACGAAAAAAAAACAGCGAGAACTTATTCAACATCCCAATAGCTTCAAATATTCACTATAATTAAAAAAAAGAATTCTTAATGAAATGCAAAGTTTTATATCCGAAATTAAATCGTCCAGGCGAAACGTCATCTCTCTCTGTTGTTTTTTTTGCATAAACATTTCACGGCTCACAAGATTTTTGGATTAAATGAGCCGGAAAAAAAGGTTTTGGCCGAAACGCCAAACGCGGTTTATTTGGGATCAATATTTGCGGATATCCGAGCAATAAACCGCGAGAACGCAAGGACGAGAGCGAGGGAGAGAGGGCGAGCGAGAGAGAGAGTGAGTCCGACGGACTTTGATGGCCATTTACTATGTGCATACATACGTATCGTACGCGCTGTGTTGCAGAAGGGCGTAACGATAGATCCCAAGCGATAAAGGGGTCCGTTTCGCTGGCGCCCTTCTGCCACAGAGGGGACTTTGCATTTGTAACATGCATGTGGCTTGATAGAGCGAGGAAAATTCACGCTGCGTCGCTCCCTTCGTAGATACCTGAGGGCGTCTCTCTCTCTCTCTCTGCCCCCTCCCCCCTCCCTCTCCCCCTCACTCTCTCTCCCTCTCTTGCGTACGGGGACGACGATAGTTATGCCTCATACCTACACATGCATTTACGCACACGAGCGAGCACCGTTTATTTTCGCACGGTTGCAACAACGTCGAGAGCCAATTCGAAACAAAAATATGAATAATTAAAAATAAAAATTTAATCACGCGTCTCTCAAATAATGTTCATTTCAATTTAGTTTTTATGTTGATTTTTGCACTATTTTTATTTCTTCAAATTGAATATTAATCCCGTGAGAAAAACAATATTCCATCCGGAGATATTGCCGCGGACTGCGGGGCATCCATAAATGAACGGGCGAGATGGCGAGGGGTTGGCGGGGGCGGCGGGGCTGAATAGATTAATTATCGATGCAATATATTACGGGCGTCCACGGCTGTATGCACGAATAAAAGAAATAATCTCCTCGCGTTACTCTCATATAGAGAGCAACCCTTTTTCATTGTCTGCGCTCTTGCTCTTCGGTACTTTATTACCCTCCGCTCGGGGAGGGAGAGAGAGAGAGGGAGAGGGGTATATATTTTTCAAAGCCGGAAAAGAACGTATTACCGAAAGAGAATTACGATTTTCCGATGACGCGGAAATTCTCTCTCTCTCTCTCTCTCTCTCTCTCTCTCTCTCTCTCTCTCTCTCTCTCTCTTCTCTCTCTCTCTCTATGGTTGAGACTAGAGCCTGAAATTTAGATGGCACACCAGCCCGAGAGCTTTTCGAGTATGTTAGACTCTTCCTTTATTCCCACGGGAGCATCGCGAAATGTGCTGAGACACCGAAAAATCGCTCCTGCTTATTTTCTTTCCAAAATAGTCCAAAAATTACTTCCCAAGTGTGTGTTGCTATAGGTCGAATATTAAGGGCACTACCGTCGAGAGGCATGAAAATTGCATGAACTTCGGGAATTTTATTTTTATCCAAAATAAATACTTGGAAATGGGTTTCAACGTATTTTATTCTTCTATTATACAAATTTTCTTTATACATTTTACCCCCTTAAGGGATGAGTTATGAAGTACGCTGAAGCCGGGAATTTCAGTTACTAAGCCTAAACACCATGTTTCATAGTTCAATACTGAGAGACTTCCATATAAATCTTCATCCCTTATCTAACTCGCTTAGGGGATGAAGTTCGAAAAATCCTGAAACATGTCTTTCTTTATTTGAACTTGAAAAGTAACGAAACTCCCATACAAACTTACATCCCCTATTTAACCCTCTTAGAGGGATGGAAATCGGAAATTCGAACGATCAATATTCAGATGGACGGACATTTCGAACGTTCCAATATAGATTGATCAATCTTATGACAGTCTGTAAACTAGTTAATCGAAATTGCGAATACAAATATCACGAGGTTGATTTATAGCGAAAACAAATATCAGATTTAACAAAATAATGCGAGATATAATATCGATTCGCCTGTACATATACATTCAACCATTCGAGACGTCAAATCGTCGAATTGTACATATTACGACAGTTTACAATTTCGAATTCATTAAAGCGAAGCACCAAAAAGTCGTTCAGTTAAAATAGCGATAGGTAAAAATGGTGAACGGTCCGGATAGCGAAAACTTGGGAACGAGCAATACTACTTGCGCTTCAGAATGAAGATGGCAGATGGCGTTAGTGGCCAGTCGCGTCAGGCGGCCATGCCATGTTCGCTATTTAGGTATTCGCCATTTCGAACCATCGATCATTTGCGTTTCTTAGATCTACACATTCGAAGTTTGTAGTCTCGATATATGGCTTTTTGCTATAGACGGTATTACGAATATTAGATACTCACTTTTTTCTATTTCGGAGATATGAATATTGTAGATTGTTCGAATTTGCATTTGTATGACTCAAACTGCAGACTATCTGAATATACGTTCTCGCATAAATAATCCTTTGGTGTAATAGTTATTCGATTTTGTCATCGGTCAAAGGATAACGATTCGAACAATTTAAGCTTCGTTATTTTGAGAGTTCATAATTCTGTCGTTTCGAAATATTTGTCGTTCTATATTTAGTCATTCGACATTTTGTCCCCCTCTTAGGGGATGAATTGCGAAAAATCCTGAAATATGTATTTCTTAATTTTTCACCTAAAGCCTAAATACCGATTTTCATGCATTTAGTTTTTAGAATGACGGATTTTCATATAAACTCGCATCCCCTATTTTACGCCTTTAGGGTACGAATTTCATAAAATCCCTTCTAAGTGGGTGTTCACGTCACAAAAGCAAACTACTGTCCAAATTTAATGTAATTCGCTTCAGCGGTTTTGGCTCGGCGTTGATTAATCAGTCAGGACATGTTCTTTATATACGTATTGATCAATGAAGAGCAAATTCCAATATTTAGATTAAACACTTTAGATATGAAAATATTCTTTTACCCGTGCGTTCTAAACAGTTTAAGGATGCAAATTATGTACAATAAAATCGAATTAATCGCCATGAACAGTAACCTGCCCTTAATTTGCCATTCGCATTGGCCTGGAAGTGTTCGTTTTTTGTGGGGGATTTTCGAAGGTGTGAGGAAACAGGTTTTTCGTGTTCACATAGTCGGCGAAGTTTTAGTATTTCGACAAAAAATTCACGGATGTGCGTACTCAGTGTGAAATTTCGCATCAAAAGTAGTAAAAGACGAAAACAAAAAATTTCTTCCTTTTTGGCCACTTTTCCGAAATCGAAAAATTAAAATAAAAGTCGTAGCGTTGGTTCTATTTGAGGGAGAAACATTTTTCGGAAGGATTTTAAAAAGGATTTTGATAGACTCAAAGATTGCCATCAGATTTATCCCGATATGTCCATTGGTTTACCTCCAGAGTGCACTAAAAAGATTGCCAAGAAGAGGCAAAGTGGAAATTCTGCGAAAAAACGAAAAATAATCGTCGCTCAATAAACGGAACGGAATTTCAATCGGCAAACCATAACTGTGAGAATGAGCACGGAGTGGGGTGCCAAATCCAAACAGAACAGTCCCACGGTTTCCGAGATAAAAGTCATCTGCTTTTGATTTTTCGCATGTCATTTCTACAAATGATAAGTTTTTTACCCGGTTTTTTTTAATTCATCTAGATGAACCCGGTTGTATCCAGAAAAGTCTTCTTTTCAACCTTAAATGTTGAGGAAACTTTATGGAAAAAGATCTTATGCAACATTTTCATACAAACCAATTCGAACAATCGAGAAAATCGAGAAAAGTTGCTTAGTTATAGTCGATTCATATCATTTGGAAAAATGGTATGCGAAAAACGAAAAGCAGAGTATCTTTTTTCAAAAAATAACATGGAGCCCAATATCTCGAAAACCGTGGGAGTGCTAAACTGAAATTCCAGCGTATAGTACGACATGATATGACCTATCGACAGTTACAGAATTATCCATTCATAACAGGACACCCTGCATATACGCAGATGCAAACACACAGAAACCCAAATGAATGTACATACAATTATTTTCACAAATAAGCGAGCTCTGCAATCAGAAGTTCGGTGGAAAATTGCTTCCTTGTAGCACTCGCGAATCCGGCGCACGTTTCTCGGCTCGTCACCGAGACCATACGTGATGGAACTGCAGGTTTGCCATGCATCTTGAATTCCTCTCTCTTAATATATCTATATACACACATATACATATACATATACATATATATGTATGTATGTATGTATGTATGTATGTAGCGGAGGGGAGAAAATCCCTTAAATATATACGCACATATGGTGCTCGTGCGATTTCTCTGCTCGGGATATTGCTACGAATTGCGTCGTCATGGATCGGAATTACACAAGAGAAAAACGGACGCGTGCGCTCCACTCGAGTCTACAATTTCACAAACGTGAAATTGAACGGACGGTACATTTGAGATGTATAAATAAATATTTGAATTAATAGATAAATAAATAAATAAATGAATGAATGAATGAATGGATGCTTAACAAATTTACGAGTGTTTACAAGAGTTGGAAAGGTGTCGATCGCGAATCGCGAGACATTTGAATTTACACGCTTGTTTGGTTCCCTCGACTCGACCTAAAGTTTCTCGTACGTGTTTACAGCGAGTACGTAGCTTAGGTGTGTGCACATATAGGTATGCGAAGGCGGCTGGATGGCTGGCGTCGTTTTAATGAAAAATGGGCTCCCCCGGTATCGGCAGAGAGAGAGAGAGAGAGAGAGAGAGGGAGAGAGAGAGAGCTATATATATATCAATCCACACAGACAAATAACTCTCCAGCCGGAATTTTCGTTCGCCAACCTTCACCAAGGACATTTCGAACTGGATAAAAAAAAATCATTTTCCTTCGGGGGTGGTTGGCGCAGACGAAGCGGAAAGGGGTAAAAATCTTGGTCTCGATATTGGGGCCAAAAAGAATTCGAGGTGGATTATGGCCGAAATAATAGCCAAATTGTTTTCCTCTCTCGTACGTATGGCCGAGATACTTTTCATCCCCCTGTACGAAGCCCCAACCCTCTCCCGTTGAGCCACCCTCGAAAGTATACTGTTTACTGGTCCACTGCCACGGATGCTGCGATATAGCCAGGAAAATGGACCCTATTCTATCCGGAAAATAATAAGGGCTCTCGAATCCAGGATCTCTTCCTTCCAGCCAGCCACTCCCGTTCCGACAAATCCTTTTCGAAATCTTCCATTCGAGGATTGTTCTCCAACTTTTTCTTCCTCCCCTCCCAAACTTGATTATAGATACATCTAATAAGGCTTCGACTTGTCGCAAGTTATTCCACCGCATACTTTTAAAGAAGAATAAACAGAACGAACAAAAATATATTGATATTTCAGAGCTCGCATTTCTCAGCCCTATCTGACCCTTCGGGACGAGAACAGTTGACCTGGAATTTTCCCGTACATTTATGTGTCTATACAGGGTGTGCTGTTTTCAACGGGTAATCCTGCCGATAGGGCAGATCATGTCCTACTATATGTTGGAATTTCAGCTCAGGGTCTCGAGATGTTGGGCTTCATGTTGTTTTTAAAAAAAAATCATCTGCTTTTGGTTTTTCGCCATTTCTACAAATGATATGAATCGACTATAACTATGGAACTTTTTTAATTAATTGCCACGATATGTGTAGTACATTTTTTTTTCATCGCAGGCTATCAAAGTCGGATGTTCGGATTGTATGAAAATTCTGCATGAGATCTTCTTTCATCAAGTTCCCTTAACATTTAAGGTTAAAGAGAAGACTTTTATAGATAAAACAAATAACCAAGAGTATTTTTTTTAAACCCGGGTCAAAGAAGTTATCATTTGTAGAAATGGCATGCGAAAAACCAAATTAGATGATTTTTATCTCGAAAACCGTGGGACTTTTGCTAAACTGAAATTCCAGCATATAGTAGGACATGATCTGGCTTATCAACAGTCGCAGGTTACATTTTTTTTCCATCGATTTTTGCGAATTTTTCCGTACATTTGAGGGTTTCTGGAAAAATTAATCCGAACAATTGAGTGTTTTTGCGAAAATTAATGGTAAATTCGTATTGAGGGGTGTGAAAATACATCATTATGGAATTGTGAAGAAAATATTTAAAATTCAATTATTTTTCGCATCTTGGCCACAAAAGCGCAGCTTCACCGAATCGGCGATCATTTTTTTTCTGTTTGGATTTGGAACCCCGATTCCGATTGATTATGAAGGGAGGTTTCTACTTTGTTGGGTTAGAAAAAAGTTCGATTTTACACCAATTTTTAATGCGAAAAATATTGAATATAGAATGTTGAAATTTGGTATCTTCACTACGCGGTCTTTATCGAACATGATAATATTTGTTTAAGTTTGACTAAATATGGTACACACAACAGTTTCGAAACGTTTGAAAGCATTACGAATGATTTTTTCTAAATAAAGCATTAATTTTTACGAAAACAAACAGCGAGAACTTAATCAACATCCCAATATTTTTCTATTTTGCGCATGTACAACGACAAAGTCCTCGCGACTTTTTACAAGCTTTTATTTAACTTAACTTTCTGTGAGATGCAAAACGGATAATCGACATTTCACCCACTTCCCCACTGCTTAAGCTCTGAAATTTTGCAAACATGCATCTAAAAGATGACAATGTATGATTCGACTAAAAAAAATATCCATACAATTTTCAACTTTTCATGTAAAATTAGCGATATCCAATCATCCATGTAAAATCTCACTAACACATGGAAACAAACTTGTAGCCGACTGTGTTCGTATGTGTAAAGTTTATATGCAGCACTTAGTCATACGCTCAATCCCAATTACAGTCTTTGTCATTTTTTACAAGCATTCCATGTTCCTAACGTACAAACTCGTAAACTAGTAAACTACTAGTAACAACTAACTAGTAAAATAAATTAAAGACTATAAAGTCGAAAATAATTTATATATAAAAAATATATAAAAAAAACAAGCATTTATTCAATGTACTAAAGAGTAGAAAATTATTTTTTTAACCCATTCACCTATATGTGCGATAAATGAACGGTTGGGGCGCTCAAAATTTAGACACATAATCTTCAATCTACATAAATCTGTTACTACATCAACTGTATTTAATTTACTCTAAAACAACCTTACATTTGTCAAATAAAAATTCTGCGACTATGTATAAACGCGTGACAATAATTTCTCTACTTACTATTATGCCAAATTAAATACGGTTAATAAAAAAGAATTGATGAAATTTATTAAACATTTAAAAAGTTGCGTACCCCAAGCTTTTATTCACAGTCACATATAGGCGACTTGGTAAACAAACATTATTTTCCACTTTTTAGTACATTAAATAAAAGCTCATTTTTTTCAAATATTTTTTTTACATATAATTTCTTAACTCGTATCATGGTTGCGAAGTGCCCTGTCGATAAATTGTTGACCAATCAAATACCAACGTTGATAACCGGTGCGATGGTCTAGTGGTTAGCGTGCTCGCCACTAAACCAGCGGATCGGGAGGTCCCGGGTTCGAATCCCAGTCGCGTACATTTCGTCGTGAAATGTTTTTCTTCGGCATTTCGCGGCGAAATAAGACTAGTTCCACGACTGGGGGGTGAACTCGATGACCGGCTGTATTGGTATAGGTTTTCCGCAGTTTCCCTATACCCATGACAGAAATGTCATGATGAATATAATACAGAGGGGAAAGTCGGCTGCGGCCGCAAGAGGGGGGGGGGACAAGGAGAAAGATGGAGAAAAAAGGAGTAAACAGTAGAGGAAAGAAACGGGCACAATGAAGGGAAAGAATAGGCAACAAACGCGAAAAGCGTGTACCTAAGGAAAAAACCAAAAAAAAAAATAAAAAAAAAATATACCAACGTTGATGCCTTGTATGTTTATGGGGTGTTAGAAAAAAGAGGTTCGAAAGGATCGCTCACGAAACTTCGGATGAAAAAAAAAAAAACTTGTACTGGTCTAAATGACGAAAAAACTGAAAACGTACGCCGCGGGAAAATGCGTAAAAAAAGATTAAAAACTGTTTTTTCTCTCGAGCGCTAAACAGATCGGATGTGTATTCGGATCCTTTTGGGCCACCCTGTACACGTTTTGCGGCGATTGTTTAATGTACGGAGTGCCACAAGCAGAACTGTCTTCCGCGCTGGACTTGAGAATCGTTGGAGCGAGCGGAGAGAGGGGGGGGGGGGGTTGAGAGAGAGAGGCGTCTCTCTACATCTGTTGCAGCCGCGAAACCCACCCCTAACGGTTTTGGAGGAGGCTTGCGTCAGGGGGTAGTATTCGCGTTTCTACCTCTCGTGCACGTAATGTCTCAATCCCTCGAGTACCGGGACCACTGACACTATCGTTACCTCTCTCTCGCCGCCTCGGCACAGCCCGTCACACGCCAATTGTCTGTGTGCATCGCACGAGATATCGAACCGCGGCGGGATGCACTGCTGAGTAAACGGAACAGTCGGAGCAACCGTACAAGTGTTGAGCTCTCCCTCTCTCCCTCTCTTTTCGCTCGATACTCCTATATACGAGAATAACCGATGCTATTAGTTAACAATAACCCTACCGAAAAATGATTTTGCCCAAGAGCCTCCTTTATCTCTTCTCTCTGCCCCTCACTCGCCTCCTCTTCCTCACTTTGCAATTATTCCATTTCGGAGCCCTCAATTTTTTCCCCCCTCTTATTATTCAATCGTGTATCATTGGATCAATTCAGATTCCATTATTCTTCACGATGCATTGAAATGGATATTAGAAAATTACGAGAATTTCGTTACATTTTATTACTTTGCTTCCCCATGAACGGTAATCTGTCCTTAAATATTCCATCGCAATTTTGTATTTCCATATTTCGTTTATTCAATTTCATATTAAATTTATTTTTTAAATTATTTAAAAATTACGTTATTTAAAATTCCATATTTCTTTGATAAAAAGGAAAAAAAAACATTTTCCCTCCCCCCCCCCCTTTTTTTATTTGTTCCCATTCTGTGTTCTTACCTATTGCAGTTTATATTTTCCAATTATTACTGTATATTGTTTGTTTATTGTGAATTCAATTTTATCATACTTATTTATATATTAATCAATTCAAATACATAATAAAGCGTTCGTAATCTCTCGCGGATTGAAAAACTGCTCTAATCCCCGTATTTTATACGGCAACCGAGTTTATGCAAAATAAGCTTCCTCCCGGTCTCCACGCATAATCGATTTCTCATCAAAAGCCCTTTGATTCTCTTTTATCCGAAAACTTTTCAATGTTTGTTGTTCCTTTTCCTTCTCTTTTTTATCTTAGTTTTTTTTTGTTTAAAAATTGCATCTCCCGTTCTCCTTTTCGATTATTTACTCGAGTCTATGATCTGGTGGAATTAACACAAGGGATGAGGAAAAAACGGTGCCGGTTCCAACGAATCGAGGATGTGTTTTCTCTTCCTACCATGTTCCTTTTTTTTACCTCGTTTGATGACAGATAAGGTATGCAAAGGGATAGCGTCGATTCGGGAGGTATTTTTTCGATTCCCTTTGACTAGCCCTTGATAGCGGAACAAGGCAAGCGACGCGGGGGCGGAGAGGAGGTAGAGGAAAAATAAATAACGACTGTAGGAAGCTGGCTAAACTTGTACATTTTTTTGGCGTGCACGTATGCGCAAATATAACGGCTCTCTGGCCGTTCGAGAGGTCACGAGAGAAAGAGAGAGAGGGGGGGGGGGGGGGGGGGGGTATTCAACACAGGTATTCCAGGCGACTCGATCGGTAAAATTTTTCCAGCAAAGGGAGAAAATCCACGAATTTGCAGCCCCTTGACGTCATTCCACAACGCCCCTTCTCTCGCCTAGTTACGAAACGGGCTTTTTCCACTTTGAAGTTGCTCTCATATTTGTATTTTGGGTAGACGTTTTTCAATGCCAGAAGAATAAATTTGTGTGTGTATACACAGCGTGTCTCTTTTCGAGCAAAATGCTTTTTTTTTTCAAATACCGCGCGACAAAATATTAGAGGATGTCGAAAGTAAAAGATACGAATTTTAAAAAAGAATAGTTTTTCTCTCATTTTCGTTAAAAAAGTATTTTCCCGATATATATATATATATAGGGTGTCCCAGAACTGAATGCGTTCCCTGAAATGGGGGTTTCGGCGTGAAATTCTGAGTTGATTGATATAAGCATGTGTCGGTTTCAGATCAACCCCTGAATTATTATTAATTTTTCAAGGCGGGTCAATCAGGTGCGCCCGACGAGGTGCGGTACTCCCGCCAGGCACCACTGCACGCGGCGCCCACCGACGTACGCCGGCTCGTTGGACGCACCTGATTGGCCCGCCTTGAAAAATTAATAATAATTCAGGGGTTGATCTGAGCTCCACACATGCTTATATCTATCGATTCAGAATTTCACCCCCAACCCCCCATTTCAGGAAACGCATTCAGTTCGGGGACACCCTGTATATAGTGAAAATTCCATAATTTTCGGTATATATAGATATATATCTACATATGTATATCTGAAATGATTAAATTTTCAATATATATATATATATATATAGGTTTTATATACGAGGAAAACAATTTTTTAATGAAAATCTACGAAAAATATTTTTTTTTAAATTCGCGTCCTCTACTTTCGACCGCCTTTTATATATTCAAATATAATTCCAATTTAATATATTCATGATATTATTATAAACGAATATATGAAAGTATGTCAGGAGTAGAAAACGCAGAATTACATATTTTATTCCTATAATATAGGAATAAAATATATCCTAATATAAATATAAAAGCAAAAAATAGAATAAACAAATAAATATGAAGTTGGAGTATTTCAAGTCCGCGTTGGTACAACGGGACGCGGTATACGCGAAAAGGGGAAAAGTTTGACAAAACTGTGGCCAAAGCCCTTCGTATCCGTAAGAGAAGTCTCTACTTTGTTGGGTCACAAAATATTCGATTTTTCACAAATTTTTTATGCGACAAATATTACACATAGAATGTTGAAATTTGGTAGGTTCACTAATCGGTATTTATTGAACATGATAATTCTTTCTATAGTTTGACAAAACATAATACTGGGAGTGGTAGGAGCCACGTATGTTGGTGTGCGTGCGATGATATTCTTCATCTCTTAAAAAAATCAAACATATTTTTACTTTGTACAATATTGTGTATAAGTCGAACTAGAATCGAAAAGCGAAATAAAAAAATAAAACATAGCGAGCGGTCGAAAGATAAGTTTAGTTTTTTTACCAAACATTTTTGCAGTTATTTATTCATCAAATAAAAAAACGTTCGAATATTTTTGGACAATTTTAGTTCAATTAATGAAGACGTGTGTTGTACACGTGCCTGCCAAATTTCATAACAATTTCTCATTTAGGGCGTGTCGCAGCACTTCCGCAAACTTGGAATATCACCGACATACGTGACGCCTCCCACTCCCAGTACCATGTTTCATCAAATTAAAAAATACACTATCATGTTCAATGAAGACCGTTAAGTAAATATACCAAATTGCAACGTTCTATATTTAAAATTTGTCGCATAAAAAATTGGTAAAAAATAGAATATTTTTTGGCCGAACAAAGTAGAAACCTCCCTTAATTCGGCTTGTCGTTGGGGATGCAGCTCTGCCGCGTATCCGGGAAAACGTAAGTCTTCCTTGGGCTCAGGAGTGGATCAAGCGAGCAGCTCATCCCTCGCTCTCTCTCGTTTTCTCTTCTCATTCCTATCTCGAGACTCTGTACTCGATATCCGTCGTCGAGGGGGTGGAGGCAGGTGGAACGCGGAATTTTTATTGGGGATTAGCTCAGCCTCCGTATATACACGAAGGTTGTGTAGTATAACCGCAAACTCGGAGGAAGCTACGCAACTTTGCGAATAGTAATAGTAACCGACGCTGGGGGTTTATCGATCGCGTGAGGGAGGGAGGGTGAATTTTAGCTCGGGGAGCCTTTAACTTGGATAGTTGGTGGATGGACGGTGAAAATGTGCAGCCATGATGGGGGAGAGAGAGAAGAGAGAGAGAGAGAGAGAGCTCATCGTTAATAATTATTCCGCAAGAGTTGCTCCTCGATCGCATACTTGTCCGTTTTATATTGGATAAATATTCATCAATGTTCGCGTTGAAAGGGCCAATTATTAGTAGACGAGAGGGACATCATTATTTCGTTGACCAGGCTTAATTTCTGTGTCGATTATTTCGTACAAAACGTTGTTCGTTTATGAGCGAAGGGGAGAGCGAGAGAGCCATTTAGTATCCGATACACGCCCCCCATCATGTTTCACACACATAGTTCAGGTCGTCAACGTCAACTATTGATTACCGGTCATTAAAAAAGTTCTCTATCGAACAGCGAGCACGACTAATGAGCGTGCAATTGGCGTTAACCTGTACCTCATTAATTATAACAGTCTCGCAACTTTCGTACAGCATTTGAATATTGTTAGACATACATTTCTATTGCTATTGGCTTTGTTTTCGTTTGTTTAGAGAGTGTGTTCATTTCTTAAAATGGATTTTTGGGTAATGTTTATCAAGGAAAGTAAAGTGAAAATACTCCTAATATTATTAGGACGTTGAATAAGTTCTCGCTGTTTGCCAACAGATCGCGTTATCCTGCGTGCGTGTAGTTTAAGATGGTAACGCATTTATGAAGAAGTACTATAAGCAAGCTTGAAATTCAGTCTGTGTCATATCGCCGAAGTGAAAACAACTTTTTATTTCATGGTGTTGAACATGTCAAATTTCGTGCCAAAAAGAGTCACGTCAGACGCTAGCTGAACTTGCAGAATTATAAGTAGTTTATCACACAACAGTTTCGAACCGTTTGAAAGAATTAGGAATGATTTTTAGCGTTTAAAATGCTTTTAAAACGATATATGTTTGTTGAGGTAGGTTGGGTATAGGGGCCTGAGTTAGATGTATGCCACACGAAACTAACGCTACCCCCTCTCCACTGCCACTGTGTTGTAGTAGAGTGGGGGAGCTGCGACATGCTGAATGCCTGTGATTAGTCGAAACATGCCCTCTCCCCACCCAGTTTCAATCTTGCTATGAATATAAAAAATATATTACAACTTATATTACAAATATATTACAAAAATTATATAAAAATTATTATACAAACCCAATTACGTATCTCAATGTATCAATATTTTTTTTCAAATAATAAAAACCTACTTACATTATTTACATGCGCCTGTTTTTTATTAGCCGAAAAGTCTGACTACATTTTCAATGCCAAGAAATAGTTGCACTTTGTGTAACACCTGTAGATTTTTAAAATAAAGCATTAATTTTCACCCAAAGACAGCGATATTTTATTCAACGTCCCAATAGATTATATTGTATTATTATCGGATTTTAGAAAACTGTTTCTCTCTCTCTCACTCGTTAATTTACAGCAATTTTTTTTCTCCATTGGCTATACGTTACACGCTGTTGTTCGATTTTACGTGCCTCCTTCATCGACACCCCCTCCGTCTTACAAGTGCATTTAATATGTAAAACCTTCTCAGGTTTATTGCAGAATCAACATTATATCGGAGCTAACGTAATAACGAGGTGGGAGAGCCTCAAGCGAGAGAGCGAAAATAAGGGCGACATACGACGTTATGAAATTCCATGAATATCTAATAAATTGATGCACCGTTACCTATACCACAAACGCTCTCTACTTACAATTTCCTCGCGGAGTTTTACCCGCGGTCTATTACTACCCATCCTCTCTCTTTCTCTCTCTCTCTCTCTCTCTCTCTCTCTCTCTCTCTCTCTCTCGCTCGCTTTCTCTCCCTCTCTTTCTACCTCCCTACCTTTTTCATTTTATTCTTTATTTCTCACGGCAGCACGAGCCTTGCCATTATAATATGCTTAGCCGTCTTATCGAATGGCCATCGTAAGAGCATGAATTATAAGCTCACTTTGAGCGACCGCAATTCCTATTCATTTATAATAATCATAATAATATTATTATTAATATTTGTATTAACTAGATTGGCTAAATCATCTATAATCTGATCTAGAATCATCAAGTAGTAGTAGTATTTATTATTTCAGGTATACCCCTTGAGGGTGTTTACACATAGAAGACTACATACACGTTACCCCTTACAGCATTTCCTTATTTACAACTTATATCCTATTGACGTTTAGCATTTCATTTCGTCTCGCATTCGCTTCCTCGTTCATTATTTTCCCGATGAGATTCTCGAAGTGCTTTATGTACATGCATAGTTTAGTTACAGGCTAGTTTTTGAGCACCGCCTGTATCTTTCTATCGATTTTCTCTCCTTTATCCCCTATCCATGTGTCCAGATCTTCGTCATTTTCTTTTTTGATTTTTTCCTTGGCTTTCTCGCACCTACATGCATGCACTTAGTTTTCTGCTTTCTTTTTACAAACCCTGCATTTTTTTACTGCCACCTTTTTTCCCCATCTTCATTATCTCTATCAAATAGTTTGCCGCCCTCGTCTATATCTCCGCCGTTATTCCTCTACATCCCGCTTCCATCCGCCGTGTATAGCTTGGCGTGTTAGTCTAGAATCATTAATAATAATGTATAATATAATATCAACAATAATAATATCGATGATAATAGAATTATCCATATATAATAAAATAAGAAAATATAATTTTTTTATTATTCTTATATAATAAAAAAATGTTTTTTAAAATTATATATCTCCATATATAATTAAAAAATAATAATATCGATAATAATAAAATTATATATAAAATTATTGTTATTATAATAATTATCGCCATCATCATTGTATTATACAATATTAGTGTTATTTGTTGTGTTGTAGTTGTTGTCGCTGCTGTTATTATTTATTCGTTACTATGTGCGATTCACTTTTCAATTGTGCGGTACAATTGTTTGGGTTTGACCGATCGATCTTTCTCTCTCTCTTTGCCGCACACACGTATATGCACGAGCCAGTCCTTATTTTTTTCTCTTCTTCTCGACGTGGCCGGTCAAAGAGTCGAGGCACGTTTTACGCCGAGGAATCTCGTGGCTATTATACGCGGCAAACGGTATCGGATTTTTTTTCCACTCGCGATATACCTACATTTTAATTGTGCCCCTATAACCCCGACACGAGAACTTAATTGGACATTTCTTTTTTCTTCCCGCTTGCCACACGAACGAGGCTCGTAAAACGTGACAAAATGATTTTCCCGCAAAAAAATCAACCACTCTCGGTGGACCGCGTTACGCAAGCACCTCTGTTCGTCGCGGTGCTACAAGCAGTTAGGAAAGTTCGGTAAAAAATCGCGAATCGGGCGCGAACTCGTCGAGACGTAACGAATAGTCCGTAACTCGTATACCAAGTACCAGCCATTCTCGATTTAACGAACCGAAAAATTAAGATACAATATTGAGCTATCGTAATCTCGGGGGGGGGGGGGGGGGGCGGTCGTGAATTGTTGGTTTAGCGTGATGAAATTTTTCCTCGTCGCGGTGAGATTCTCCGGTGAGGAGCGAGCGAATGAAATGGAAGAAGGGTAATGGCCGGGTGTAAGCACGTCAAAACTGCCTCCAAGCCGTTTTTTCTCAATACTTGGGTGATCGTTTTGGTACTGAGAAAGAAATATTTACGCAAAATTTTAGGTTTTTATCTTTAAAGATTTTTGAGTAATCGAAAAAAAAAATGTGATTTTCGGTTTTTATTTATTTTTATTAGTAAAAATCAAGGGATTGTTATTTTTTTCCCAGTACTAATGGACAAAGCACAACAGGATTTTTTTCTTCGGATAAACGATAAATAATGAATTTTTTAAACAATAAATAAAGAGAAAATAATTTGTTAAGTGTTTCTTTAAACATGCAACCGCCAAATTTTGGCAGAAGACGTCGCTTATACATCTTTCTGGCAGGATTTTTTTTTCGATTCGGTGGAACATAGTGAAAAAATTGAAATCTGGTTTTTTAGGTAATTTTATGACTAAGCAAAATCAATTTATTGGTAAGAAATTATACGTATAGATATATTTTAAATGTCACATATTAGGAGTACTAGTAAGTATTAAAATATTTACAAGAGATTGCGTTACTAGTATTAAATCGCATAGGGCCATAACCTAAGAACCTTCATATTAAAGCGTCATCATTACGCTTTGGTTTTCAGTACGTCTCATTTTGTGGACGTGTAAACAATATAGTTTTTTTGAACTCCAAACAATTCGACTTTGGTGCCAAGAAAACGCAATTTGCGGGAAGCTTTACTTTTCTGCCTTCATTAAAAAAAAAAAAAAACAGCTGAAGGTCATTGATTGCTGTGCGAGGCTTATGGGAATCATGGTCTGTCAATCTCAACTTGAGAGTACTGGTTTAGACGGTTCAAAAGTGGTGATTTTGACACGGAGGATAAGGAACGTGAAGGAAGGCCATAAACGTTTGAAGATGCACAATTGAAGACATTATTGAACGAAGACTCGTGTCAAACGCAAGAAGAATTTGCAGAACTGTTGGGAGCAACTCAACAAGCATTGTTATCAGTTTTGCACAGTAAAGCTCAAATTTTCCCGAAAAATGCTTTAATAATGTATTTTTTAACATTGGGGTTTAAACTTAATTTCCGTTGTTTTATATTGGGTAGCGTAATTAGGCTCATTTTCATGGAAAGAACACTAAAACTATACTGTGTTGAAGTATTCGACATGACCTACAATATTCAGTATTCGAAAGTGAATTTAATTGTACACACTACTTTTTTTGATAGCATCGAAGATGTTAGGTTTTGAATAAACGAACAGCATATGCGGGAAGCTTTGCTTTTTTGCTTTAATACAAGAAAAAGGGCCGCTGAAAGTAATCGCTTGCTTCAAGAAGCTTATGATGAACATGGCCCATCTGACACAATGTGCCGAGATTGGTTTAGACGATTCAAAAGTCGCGATTTTGACCTTATAAACAAAGGAAGTCCAGGACAGCCGAAAAAACCTGAAGATGAAGTATTGGAGGCCTCACTCGACGAAGATCGATGTCAGACTCTTAAAGAATTGTCAGGTATGTTAAACGTTACTAAAATGGCTGTTTGCAAACGTTGCATAATCTTGGACTGATTAAAAAATTGGTCACCACATAAAAAAACAGCGGGAATTAAGTTTAAAACCCAATAAAGCATTAATTTCCACGAAAAAAAGTGAGACCTTATTCAACATCCCGATACCTAGCGAGTAGTCACCTCGTAAACAACATCAAAGTATCGTATTTCCTTTAGAAGGGAGTTTCGAACGTGTCTCTATTACGTACTATTTACTCCCGAATGGCCCCAAACGCCGCTTCGAAAGAGTCCCCCGCCGAGTAAGTTAGAATTTGGCGGCACACTTGATCGGGGTGATGTTCGTGTGCCCGGTCAAGTTTCACCAAGGAAATCGACCATACGTTTCGAGCTCAGTGTGTGTAAAACAACAATAAGCCCCATTTGCTCCGAGCGAACGGGAAACTCGATAGCAGAGTTTCCCCTCTTTCGAAACAACCCCCTTTTGACTTTCCCCCTAGCCGACTCGAGGCATCGCCAGGCCTCGGGCTGGCTCCGGGGGCGAGCCTCGCGTACCTTCATGCGTCGTCGCCGAGTCCGAAGCTCGTAAATCGGCTTCCCCTATTGTGGAACAAGAGGGGGTTCCGAGAGCTCGTTCTTCGCCTCGTTTTTTTCGGCAATAATTGCCATGTGGCCTGGATAGACTGGCAAAAATATTTCGCCCGAGTCGCGACGGCGAAAAAGGCTCGAGGAAGGAGAATAAGAATGAAGGAAAAGAAACGCCAGAGCTGAGGCAAACATTTGGCTCGATGAGAAACGGAAACTGGCCGGCGATCGTAAAGTTTACCGAACCAAGAATAGACAATTTTGGTGTCTGTATAAAATAGCCGTGTCTCGAGGCTCGGGACAGTTGGTAGCGCGTTCATCCAGCATCGAATCATGACCGTTCGCAAGGTATCGTAGATATTATTCACTTCTGTCTCCGCCCCTGATCGTCTTCATCCCCAAAATGTCGACTCTCCGGCCGGTCCCTTTGGGGACCGGAAGAGAAGACATTTTATTCGAGTCGTTAAAAACGATGAGGAGCAAAGGAGAACACGAATGAGAGCCCTTTGGGGTGAACGAATAAATTGTCGCAGGGTTTGGTGCTGTCGATTCTACTGAGCGCTGGTGCTCTTGGGATTCAGATGGGACATCGAGAAGGTAAGCTATCGGGGGGATCGAGAAGTCAACGTTGAAAGTCCTCTGTAGCCCGTTCGACGTCCTCCAACCCTGGAACTTGGCTTTCCTCGCTTCCTCATTCCCAATACGAACCCAAACAAAGCCAGATGTGGCAGTAGCCGTCTTCCTGGCGCTGTCGATTTAGTCTCCATTTGCATTATCACCGATCACTCGTCAACACAGTCAACCTCAAAGACGACATCCTCGAGGAGATTGCCAACGAGGATTCCAGCCACGAGAGGACCAATCATCATCATCATCAGCAAAAACATGACGCGCACTCGTTCCAACACTTTCACGGACCCGTGTCCGGACATCATAGCGAAGTTACCTGGAAGGACAAGCACGGCCATCATCATCACGATTACAAAGCTCATCCAGAGTACAAGTTCCATTACGGGGTGGAGGATCACCATACCAAAGACTTCCATGGACAGAAGGAACATCGGGATGGTCAGTTGGTCGTTCCATAATGTCGCATAGGTTTGGATTGAACATAACACAGCTTCAATGGGCGTACTTTGGGCTGTTCGGCTTCGTTTTTGCAGCTGAGCTTCTGAAGCTCTTTGGATTTGCTGGATCGCGGAGCTTCTTGCGCCGCTGTTGTAGCCAAATTTTTCCCAATGGGTTACTTTAGGGCTTATTCTGATCGCTGAGCTGTTTTTCGTATTGCCAATGGCTTTGTGTGGCCTTGTTTTTGCAGCTGAACTTCGTGCTCTGCGATGTAGCTGAATCGTCTCATAATGGGTTTGTTTGGATAGCTGAGCTTCTCGCTGTATGCCCAACGGCTTAGTTTTTAGAGCTGAGCTTCGTGCTGTGCCGATGCAGCTGAATGGTCTCATAATGGGTTTGTTTGGCTAGCTGAGCTTCTGGCAATATCGCTGTACCGCTTGTTTGGGTTTGCATTTGCCATTGAGCTTCTTGTCGCTTCAGCCAAAGCTTGGTCGCTGGGATTCTTTGCGTTTATTTCGGAAGCTGAGCTGCTTGCAGTGTCGCTCAGACCGAACTTTCTCACACTGCGTTTTTGTTGAGGTTATTTGGATTTGTTTCGTTACCTGAGCTGTTCGACAATTCGGCACATCCGAATCTTCATTCAATGGTGCGTATATTCCTTTGGAATCTTAGGCAAGGAGCTCTCGGGCGAGTATCACATCCACGAGCCCGGCGGAAATGTGAGAACGGTCAAGTACTATTCGGACCATCATGGCGGTTTCTACGCAGTCGTCGAGAATCACGGTGGCAATGACCATTCGGGTGGCACTTATGGCAAACACTGACGTATCTGCGGCCGCGCATCGTCAGCCACTTGGCTTACTCCGGACCTCGGGGAGAGTCTCGCAGGTTGCGATTATACTCCAACACTATATTTGTTACTAATCACTATCGTATCAATAAACGATTATCGACTGCGGTCTATCCAGTTGTTCAAATTCAAAAGACCGCGTCGTCAAACGAAATCAACCTCCAACGATTCCCACCCGGATTACTTTGCGGCTGGAAGTAAAAAAGGACAGGAAAAAAGAGAGCCTGGAAATTTTGCTTGATCTTTGCCTCGGATTAGGATTGAATTGTCATTCGGAATCCGCTCAAATTGAAATCATGTAATCACGCGGGAACAGTCGAGTCACCGTGAATTTATACGGCATTCCTCTTCCTCTCTCTGTCTCTCGAGCTTTTTTCTCTACCTCGCAAACCGAGCGGTTTCTTCGATCGGACGCTCCGGCGAATTGGAGCGTGATGCGCGACGCCTCCCATTCCTCTTCAAACCACTCGTCGTCGGCGGCGGCGTCGTCGTCGTTGCTGGGTACCGGTATCCTGCATATGAGCTATAACACACACACTCTCTCTCTCCCTCTCTCTCTCTCTCCCTCTCTCTCTCTCTGTCTCTGTATGTGCAGGAAACTCTCGATCGACCTTATTTAATCGAATCGCTGCCGCGCATCCTCACTGGCGACGAGGAAGAGGGAAACGATGAAAGCAGGAAAAAAGGAGAGAGAAAGGGAGAGCCGGCTTTAAAGTCGAATATGACGTCCACTCTTATGCTTTCTCTCTCTCATCCTCTCTCCCGCCCTCCCTCCCTCTCTTTCTCTCTCTCTTTACGTTATACGAGGGATCATTTGCTGTTGGACTTCTCGACATCTTTGCCTGCAAGCCCATCATACCAGGAGATCGTTAGCAAACTGAATAGGTCTACTAACAGAAAGAGCCCATCGTATTACTAACCTACCCCCACGTACATATAGGTTAGGTCTTTCTCTCTCATGGATGGTCGCGTCATGACTCTCTTCGATTTTTCAAAGGCCTTTGATAACGTCAACCACTGCAAACTTATAAAGAAAGTGAAAGATCTACACTTCTCAGCTTCGGTCTTGCAATGGATGAAGGCTTACCTTACCAATAGATTTCAAGCAGTTTTAGGTTCAGATGGTGTTCGATCAGCCTGGGATGTAGTTAGGTCTGGTGTTCTCCAAGGATCCGTGCTCGGTCCACTATTCTTTGCTCTTTATGTCTCTGATCTTAGATATGCCTTATCGACTAGCGATTACAGTTTTCATGCTGACGATCTCCAGATCTTTCTGCGGTGTCCAGCCTCGCTATTAGACTCTTGTATCGCAAAAATAAACACACCTGGACTGCACTAAACGGGCTCCCTCCCAAAGCAGAGAAAGCGATAATCTTTGGCAGTAGACGCATAATACGTGCTCTTAACTGGTCTACAGTCCCAGAAATTGTGAATGGTAGAGCCAGAATTAAATACCAAAGTTCAGTCAAAGTGCTAGGAGTCAGGTTAGATGATGTTCTATGCTGGAAGGAGCAGGCGACAGGTGTTGCCAAAGCAGTCAAATCGGTTAGGAGCTTTCTTTAGTCTTATCTACGTGCGAAACTTTCTTCTACGCTAATATTCCCGATTATTGATTATTGTTGCGCAGTTACCTTTGGCATGGCAGAAGAATACAATTCTGTTCTGAAGGTAGCACTTAGCTCCTGGGTGCGGTTTATATATGATGTCTAGTGGTTTGAGCATGTATACCCCTATTGGCATAATCTCAGATGGCTGCTAGCCTACTTGTGACCGCTGCTTGTGGTAAATGGGCCCAAAGAGGGAATGCGCTTTAATCCAGCCCGGAAGTCCTGATGGTCCCACGTTTCCGCACGGAATATCAGAGGCGTGCATTCTTGGTTACCGCCGCATATCTCTGCAACTTCCCTCAATCAGCCTCTAACTTAGCAGAAGAATCTTCAGTAAATTGATCGAGGACCTGCTGTCATCTGGCTCCATCTGGCTTTTCTTTCTATTTGTATTAATTCTATTCTATTAATGATATCATTTTTTATTGTGTCGAGTCATCATACACATTTAATGTAATAATGGATTGTCTGCCAGAGGACGACTAGCCCAAGTGCACTAAATAAATCCATCTATTTATACATCTATCTCTTTTGGATTAGCTGAAGAGTATAATTCAATTCTTAGGGTTGCTCTCAACTCGTGTGGCCCTTCATTTTTTTTTATATAAAATGGTTTAAACACAACGCCATACTGGGTGAGACTCTCTTGGCTACGTCTGGAATCCAGGCGTAAGTATTATTTGCTATGCATAGCTGCTGAGGTTCTGCACACGGGAAAACCAGCGTATCTTAGGGCACTATTCAATGTAAATCAATCAAATAGGTATATGATTTATACCATTGAGGAGAGAACCGGGAATTTTGACTATTCCGCATTTTCGTACTGAATATCAAAGGCACTCTTTTTACGTTTCTGCTGCATACCTTATAAATGCACTTCCACCTGGTAGCTTGAGCCTGAGTAAGAGGACATTTAACAAAATGATCTCGCAACGGCTCACAGAGGGCAGCATGTAGAGTTTCTGGCGAACGGTTTCTATTTTCGTTCGTATCCTTAGTATCTGCGTTTTTCTTTTTTCTTTTTATCTTTATTTTATCGGCGCTTATCTTTTCTTTATTCTTGCGTTCTTCGATTTTGTATTTTTTTTGTACATGTATCGAGTTTGGTTTTTATGAAGTCAGTTTTCTTTTGTTTTTGTATTGAGTTTTTAATTTTATTCTTGTATATTTTCTGTATATTGAGAGAAGAAGGATTGTGTGCCAGATGACGTTTCTATCCAAACAAACTAATCTAATCAAATTTAATCTAATCTTTGCTTCCTCTCTCTACTCCTCTTCTCTCTCTCTCTCTCGCTCTCTCACTCTTCCTCTCCAGGATCGTTTTCTGTGTCCGGAGTCAAATCTTACTTCTGTCTCAATTTCCCTATTCCTCTTTCCTTTCCTAGGACCTCCGTCCTTAAGCGCCATTGAAAATAAAGTGTCACCCTTCCACCCCCTCGACCACCGATTTTTGCAGCCCCACGCGCTCTCATCCATGAATCTTTATTTTTCGTAAGGTATACATGAAGAAAAATCCGCACGGGCG
>OY723397.1:24098433-24163433 GCA_963210295.1 Ophion ellenae | reverse complement strand
GACATTTTCGAAAATACGTACTTGGGGAAAATATTCTTCCTTTGTTTGTTGTTTTCGGTAAGTTTTTTTTCGAGTGTGGATGGAAAATGCTATGGTTTGATTAATGTAATTAATAATTAATGATATTCGTTACTGTCCTTATCATTAATATTGTTATGGCGAAAGAAGCAAATAAAAAGTCCTCCGATTTATCAATACTCGTGATTGTTATGTGCACTGTTAATGGTTGTCGGAATAATTATTGTTTCTTGTTCTACGGCAGATCCTAATTTTTATGTTAAAAATAATATAAATGAGCAAGTTGTTACTTGAATAATAATTATGTGATTTCATTATCGTTTAATTATATTATGTTTATTTTCATTATGATGATGATCGTGATTATTATTATTATTAATATTATTTCATATTCCAAGTACCATTGGTAATAATAGTAGTAGTTAAAAATTCATAATCATATTACAGAGGATAAGAACTGTTGATAATTAGTAACTGTCAACTAATCAACAATAATGCACGATCAAAATAAATTATTATTATTTATCATGCTTTGAGTTAGGCTGATCAATAATAATTTGTACAATTGATAATATTCGGTATTATGGTAACATTACTAATATCGATTATGATAAATAAATTAAAATAAAAAATTCCAATAATCATTGGAACAATTATTACCAATGATGATGATTATTATGATTATTCCAAGTACTATGAGTAATAATAGTAATTAAAATGTCTTAATCATATTAAAAAGGATAAGAACTATTGCTAATTAATAGCGGTCAACTAATCAACAATAATGTACAATAAAAATGGATTATCATTATTTATTAAGAATCGAGTTAGACTGATCAGTTATAATCGGTTCAATTGACAATATTTTGTATAATGTTGAAATTACTACTAACTATTATGACAAAGTAAAAAAAATCCAATAATCATTGTACCAATTGATCATTCATTGATACATGGTGATTAACAATAATTAAAATTCTATCGAAATGAATTATTATTACTATCATAATGAATATCATATTAAAATGAACAATAGTCATGATGAATAATAATAATTATATGAGAATTAACAATGATGATAAGAGCAATTATTGCCCATCCAATATCGACCTCACTCGCGATTAGATTTTTCTCCGGTACATTTCCTCGGCTCTTTTTTATCCCCGATCGCGAGGATTACGCGACGAACAATATATTGCGTGACGAGCGCTTTTTTTCCATCTTCTTTTCCATTTCTTTTTCGATCGCTCGCTTCGTCTCTCGTGCGGCTCGCCGGAATTTCTTTGGGCGAAACGTGTGGTTGCGATACCGTTACCGCCTTCCTCTCGGCCGGTATATCGGCAGCCTCCGATCGGGGCCTTTTTATCCGTCATTCCCCTCCGCGTTCCATCCCGATTGAGACGGACATTTTTCATTGTTACATCGGGCAATGACAATGATAACAATAACGCACGAAACGGCGCAAGTTCGATGTGGCGTAAGCGTTATAAAATAAACATAGATGTTGAGAGAGAATGTCACCGGGGGGAAAGGGACGAAGGTGGAGTATAAGAGCCCGTACGATATCGACAGGTGTATCATTCACATTTCGGAATACTCTCGGTGACAACGTAAAGACATTGCGAGATAAAAAATGGCGATCAAGGTTCGTATTTTCAACAAAAGGATTTTTTTTATGAAAAAAAATTTGTTTATATTCGAATACGTTCTTTAAAATTTTATATATTAATATATCAGTGTGGCACAATTGAGATGATTTTTTTTTCCTTTTTTTTCACCATCCAATTATCGTCTTTAAAGGGAAAAAAAATTGTCGTGAAAGCTGCAAATTGTCAACAAATATTTATAGGTCGCTCAAGCCTCCCAAAAATTCAAATTTTCATTAAAAAATCAGGGTGTCCTGTTATGAAGGGATGAAAACTCAAAGCATGTGATTTTCATCTCGAAAACCGTGTGACTTTGACTAAACTGAAATTCCAGCATATGGTAGGACATGATCTGACCTATCCACCGTTGCAGGGTTATCCATTCATAACAGGACACTGTATATATGTATATACCGGGTGTCTCATTTTAATCTTACACCTGATTTATTTGGAAAAATACTGCTCCAATCAAGTACTGTGAATAGTTAAATGTTTAGGGTTCAAAGGGGAATGTTGAAAAAATCTCTTTTGATTCAAAATTAAAAATTGCGACGTTCAGATGGCCGTCATGTTTAAACAAAAAATGGGGTCATGCCTTTTTTCACCGAAAAATTTGTCAGGCCAAAACTAACAACTTTTGTAGGAATTTTTTTTTACAAAGTTCATAATATTTAGCTTAGAACACCATTTTTTAAAACTATTTTAGCGCTGTCAAGAATGTACCACGAAGAGGTAAAGTCCCTACGTTGACACACTGGGTTATCTTAACCGGGACGAATTCGAATTAAAATCCTCATTTTCCCAAAAGTGAAAGTTTTCAATAATTTTTCACAACATTTTGAATTTTGGATCAAGAAAAGATTTTTTTAACGTCCCCCTGTGAACCCTAAAAGTATAGCTATTCCGAATTCTTGACTGCAGCAGTATTTTTCGATATAAATCAGGTGTAGGATTTAAATGGGACACCCGGTATATATATATAATAAGACAAGGACAATATAGAAAAAAACGATATGGAATGAAGATGTAGAGATGGAACTAGATATATAGAAGATATAGAGAGAAAATGTGTTTATATGTAAATACGTTCTATAAAATTATATACATAAATAAGACAACGACAAATAAAGGAAATACAAGGAAGAAGGGGCGACAAAAAAATTCAGTCTAAATAAAAATGAAAAAATCACATTTAATAATAATAATAATAGAAAAATTCATCTATATGTATATACAAATTAACATTGAAATTGATTTTTATTTGGCTCTTCTTCCTTGTCTTCCTTTTTTCAATATTTACTTGCATGCAATTTTCAAAAATGTATATATATTTATATAAATATATATTAAAAAAGATGGAGAAGGTCGAGGAAAAAAATTGAATTTCAAGGTAAATTATGTCACACAATTTCTTACAATCTTGAAGGGATGTTTTCTCATATCGGCTCGATCATCCCTCCGGCTCTGCTCCCTCCCTCCCTCTCACCCTCCCTTTCTTTTTCTCTCCTCGCAATAACTGCAAACTTTCTCGTAATGTGAAAGTTGGCAAACAACATCGAAAAGTTTGAATTTTCACGAGTCTTCCGGTCTGAAGGTGGCTCCTTGAGGGCTGCCGGAAAAGGCAATCCCCCATAATCTCCCGTGAAGAGAGAGGGCTAAGAATTGAAAAAGTGTCCGATTAAAATAGCTTCGAAAAGAGGATCGGCGTAAAAGTTGAGATGACAAGAAATAAATGTAGGGTTGGCGAGGCTTTAGCGTGGTTTGTCGGGTGCAGAATTTCGGGGTAGTATTGGGGTTGTTGGCGGTGCTGGGATTCGAGAGGACGTCGGCGGGTCACGCACACAGTTTCGCCCATTATCACGGCCCGGTCGAGGGCCCAGGACACGAGATAACCGTCCACGACAAACACGGGCATCACAGCGTCGATTACGTGGCTCATCCGAAGTATGAGTTCGCCTATGGCGTTGAGGACCATCACACGGGAGATTATCACGGCCAGAAGGAACACAGGGATGGTAAATCATCTTTTGGTCCTCTTTCTATTCTCACCTGACGACAAGAGACTCTTTAATTTCGGGAATTTTCTTTTGATGAAAAATTAATACTTTTGGTAATGGGTTTCAACGTATTTTATTCTTCCATCAATGGAGAGTAAATTTCAATGTTATTTTTTTTTTTAATCCAAAATGCAAATAATGTGAAAAAAAAATCGAATTTTTCTTCGTCATAAACGGTTTCCTATCCTTAATTGAGAGAGAAAATTGTATCGCAGGGAAAAATGTCGCCGGTGAATATACAATTAAGGAGCCTGGAGGCAACGTGAGGACGGTCAAGTATCACGCCGATCCTCATGGAGGATTTTTCGCGCATGTACATAATTCCGGCGGAAATGATCATTCGGGCGGTACTTACGGAGGACACGGACACCACTGACCGATCGGAATCGTGCCCTTGTACCTACTTGGAAGGAATCCGGACCGTGCCCCAAGCCTGCTCTACCCAATATTTTCCTGTTTTTATCGTAATTTTTAAATTTTGTTATCCCGAATTGTTGATTAAAAGAACTGACTCTCAGTGCCAAGTGAATCTTTTATTTCGCGAGGGAAACCCTGACGATTTTTCTCCTCGCTCCACTTTCCGCTGGAATTTTCAAATTTTTACACCGGATTCGTCATGAGCTCTCCCCCCCCCCCCCCCCCCCCAAGAAAGACCGCATTTGATCGCGATCTCACGAAATGGCGGGCTCGTCATCAGCAACTCCAGCGGAGACTGCGTTCGAGCGCGATGGCTCGACGGGAGCAGCCTGGCGCGAAAGTCGATAAGACGTTCCCACGAAATGGCGGACTCGACAAAATAGTGGATTCGACAAAATGGCGGACTCGACAAAATGGTGGACTCGACAAAATGGCGGACTCGACAAAATGGCGGACTCGATAAAATGGCGGACTCGATAAAATGGCGGACTCGACAAAATGGCGGACTCGACGAAATAGTGGATTCGACAAAATGGCGGACTCGACAAAATGGTGGACTCGACAAAATGGCAAACTCGTCATCAGCAACTCTAGCGGTGATTCCGTTCGAGCGCAATCGCTCGACCGGGAGCAGCCTGGCGCGAAACCCGATAAGACGTTCCCACGAAATGGTGAACTCGACAAAATGGTGGCCTCGACAAAATGGCGGACGAGGATGAGAGTCCCCGGGGATTCGAACGAAAATCGGTACTCAGGGGTTTTCGGGCGTGCCAAATCCGAATACGCGATTGAAAATTTGCCATTTCAAGATGGCTGTCTTCGACGAAGCTCCCGAGGAATAGTATGGAATCAAACAGCTATACAGGCACGTGCATTGGCACTCGTACAGGGAGCTTTGCACAAAAAAGCTGATATTGAGACCGGAACGTTTCACGCAAGAATGCGAGTGAGACTTTCGTGTCGCGGTGCAGGCTGCGAGGGGAGGAGGGGGGGGGGGGGCGATCGGTGAGAATCGGTATTTGTCATATTGAATGTTTCGGGAGATAGGCACGCGCGTTTCTTCAGCCCCACGAGCGCGTTGTCGAGAACTCGGGATAAGAAAAGAAAGTGACGGATAAACCTACTGCAAAGTGGAACGATGAAATACAGCGAAAAGGGAAACGCACTGCAGAAATATAACGCGGGCGGTGCATCAAATTCCATTCCTTTTTAACGAAGAAAGAAACGGCAGCGACATAGAGACAACGTTTTTTCTTCGTTTCCAACACTTTGTCTCTCTCTCTCTTGTTCTCTCTCGATCATCTTCAAGAGAGAGAAAAAAATAATAAATATAAAATAATCCAATTAAAAAATTATAT
Source organism: Ophion ellenae (assembly GCA_963210295.1). Classification (NCBI taxonomy): domain Eukaryota; kingdom Metazoa; phylum Arthropoda; class Insecta; order Hymenoptera; family Ichneumonidae; genus Ophion; species Ophion ellenae. The sequence continues at coordinate 24,157,937 of OY723397.1, read as the reverse complement.
ATAAATATTGTTTTACTATAATGCATTGAATCACTACCATATAAATATTCATTTGAACCTATTTCTAATATCTAATTAAAATTATTAAAAAATCTTAGAGATTTCATAACTTCGAAAAAACATACAATAGTTATTATAACTATTGTATCATATATTAATACGATACGCTGAATCTTAAACTACACGCACGCAGTTCTGGTTATGAGAACTTATTCAAAGTCCTGATATAATTTATGGAGTGTTAACTTTACATGCGATACCTATTATTTATTTAATTTCTTTGTTTGTGATAATAGTTTGTGAAGGTATTTCTCTCTCTCTCTCTCTCTCTCTCTCTCTCTCTCTCTCTCTCTCTCTACGCGAGAGAGAGAGAGAAGCGCCCCGAAAATGCGAGACTTCGATACTCCGTTTTGAATCGGCTCTCGTCGACCTTTTCCTCATTAACCGCAGTCCTCGTGTTCGCGCAGTCCGTTCGAGCTCGCAGTATCCTTTGAGCGACTGTGAAAGATGCGAGTAAAAAAAATGAGGAACAGAAAGAAACAAGATGGTGAATCGATCGATTCGATGCGAGCGGTGTCTTGGACATTCTTTTTTTTCCCTTTAGTCCCGAGACGAGCAGGAAGAATGAAATAAAAGTAAGAGGAAGGAAGGAAATGGTTCGGGGGATCGGTCGTACTCGGTGAAATACGATGTACCAATTAGGAGCGTGGCTACGATTACAAGTTAGAAACGCGTAGTGGCATTTCGCCCGGCTCCTTGGACAGCAGACGGTCTCCGGTAATCCGATATCTCCATCGAGCATGACAAATTGAAATGTCAAGGGACTCGCTGTCCCACGATTTGTCTCCTCCTGCTTCGTATTTTCTTCTTGTCCGGCTCCTCCTCCACCTCCTTTATCTTTTCTTCTTCGGCGTCTACCTCCTTCTCTTTCTCTTGCCCCCTTTGTCCCTTTTTCCGTTATTTCTTTTCCTTTCTCCTCCTCCTCCTCCTCCGTCTTTTCCACCTTTGTCCTAGTCCTCCTCCTCATTCGCTCTCTTCCCCTCGTTCTCTTCCTTCGCCACCCCTTTCACTTCCTCTTCTTATTTCTTCTCATTCCTTGCCCTTCGTCTTTCTCCTCCTTATTCTCGCTCTAGCCCTCCATCTCTTCCTTCATCACCTCTTGCACTTCCCTTTCTTATTTCTTCTCCATCTTTGCCCTTTCGCTTCCTCCTCCATCTTTGTTCTTTTTTTTCCTCCTGATTCTCTGTCGTCCCCTCCTTCTCGTCCTTCGCCACTTCTTGCACTTCCTCTTCTTATTTCTGCTCCTCTCTTGCCCTTTCTCTTTCTTTTCCTCCCTTGGTCACGCCTTCCGTTACTTATTTTCTTCTCTCGTCCTCCGTTTCCACTTTTGTCCTTCTTTTCCTCCTCATTCTCTCTCTCTTTTCCTCTTCCTCCACTACCTCTTCTCCTTCCTTGCCCTTTCTCATCTTCTCCCCTCTTTTTCTTCATCCTCCTCCCCCTCTCGTTTCCCTTCTACACCGCACTCGTAACAACCGCGGCTATTAATCCAGGAATATTCATTACTGAATTAATCGTTTTCTCCTTGGCTGTTGGCAACGGCTGTTGCGCGCCTCTCGCGGTCCTTGCAAAGTGGCACACTCGAGTTTGCAATTAGGCGAGGACAACGCGATCAGAAACGCGAATGCCTCTCGAGAATTCGCGAGCGGCGAATCACCTCCTTCTTCCCCCCTTCCCCCCGCTCTGCCCCTTTAGCCACTCGGCTCGTCCACCTCGACTCTCAAAATATATATTATTCTGTCCACATAGACCACCCCCCCCCTCCCGCCCCGCAGTACGAGTGGCAATACCTGCCTTCACCCCGACAATGACACGGGGGCTAGTTTAATTATTAAACGTTGATCCAACGATGCTGCAGCTGCCTACCTCGAGCCACCCGGGCTTTTCGACCTTCGGTAATCTTACCAATGGACGGATATTTCATCAAATTGTGTCACGGCTACTATTCATGTAGTAACGATAACGGTAAGTATAATTATCATTATGATAATAATAATAATAATAATATCGGGATGTTGAATAAGTTCTCGCTGTGCCGTCGTGAAAATTAATGCTTTATAAAAAAATCATCCTTAATGCTTTCAAACATTTCGAAGCTGTTGTGTGACCAACTTCTAATGATTCTGCAAGTTTGACTAGCGTTTGACATGGATTTTCATGAATGCATCAAATTCAGTACCCAAAATCATTATTTTTGAAACGACTGAACCAATCTCTGCATGTTGTTTCCGATAGAGCATGGTCGCCGTAAGTCTCAACAAGAATTCCGTATGCTGAAGCTGCAGATTTTTGTTAAATTAAGCAATGCAGTCTCCCCGCAAATACTCGATTTTGGCACGCAATTTGACACGTTTAAGACTATGAAAAAAAAAGTTGTTTACACTTTGGCGACATCGCGTGCACTGAATTTCAAGCTTGCGTATAGTACTTGTTTATAGATCAGTCTTGGATTTGCCAATAGGATTTTAGAGGCACCTAAAAAGGCCTAGGTAAATACTAAGAGAGGCGGCACAAAGTCGAGTGGCCTATACTTAAGAAAAGTATAAATTCGACACTGCTATAGATGCGTTACCATCTTAAACTACCCGCACGCAGTGCTGGTAACGTCATCCGTTGGAAAAGAGTGATAACTCGTTAAACGTCGTAATATTAATAGGATGTTGAATAAATCCGCGCCTGTCAGGACGGAGTTGTCAACAGCCACTGCCGAGCATTTTGTGTCGTGTGTGCAAACGAGGGTGTTGTATTGGGTCTATATGCCACGGTCGTGTATACAGGTCTTGAAACGAAAGTAAAATTCAGTGGTGGGCACGCTTAGTGTCAAAGGCGTTGCCGTCGCGGGGTCTCCTTCCCCTGGCTACTTATCCTGCCGCGTCCATGATTGTTGAACATAACCTATAACCTAACATAACCAAAACATTATCGTGCAAAACGTGTTCGTGTGTTATGAGTACCGAAATCACTCGAATAAAACATATCAAGAGAACAAAATAATTTCTTCTTCGATTCAAATCACTTACGAGGTTTATACCAAAAAAAGTCGCAATGGAGCTATAAAAACTATTACAAACGAATATTAATAATAAATGACAAGTAGAGGGAAACTGTCAGATGGACATACGGGGCCCATTATTGCATATAAATAAGGACTAAATAAGCTCCCTCCCGTCCCTCACGCCTTTTTATCGCGACCGGATGTGAGGGACGAATTTCTGCGAGCAGGGAAACGGTAATTGAGACAATAAAACAGAAAGGCGCAATGAAACTTGTACCGGAGACGAGAACAAAAAAAGGGAAGAGTTATAGTTATTTCACTCTTATCCTCAACATACTGGCCAGTCCATCCTCTTTTATCTCTCTGGCTCTCTCTCTCTCTCTCGCTCTCTCTCCCTCCTCTCTTTTCCTCTTTCTCTGTTTCTCTCATTCTTTTTGTTTCTCGTTAGCTTTCGTGATGCTACGCTCGCTCGGTCTTCAACCCTTCCGTCCTTTTTCCCCCGCCACCCTGCCAACCCCGTGACTTTTTTCGGCTGCCGTTACGTCCGGAAAATTCTCGGGGACAGTGTGATAAATGGAACAGTGGACACCCTCGTTGTAGCAGCCTCGAGCTAGAAAAACAGGCAATTCCCAAGCAACCCCTTTCAGCCCTTCGACCGCGCGGTACTCCCACGAACGCCCGCCTCTCTCTCTCTCTCTTCTAAGCCAGTGTGAAGGGGGAGTAAAAAAACCTTCGAGAGAACCAGAGAGAGGGTAATTTTGTCTGGCTGCGTGTTATTCCGGAAGTTGTCGCGATATCCGTGAAAATAACGGCAGTGAAAGACAAAGACGGGAAGAGAAAGAGAGAGAAACAGAGAGAGGCTTAATTCTTAAGGGGGAATAGAGAGCAAGAACAGAGGGGTAAGACGGATAATCCTTAAGGGAGGCATCGGGAGAGAGAGATAGAGAGAGATAGAGAATCTATATCAGAAAATATAGATTCCGAAAGGAATATTCTATTAGAATATTCCAGCTCCCGAAATAATATTTCAGCTCTCGATATTATACGAGATAAAGTTCTCGCTTGAACCGGCGATTTCGCATGGTCCGATGCCGCGAGGCCTTGGTCGCGCGAGGTACAGTGTCACTACCGAATCTTCGCGTGAGACGGTTGTCTCCCAAATCGCGATCGCTCCCGATTTTGAAGATATCGTGAGAGAGTTGTCGATCAGGGTTCGCGATGGAGAGACGTGTCGTGTCTCTCTCGCGCCCGTGACGTCGCGCCCTCGTTCTCGCGTTAGAGGCACGTCGTCGTGCTCTCTCATTCCCGTTCGTGTAACGTTTCGCGTGCAATTCGTGTTCGCGATTAAATTTCGTTTACGTGAAAAGTTCTCGGGTGGATAATCCACCGGCTCCCGCACTATAAAATAAAACCATTGTTTTATTTTATTAGTGAGGTTTCCGATGTCGCGAGAGCGACAGATCCCGTGATCGTTCACGCTACTCCCCAGTGAATCCCGACCCCTCTACCACAACCCACAGCCTGAGCGGCCGTGCTGTACCGCAACCGTTCTTTCCCGTGTAAGTGCATCCTGTTTAGTCCGGTTAAACGATTACGGCGATCAAAAATCGAGGAGAGCTCCAGTCTCCGAATCCGGTTGAGATTCCGGGGGAAACCAAAAATCCAGGAGGGCTCCAGCCTCCGCCTGGCGGGTCGGGTCTGATTACCCCGAACCCAATTTAGTCCGGTTGAGACATCCGGTGATACAAAATTCTCTGGCGCCTCGGGTACTGCGGATGCACGCGCACGGGAGGAACGGCCGAAGGTGACGGTTTCTCGCACCTAGCTCTCGTGTTTAAGTTCTCGTTTCGTGTAGAGAAAATATCGTCCGTCACAATATATATATATATAAATGTTGGCGCCTATACCGACTTGATTAGTAGTGGTGGGATGTCAGCAACCAGAGTTCGTCTATTACGGGGGAGATGCTAGCAAAGACGTTAGCAACAGGAGTTTGTCACCGACAACCGAACCAAACAGAAATACTTGTGTAAGAACCGAATATGATAAAGAGTTGTTAAAATGATGTTCTTTGAATGGTCGGGGGGTATCTGCCCCAGTCATGAGTTAGAAGGTCGAAAAAATGAAACATGAGTTCTAGGGTTAATGAAAGTAGTCCGCGATTATACCAAAATGTTATTGAACATTTAATCAAAAGAGTGATCGTTTGCAAACAGGGACGTGGCAGCCATTTATCGGAAATTCTGTTCCACACCTAACCTCCATGTTTGTACCTTATATTAAAATAAAAATATTCGTTCTTTTCAAACAAATAATACGTTGCATTAATAAATTGAAATGTCAGGCCATTTTGAGGCACCCTTTATATTTATGGGTGTGTGTATAAATGTTGAGATAACAGACAGTACCAACAGTAACCGTGGTAAAAGTTTTGCAAGCAGTGTTCCAGTTTGAAACTCGCCTCTTATTCCATCGCTTTCCGGCTCTTTTTCGAAGCAAACAAAGTATATCCAAAGTTTTCGAGAAAATCCATAGTCGCTACCATGCCTCCTATGCGCGATTCCTCGCAGGCTCGCCTCTCTCTCTCTCTCTCTCTTTCCGTCGCTGTCTCTTTTTTCTCTCTGTGTTAGAGATCGTCGGTGTGACACTGAACGGTTAGCCCCTCAAATTTTTCAACCCTGCCGGGTTGTTTCCGTCCCGGTGGTTTCGAGAGACGAAAAGGAAGGGGGGGGGGGGGAGTCTAGTGAGCGAGAGTATTAATTATTAACCGGCGTAAATTATTCTCTCTAACGACAACGGCTCTCGTCAACGCCTGCGCCGCGAGAACCGAGGCAAAATTGCACGAGAAATTTTACATCGATGAGTTCGATGCGGCCTCGACGTCCTAAATTCTGCCTCTCTCAATTCTCCTCTTTGCAGAATCGAAGTCGGATATTAAGTAGTGTCGCGAATGAGGCAATGATGCACCCGATTTTTATTGCCGTGGGGACTGTGCAGCTGCCACGGAGCCGTCATGGAGGTTTTTTGAAGCCGCTGCATTGAACACTTACCGTTGGTAGGGCCCTCCATTGGAGCCGAGTGAAAATTGGCGAAGGGCAGAGGAGAAGGATTTAATCGCAAATGGAACGCCCTCCGTGGTGAAACGATGGGCTAGTGCCGAAAGCGAAAAAGTTTTCAAAGGTTCGCGCGCGGCTATGGCGAGGAGGAGGAAGAACAGGAGGAGGAGGAGGAGACGGCCAGGAGACGAGAGAATAAAGGATTAAGGCGTATGGAAAAGTTGCGAGTGTTTAGCGAGCGTGAACTTTTGGAACGTGCTCTCTCTCTCTCTCTCTCTCTCTGTGCAGGTCTTTTCGCCGTTGGATCTTGAGGAGGGGGAAGATTCATTAGCCAGAGCTTGTCTTAGGCCGTTTACCTTAAGGGGCCCTTCGAGTGATAAGTTTCGTTCTTTTTCAGTTTCTCTCTATCCTCTTTCACCCCTTGCCGCTCTCTCTCTCTCTCTCTCTCTCTCTCTCTTTCTCTGTCTCTCCCTGCCCCTCTTCATGGAGAACCGACGAAATATCCTTGGAAAATTCTCTTCGAGTTCTGTCTGCCAAGTTGCTCTTCTTTATCAAAAGGAGAACGAAAACACACATATATATGTATATATGTATAAAAAAACGAATCCCGAGGGATTCGTTCGTCGAGCTGCCCATCAGCAGCGGCAACATCAGAGAGACCCACGAAAATCACGTTCTCCACTCTCGAGAGCCGCGCGTTCAATAAGGTCGCGCGACAAAGCCGCCACTTGTATCTTTGACGCTGCAGCATCTAATGTAATAAAATAAAGAGTTATACGAATAAATACGTGAGAATATGATAAAATGAAAAATTATGAGAATAATATTGAAATAAAGATTTGTAAGATTAAAACGATAAGAATAATATCAAAATAAAAAACTACAAGATCAATATTAAAGTAAAGAATTATAGGAACAAAAATATACGATCGATATTAAAATAAAGAAAAATCTTCTTCTCGAAAACTGTCATAACACAAAAGAGCTATTTTGTGAAAAACGCATTTTTATTTTTTTAATTCACATTCGTGGGGCCACTGTGACGTCAATATTTATCTAAATTAGCCTGTAATGATTTTATTTATTGTGAAATTTATCAACCTTTCCGAGAGTCATAAATAATATGCAGTCAATCTCAAAACACGATTTTTCTGTACTACGACAGTTTTTCGGAGGATGAGCGAAATAATTTATATTTATTCAATTCTTAGTCTTAGGCTTTTTCCACCACCTATTTGATCCAGTATGAATTTAGCTGCTCGAAACCATATTTCGAAATCGAGTATGCAGGGTTTTCTCGCTCGCTCTTCCTCGCCCAACTCGTCAAGCAAAAGAAGCGAAAAAAAATCTCATTTCAACCATCCCCGGATATCCGGGGGCGTTCGAAACATTTCTGAAAACACACTTGACCCAGTGGGCTTTTTCAACAAGGGGTATCACAGGCAGAGAAGGAAAAAAAAGAGAGAGAGAGAGAGAGAGGGGTATATAAAACAGACGCACACATATATACGTATATAAAACGCAGAAATTCGATCATACCGGGTCGAGGGATGAATTCGTTCGTTAGTAAATCAGACGAAGCATTTTTGCCGCTCTCCATGACTTTCGTCTCGATTTTCTTTTTTTCCCCCTTTTTTCTCTTTACTTAGACCTCAAGTCTGGAAAGTTAATAGCATCGACGAGGCAGTACCAAGTGAAATTAGTATAAAAGCAGAAAATTGCGGACAATGTCGTCTATTTTTCACCCCCTCCACCCCCCCCCCGTGCTCGATGCCCTCCCCCATTTTTGGTGCAGCACCCCCAGCCAGATGACATTAGAGCTTTGGTAACTTGCCAAGATACATCTGCCAGCACTCATGAGAGAGTCGGAACTAAATCATACACCGGTGCCCCCCCCCCCCCCCCGCCGACCAGATCCGGCCGCTCAGCCCTCGCGACCCCTTTTTCTCCTTCGCCGAGCGCAAGAAAAAAAAGTCGGAAGCATTGCTAATTTTGCGGCCACAATAGACTCCAGACTATATTTGGAACCGGACGATTGTCAGGGACTGACCTTGCGCTTGCTGGGGAGGGAAGCTTTTTTTGGAATTTGCTGGTTTTTGGGGAACAGCATCGGCGAATAATTAGTAATGAACGTTTTTCGTGGTAAATCCTTTTAGGGGGTGGATGGCGGTTCGCGATAAGATCAAGAAATGGTACCGAATGATAATGAATGGTCATGAATAGTGGTAAATAGTACTAAATAATAATAAACAGTACTAAATGCCACCGAATGATAATAAATAGGATCAAATGGTACTAAATGGCGATGGACAGTAGTAAATGGTACCGTATGGTAGTGAATAGTACTAAATAGTAATGAACAGTACTAAATGGTAATAAGTAGTAGTAAATGGTACTGAATGGTAATAAGTGTTAGTAAATGGTACCAAATGATAAAATATATTAGCAAATGCTACTAAATGGCGATAGACGGGAGTAAATGGTCCCGAATGGTAGTAAATAGTACTAAATAATAATAAACAGTACTAAATGGTACTGAATGGTAATAAGTAGTAGTAAATGGTACCAAATGATAATATATATCAGCCAATATTGCTAAATGGTGATAAATGAACCGTACGAAAAAAATAGCTAATGAATACTACTAAATAGTAATAAATAAAAATTAATAAATACTTATGGGAATATACCTGAGTGGTTGAAAAGGGATTTGATGTGGACCATAAGATGGACATACGTATTTCTCTTCCTCTCTCTTTCTCTCCCAATGGTAAGATGTAGAACAACAATCCGAAATTCCTCTGGATCGCAATCGTCGCATGAATTTCGCCAAAACTAATGCCTCAGTGGTCCAAATCCGTCACGAAAAAACTAGCACCGCGAGGTAGCGAAAAAACGAGCTTTTGCAAAAAAAATCAGCAACATCTTCTGTGATGTATGAGATTTTTACTTTCCAGCCCACCATAATCATTTTCCTCGCCGGCCCCTCCGCCCCTAAAAAGGCCACGAATATTGGAAGGGCAAAAGCGATTTGGCAAGGGGGGTGGGTCAATTGTAAATGGGTCAGCGGCAATTTCGCAGTCCATTTTGCAAGCGTCCCGTGTGCTCTCCATCGTGGCGGGAAAGGGGCACAATCTCGAAGATACAAATGTAGGTGTCCCTCCAATTTCTCCACGTCCCCGACAATTTAATACCTTATGGCTTCTTGCGCGTATTGGCCGGAGGTAACGAAAAAAAAAGAAAAAGGAATATCGGAAAAAATGGCCGCAAAAACATTCGCAGGGGTTAACCGGGAAAAGTGTGTCGATGTATGGCGGTGACCACGTGCGCGCGAAATCGAATCTGAACGAAATGGCTCGTAGGTGGTGAAGGAAAGGAAACGGGCTTTGGGTACGACATATCAAATCTTTTTGTGACTCTTGTGGCGATCTTTCTTTCGAGATATTCTCCATCCTTCTCTCTCTCTCTCTCTCTGCCTCTCACTCTCTCTCACGCTGGCAATCTCTATTGAGTATAGGGACAATTGGCTACTGTGAGGACGGACCGCCAAGTCAAATGTTCTCACCGTCACCTTTCCTATATATATATACAGGGTGTCCTGTTATGAATGGATAATCCTAAAACTGCCGATAGGTCAGATCATGTCCTACCATATGCTGGAATTTCAGTTTAGTAAAAGCCCACGGTTTTCGAGATAAAAATCATCTTTCAAAATCAGCTTTAGGTTTTGCCATTTCTACAAATGTTAACTTTTTTCACCCGGTTTTAAAAAAATACTCTTGGTTAAGTTATGGAACGTTAAGGAAACTTTATGAAAAAAGATCTTATGCAGAGTTTTCATAAAAATCAAAGCGTTAAGGAAACTTTATGAAAAAAAGATCTTATGCAGAATGTTCATACAAACCAATTCGAACATCTGACTTTGATAGCCTGTGGTGTCAAAAAATATACTACGCATATCGTGCCAATTACTTAAAGAAGTTGCTTCGTGTGTCGAGTCGTATCATTTGTAGAAATGCCATGCGAAAAACCAAAAGCAGATAATTTTTTCCCAAAAATTGCACAAAGCCCAAAATCTCGAAAACCGTGGAACTTTTAATAAACTGAAATTCCAGCGTTTAGTAGGACATGATCTGACCAATCGACCGTTGCAGGATTATCCTCCCATGACACGACACCCTGTATATAATATATATATATGTAGTTACGAGTGGTCCTCGTGAAAAAGGAGGCGCATAACTCAGCTGACTTTGCCGGAGAAATAGTGACTCCGCGCGAAGACGCCTTCTTCTTATACGAGAGCAGTGGATCACACTGGATGAGAAGGGGGACACTCGAACAACTTGCCGAACACACTGTCCAAATGAAATTCCAGTCGTTTCTTATCATCGGCTAGCCGCGAATCACACGCTTTATCTGACGATTCTCCATTCTTCTCTCTCTCTCTCTCTCTCTCTCTCTCTCTCTCTCTCTCTTTCTATGGATGCTGACCGCAGACTTTTGTAACATTCCGGCCGCGAAATTTTTGTCAACGAAGCCCTTTTCTTCCAGAGGCTTTCCCTTTCTGCTTATGGGAGGACACTTCGTAGCCATTTTTCTTTCTGGCTCGATTATCGTTGCTCTCTCTCTCTCTCTCTCTCTCTCTCTCTCTCTCTCTCTCTCTCTCTCTCTCTCGTATGAATTTATACCCTTCCTGGTGGAATTTTCGATATGCCAATTTTATCTCGCGCGAATTATGTGTATAATTCCCTGTAGGCAGTTTCTCGTACCTATGCCTGGATGGAGAAAGATATATATATATATATATATATATATATATATATATATATATATATATATATATATATATATATATATATATATATGTAAAGGTAGCAAAAGCGAAAAGTGAATGCAAGTAAATGTGATTCGTTGCTGAGGGTGCAGCATCTCTCTCGTCCAAACCTCCAGCAAGAGATCTTGCATTACCATTTTGGCCTCTCGCCAGACCAGAAATTCCAAACTACCGAATCTCCAATGCTAGATAAGTTTTGCTCGTACTTTCGCCATCCCTTACACAGGCTTCTTACCCCTCAAATTCTTCCTCCCTTCTCGCTACCTTCGTCCTTTCATCGGTTCGGTTACAACCCCCTACCCCCCTCCTCCCGGAGCTCTCTTGCAACCCCTGACGTAGTCCGGGAAAAAACCCATAAGCAAATACACAATTGAGAGAGCAGCGCGTGACGAGAGCTCGGATCAGACGAGATCATTCGGTGAATGATCCATCGATGTATTCACGCGCGCGTCCTCACGTCCGGCAATTTACGTACCTACAATGGCACCCGGACCTGGAATTTCCTCTTCCGTTTCCTCTGCGGTGCATCATACGATGGCCAATACGTCACTCACTAGACGCGCGCACAAATCGGTGCGCCTGATAGCACTTTCCAGGGGTTGATTCGAATGAATCCCTGGGAGGCGATGAGGGGTTGCAGCCTCATATATAGGTAACTATTTTTTAATTGCGCTCTTTCAGCTTTCGTTATTATTGTTTTATGTGTTAGACGAGTTTATTGATTTATTCAGTTGAACATTTTTACACGTTTACACGTTTTACGTTTAATATATTAAACGATATTAAAACAAAAATTTTCCCGTAAAATAATATTAGTTTTTACAAAATATTTATACTATTCAACATAAAATATTGAACAATATTACTAATAATACTCTTCATTGATTTTAGCTTGTGAGAATTAATTTTATTTTTCAATCGCGTTGTTCAATTTATCGAATTCATTATTTATTTTGCCATATTTTATTTCTCGCGATATTGAATTATTTTCATTATATATATTACGGTGGCTCAAAAAGAAATTCGTATTTTTTTCTCTCGATAATAGTTGTTTGAAAGTTGGCGTGTGGTGAATGAAAAAACCTTACGAAAGGAGGGGGTCGTAGGTAAAAATCAAAAGGTTGTGCTAGCGACATCTTTTTTCGCAATTAATGACGAAACTCATGGTTTATATAAAAATGTATGCAACAAGTCTCATTTAATTTGAAATAAAGGAACGAACAAGAGTGTCAGTGTTAATTTAAAAAAAAAATTCAAAAAAAAAATTCTGTTCTGGACAATCATTTATACGGAGTTTTAGACGGTTCCCGAAAATGTTTTTCATTCGTTAGCGTCTAAAAATCTTGATGATTTTGCCACAAAAAATCATTCATTCTATTTGAACAAATCGATTTACAACGTGATTTTCTTGATTGAGACCTCAAGCAATGGCACACCGATAAATTGTATAAAGACTGCCAGACTATATGTCACAGTATCTATGCTGTCAATGATACAGCGGAGCGAGGCGATAATGAAAAAAATTCAGAATAACTTAACGAAAGACGAAACAAAGATGCAATATCTCTTGCAAGTGGTTCAAGACCATGGAAAAGGACACCCGTCTTGTGTAAAAAAAAAAATATTTGTCATCGATACCCGAAAAATAAATATCAAATATTAATAATTCAAATTATATAATAATAATTTTATTTATTTTTTTCATTAAATGTATTAATTTTAAATAATTGAATTATTTAATTAAGATTTTAAGTTAAAAAAAAAACGATTAATCTTTACTATTAATGTTTTGTATCGATGGTCCAAAATTATCGCATAAAAAAACGTTTAGTTTGAAAAAAATTAATAATTTCTTTTGGAAGGCGAATTGAAAAATAATTAATAATTGTTTTATTAATTCGAAATGATGACACTCTTGTCCTTTAATTTCAAATCAAATTAGATTTATTTAGTCGGTTTCTGATCAAAACTATGATTTTTTCTCTCTAATTGCATAAAAAATTTAAAAAAAAACGCTTGCGCAAACTTTTAATTTTAAGCTACAGTCCTCTCCTTTCGCCAGGTTTTTTATTTCACCTATTTTACCTCTTACAAGGAACATCACTTTGGTGCCCTCCACCGATTTTGTTGAAACTTTTTTATGTGGAAGAGTATCAAAAACCAAGAGACACGTATATTTTTTTATCGGCGGAAAAACGGTTTTAAGGGGTGAAACGCACCCTCACAAATGGGAATGTTTTTCGTTTTTTGTCGATAATGTTTCAACGATAAGAAATATAAAAAAATTCATGTTGCAACAATGTTTATTTTTTTGTGTACTATACATTGGAGATGAGAATGACAACGTTATCGACGAAAAACAAAAAACACCCCTATTTTCGCGGGTGCGTTTCACCCCTTAAAACCGTTTTTCCGCCGATAAAAAAAATACGTCTCTCTTAGTTTTTGATATCCTCCACATAAAAACGTTTCAGCAAAATCGGAGGAGGACACCAAAGTGATGTTCCTTGTTAAGTACCTAATTTTGAAGAATTTTCTAAAAATCATACTTAACATGATAACTCGAAATCCTTAGGCTTCGGAATGAGGTAACCTAGGTTAGAAATGTTTCTAACGAGGTGACCTATCACCCTCTCAAGGCTTCCTAACAGCCTATATATCTTCCTAACAGCCTGTACATATATACCAATTAAATTGAATGCAACGAGGAGCAAAGTATCGCTATTCCGAAAAAATAATTGACACACTGCAACGCATGGAGGGCCAGAGAGCCAGAAGTAAAACAAGCCTTCCAAGTGGGCAACAAATAATTCCCAAAGAGTCTCGACGCCGCGGCCACGGGGTTATAATTCCGCCTTCGTGTAGTCCGGTAAGTGCTGGCCACTCGCTCGCGCAATAACATGGAAACTCGTCATAAAGCCCGTCACGCGCATCTCGTTACCAATAGTGGTAGCGGGCGAGACCCCCGAACCCTCACCTGGCTGGCTCATTATTCGATGATCGTTCAGGCACGCATGCAAACGAGGTGTCGAGCACTTGACAGAGATTCGGTGCACCCGCGATGAGAGAGAGAGAGAGAGAAAGCGAGAGAGAGAGAGAGAGAGAGAGAGAGAGAGAGAGCTCGTTGTTACTAGACTCGCTGGTCTCTCCACAAAACCCGGAGTATACGTGCAACAATCATACACGTAAAGCCCTTCGACCTGTAGCCACTTTAAACCACCCTTGCCCCCGTATCTCTCGCCCGGGATGTCGGGTCGCTGATGATTAACGATGGTCCTGCGAGAGCGAAAAGCTAGCAATATATATATATATATATATATATATATATATATATATATATATATATATATATATATATATATATATATATATATATATATATATATATATATATAGGGTGTCCTGTTATGAATGGATAATCCTGCAACTGTCGATACGTCACATTATGTCCTACTACATGTTCCAATTTCAGTTTAGTAAAACCCCCACGGTTTTCGAGATTTTGGGCTTTATGTTATTTTTCGAAAAAAAATAATTCCCTTTCGATTTTTCGCATGTCATTTCTACCATGTTTTCCTCGCTTATAAGTGCTACTAGAATGAGATTAAAGTAGTACTTTTAATCGCTAGGAGTCCGAAGAGGGATTAAAAGCATATGGTTACCTCTTCGGACTTGTAAGGCTCCAAGTTTATGTAAAATATATCGTTTAGTAATTTGCTGTGGTAATTATATGGAACGATTCATATTGTTAGAAATAAACGGAGAATATCAATAAATGAAGCATTGTAATCTCGGAATCTATGTTGAACATCATATAAATACTACGTTCAGTTATGATACCACTAAACAAACCCAAACAAACTCAAACAAAGAAATACTTTTTCAAGCTCGCGCCCGATCAATTTCCATTATTTTCTATAAAATAAAGATATTGTACCCATGAGCGAACAACAATCGTTGAATTTTGGCGTATTTCCAATTGCTCATAATTTTGGATCAAATGTTAAGAATCAGCGGTCAAAACTTGGCGCCCCATGTATCGTACGATCCCCAAAGTCAGATGTTCGAATTCGTTTGTATGGAAATTCTGCATAAGATCTTTTTTCATAAACTTTCCTTAACATTCAAGGTTAAAAAGACGACTTTTGTATATAAAAAAAATAACCAGGAGTATTTTAAAAAAACCGGATCAAACGAAGTTATCATTTATAGAAATGGCATGCGAAAAACCAAAAGCAGATGATTTTTATCTCAAAAACCGTGGGACTTTTGCTCAATTGAAATTCCAGAATATATTGGGACATGATCCGACCTATAGCCAGTTGCACGATTATCCATTCATAACAGGACACCCTGTATATATATGGGGAAAGGACATTTTCAACACGTTGCATCCATGCAATGTTGGCTATCAGCACATCCGACTGTTTTGAGGACGGTCCTCAAATTTGCTTTCAAACGAATCGTTTTTTGAGGACAGCATGCTCCTTAAAATGATCTTTATATACATATGCTTACATTAGCCCAAGGGTGATTTTGAATACATTTGAGTGTATATAATGTGGAGTATAGGGACAATTGGCTACTGTGAGGACGGTCCTCGGAGAGGAATGTCTTCAAAATCACCTTCTCCCATACATATAGTGAGAGAGGGAAGGAGAGAGAGAGAAAAGTGTCCGCGGATGGATGGACGGCCGACAGACGCAGGCCTGGCCATAAATAAGGACGATGAGGGTTTGCCCGGCCGGCGCACGGGGCTCACCAGTAGACGATTTTGCTCACTGTCCCTACTCGCATTTCCACTAGCAGTGGATATATCCCCAAAAGTGACTCTCCGACACGCCGACAAACCAGCCACAGAATGACACCGAAAATATATAAACATCGACCGATCTCATGTTTTTCCCTGGTTCCCCCCCATTCGCCTGGGCACTGCAACGCCCTTTTTTGTCCCTTCAATGAACTGAGTGTGATGGAACATCGTGGCGAAATTTCAAATATTAAATATATTCAAATTGAATAAAGATTTGATTCGAATGAATCTTTTTTTGCTTACAATATACACTGCAAATCCAAGTGTACTATGTGCATAGAATATTTCAGGAGTCAAAAATAAAATGAAGTACTCAATTTAGAGTTATACCACAATGGTTTTGTATCATAATTCGTCATTCCCTGGCCTTCTGAAATAATTTTAATCGGAGAAAATATTTCGCCTACGTATGGAATCGAACCTACTATCATGCTTACCTATAGCCGCAGATATAGCATAAGAGACCAAATTAATTCCTATAATTATTTGTTGTATTACATGAACTATATCAATTAGTTAATGTCATTGTGATAATTAGAGAGTTTTATCGAATATCATGGTCGAGATTTTTCAAACATAACCTATATATATATATGTGTGTGTGTAATTTCTCTCTCTCTCCCCCTGCTATTCTCCGCCCTCCCCCTTCGAAATGTGCGTTGCAATATAGACATACCATCAATTCAATCAAATAGAAAAATGTTTCACTCTGCGAAAATTCGATTTATTTTAAATAAAAAAGAATTAAATAGATACATTTGGTAGATTAAACTAAATTGTTTTTTGAACAGATCAAACCGAATCACAGATTTATCAGGAATAAAAAAATATTTAGTTATTAGACAATATTAAATAGATCTTGATTTGAATAAATAAATATATTTGAAATAAATAATTCCAATAATGGAATGCAATAGGATCAATTTGCTTTCATGAAAAATCTAGTTGATTCGAATTGAAAAATCAGATAGACGCACATAGTAGTAGTTAATGTCAATAGAATTGTTATGTCAGTGGGGAGCAGAAAGAGATCGATCGAGTCACGAAATAATATTGGTCCATTGATAAATCGATGAATTAATTGAGAAACAGAATGATGAGCGAGAAAATAATTGGATGAACAAATTAGATGAACAAAATAGTGGATGAAGAAACAGATGAATACGTTAATTGCTAATTTAAATAAAAGTAAAATAAATTGATGAATCATCACATTAATAGAGAAATAAATGACTAAATGAATAAATGAATAAATGATTACACAAAAAAAAAACAAATCAATCAATAAAAATAGATAACTCAACGAACCAACGAATAAATACGTAAATGAATAAATGAATCCGCAGAATAGAAATCGATCTTTTTCATCCCCTTAAATCCCACTGGAGCCGCCATTTTGGGACTTCCGATCTTCCCGTACACACGTGTTTCCACGTCAAGCTTTCATCCCTTTGTCCACCGGAATTCGTGGAATCCTCCTTGTTTCCTTTGTTTTGTTTTTTTGTGCTCCCGAATCGGCGTGATCGGCGAGGTGCTGCATACGAGATTTCGTTTTTTCTGCCTTCTCCCTTCACTCCGTCCGCGCTTTATCGCTTCGGGTGTACGTGTTCGAGATGCCCGCAGGGATATGCTCCAGGAATATCCTCCCAGGGAAGCGTCAAAAGGTCCTGAATAAAAGATTGTATCTCTCTCTCTCTCTCTCTCTCTTGCTCATGGGCATTTGTCCGCGTTTCTCAGGAGGTCAAGTCCTACCAGTCTCTCCTCGCGAACGATTTTCTCCAGTTATTTTCGACGCGATTCGGCGGAGGGGACACAAGCGCGAACACGAACGGAAATCCAAACCTCTGCGAAAGAGACACGTCATTTACATGCACATCTGATACGTTATCCGCCCCCTGTGGCGTGTGCCGTGAAAATATCTATATTTGTTTGGAAACATATATATGTATATTTCCAAACAAATATATATTTATATTAGGGTGGCACAAATACGGGCTCTATTTTTTTCCTTTTTCTTACCCTCCAATTATCTTCTTTAGAGGACAAAAAAATTGTCGCGAAAGCTGCGAGCGGTCGAAAAATATTTAGAGGTCGCTCAAGCCACCCGAAAAATCAAATTTTCATACAAAAATCGCTTTTTTTTTCGTCCACTTCTCACCCATTTTTAAAGTAATGGGCACGACATGGGTCGTGATTTTTTTTATGCCGCAGGCTATCAAAGTCGGATGTTCGAATTGATTTGCATGAAAATACTGCATCAGATCTTTTTTCATAAAGTTTCCTCAACATTTAAGTTTATAAAGACGACTTTTCTAGATGAGACAAATAACCAAGAGTATTTAAAAAAAAACCGGGTCAAAAAGTTATCATTTGTAGAAATAGCATGCGAAAAACCAAAAGCAGGTGATTTTTATCTTGAAAACCGTGGAACTTTTACTGAACCGAAATTCCAGAATATACTAGGACATTTTCTGACCTATCGACAGTTGCAAGATTATCGATTCTTAACAGGACACCAGGTATGTATAATTTTCGCCTGGAAATATTTTCTCCTTTATCGTGTCACTTTTTTAGCAACTTTGGGCTAGCCGACTAGTTGCATCCCCCCGGTACTCTTCTCCTCTTTGCATTATCCGTGATAAAGGGGGGGGGGGAGGAAACAATTGAGGCTGTTTAACCTTTACCCTGGTGCTTTCTTGCTCTCTGTCTCTTTTTCTCCATTCCTCATTTTGTCCGTCCCTCTCGGTGTCTCTGCAGCCCGCTCGCCGAGCCACCCGCGTTGCATGTCTGACCTGTAACGACCGTTTCCACTGGGCCGGATCTCGCGCTACGTGTACCCCTGCTTGAGGGTATCAGTGAAGTTAGCAGAGCATTTGCCAGCAGATGAAATTTAAATGAGAGTTCTCTTCGCATGCAGTCGAGTTCTATACTTCCTGATGGTTTTTAGAAATAGTTTTGGTGATTTTGTAAAAAAAAAATGATTGAAAAAATGATCTGCTAACTTCGCATAGCAGATCAATTTGCAGAAAATCATAAATTACCGGGAGTTCTTTATACAGGCGGCTAAGTTCTATAGGCCCTGATGATTTTTAGCAATAGTTCTGGTGATTTGACAAAAAAAAAAGTGACGGAATTTTTTTTGTGCTTCTTCCTATAGACATATGCTGATGGATTGGCCTGAGTTCTGGGTAATTTTTGTGTGAGATATTATCGTTTTGGTACTGTTTGATGTATTTGAGAATAATTCTGGCTTCCACAAAAAAATTTGGCTCCACTCAAAGCATTCCATCGCGCTATCCATTTACTGCTCAGTCAAATGAAAAAAAAAGAAAACCCGTGCTTTTTTCTGGTTGCCTTTCACATAGGTCGGGAATTCAATGTACTTTTTATTGATAATTCTGTTGTTAGGAACGATTGTTTTTTCGTTGGGGTGGCCAACTTCACAAAATTTACTCGAGTGTACCGTTGTCAATATTTTTCTGATGAGGAAAAGTTGTAAAGACATTTAACAGAACTCTTGCGTCGGCAATCAGAACTCCGAAACAAAGAATTATTTTTCCAATATATCAACATTTTTTCGCCCGGCGAGGTGGGGGGGGGGGGGGGGGGGGGGCAGCTCCGCAATATTTACTCGAGGGCACTGTTGTAAATATTTGTCTGATGAGGAAAATTTGCAAAGACATATTACAGAACTTTTGCGAGGGCAACCAGAAATCCGAAACAAAGAATCATTTTTTTCAATACATCAACTTTTTTTCGCCCGGCGGGGGGTGGGGGGCAACTTTACAAACTTTACTTGAGTGTACCGTTGTAAATATTTGCCTGATGAAAAAAAGTTGTAAAGACATTCAACAGAACTCTCGCGGGGGCAACCAGAACTCCAAAAAAAAATACATTTTTCCAAAAAAAAAATTTGTGTCCACTCGAGGCATTCCATCGCGCCATCAATCTACTGCTCCGTCGAAGGAAATAAGAAAATCCGTTGTGATTCCCTCTCACATGGTTCCGTAGTTCTATGTACTTTTTTTCGATAGTTCTCTTGTTAGTACTGAATTTTTTTTTATTTCGCGGCGTGGGGGGTGGGTTGTCCCGAAATATTTACTTGAGGGCACTGTTGTAAATATTTGTCTGATGAGGAAAATTTGCAAAGACATATTACAGAACTCTTGCGAGGGCAACCAGAAATTCGAAACAAAGAATCATTTTTTTCAATATACCAACTTTTTTTCGCCCGGCGGGGGGTGGGGGGCAACTTTACAAACTTTACTTGAGTGTACCGTTGTAAATATTTGCCTGATGAAAAAAAGTTGTAAAGAGATTCAACAGAACTCTCGCGGGGGCAACCAGAACTTCAAGAAAAAATACATATTTCCAAAAAAAAAATTTGCGTCCACTCGAGGCATTCCATCGCGCCATCAATCTACTGCTCAGCAATATTAACTCGAGGGTACCGTTGCAAATATTTGTCTGATGAGGAAAATTTGCAAAGGCATATAACAGAATTCTTGCGGGGGCAACCAGAAATCCAAAACAAAGAATCATTTTTCCAATATATCAACATTTTTTCGCCCGGCGGGGGGGGGGGGGCAACTTTACAAACTTTACTTGAGTGTACCGTTGTAAATATTTGCCTGATGAGAAAAAGTTGTAAAGACATTCAACAGAACTCTTGCGGGGGCAACCAGAACTCCAAAAAAAAATAACATTTTTCCAAAAAAAAAATTTGGGTCCACTCGAGGCATTCCATGGCGCCATCAATCTACTGCTCCGTCGAAGGAAATAAGAAAATCCGTTGTGATTCCCTCTCACATGGTTCTGTACTTCTATGTACTTTTTTTCAATAGTTCTCTTCTCAGTACTGCTTTTTTTTCGCCCGGCGGGGGGTGGGGGGCAACTTTACAAGCTTTACTTGAGTGTACCGTTGTAAATATTTGCCTCATGAGACAAAGTTGTAAAGACATTCACCAGAACTCTGGCGGGGGCAACCAGAACGCAAAACAAATCATTTTCCCAATAAAAAAATTTGGGTCCATAGCGCCATCAATCTACTCCTCAGTCGGCGGAAAAAAATCATTTCTAATTGCCTCTTCATATAGTTCTGCAGTTCTATGTACTTTTTATTCATAGTTCTGTTGTTAGTACCCATTTTTGTTCGTTAGTGGTGGGCCAACTTCACAAAATTTACTCGAGTGTACTGGTGTAAATATTTGTCTGATGAGAAAAAATTTTAAAGACATTTAACAGAACTCTTGCTGGGGCAGCCAGTACTGCAAAAAAAATGCATCAAACAATAATTTCGTTTCACTCACAGCATTCCATCGCGCCATCTATCTACTGCCCAGTCGGAGGAAAAAAAAGCAAATCAGTTCTGGTTTATAATATCTTACTGTAATGTCTTACACAGATAGCACCTGGAACTAACGCCTATCCATCAGCAGAGCACTCTTGTATACTTGAGATATTAATAAACATTTTGAACAATTGTTTAAAAATAGCTGGAACCCAGAACTATTCTTCAATACATCAAACAATACAAAAACTATAACATCTCACACAACAACTACCCAGATCTCACGCCTATCCATCAGCATATTTCTATATGAAGTAAATAATTAATTGTAAGTAAATAAAAACAGGAATAAATGAATAGTCAAATAAATATTCACACATATGAATGAATAAATAATTGTACAGATACATGCAAATATTACCGGACA
Source organism: Ophion ellenae (assembly GCA_963210295.1). Classification (NCBI taxonomy): domain Eukaryota; kingdom Metazoa; phylum Arthropoda; class Insecta; order Hymenoptera; family Ichneumonidae; genus Ophion; species Ophion ellenae. The sequence goes on along the minus strand of OY723397.1, from coordinate 24,136,465 downwards.
AAAACAATTCGTGAATGTGCCAATAAATCAATAAGTGTATAAATAAATAAATAGAACACATAAAGAAACAAAGTTTAGTGAACGAATCGAGTAAGGTGAATACTTCACTCGATTTACGTTTACTAAAGTTTGTTTCTTTATACATTCTATTTATTTATTTGTACCCTTATTGATGTATTGTCACATTCAAGTATTGTTTTATTTGTTAATGTATTCATGTTTTGGTACAATTATTTATTTATTTACAAATGTGAGTATTTATTTACCTATTCATTCCTTCCTGTATTCATAAAATTATTTAAATATTCATATATTGTGGTATTTTTTATCTACTCGTTTATTCCTGTATTTATACAATTATTCATTTACTTATGTACTTACTCTAGTGCTTTCAGGATTAAATGATAAAATAAATTGCTCGTTCGGTGATCAATGTTAACGATAACTCTTCGAACATTCTCTCGGTTTGAGCCCCTCCGCTTCCATTCAGAGATTAGATTTTGAGTGACTGGACAGTCTGTGTGTATTCCGACTCATAGATTTTTGTCCAGGTCCTTCGCTCTGGTTTCCTGTGTGGAAGGAATGGAGAGAGAGAGAGAGAGAGAGAGAGAGAGAGAGAGAGAGAGAGAGAGAGAGAGAGAGAGACAAATGAAGTGAGATGAAAAGCGAAAGAGAGAGAGAGAGAAGAGAATGTGACGCGATGTGACAAGAAAATTGCTTTTAAACTGCAATCGCGCCCGTTTCACACAGCTACCTGTTGGAACTCAACTGAGAGGGTGAGGGGCCCAAGAATTTTCTTCCTCTCTTACTTTTTTCACTTTTCTCTCTTTCGCTATTTTCGTCCCACCCTTTCTCTCTCTCTCTCTCTCTCTCTCACTCACTCTCTCCCTCTCGCTCGTTCTCTCTCTCTCTCTCTCTCTCTCTCTGTCCATGCCCGTATTTTCGTCTGAGCCTCAGGGAAACATATCCAACACTTTTCGTACGTCGTCTCTCGTTTACCTCTCGACTCACCACCCCCTTCACCTTTCTCTCCTTCACCGTCGTCTCTCCAACGAGGGACGGTAATTTTTCGCCACCAACATCTCCCTCTCCCCTCGTCATCTTGTTCCTCTTACGAACTAGTGTGTTTTTCGTGGCGTTTTCCAACGTGTTTTATGGCGCATCCTCGATCTTCTCCAGCACGAGGAGCGAGAATGAGACAGAGAGACAGAGAGAGAGAGAGAGGAGCCATTTCCTCGGCACGGCAATGGCTTGGAGAAAATGTCCACCTTTTTGCGCCTACCGCATACACGAAACGACGTCTCTAATTATCCCCGTCAATATTATTTCTTACACCTCCCTAATTACGAGTTACTCGAGCTCTAGACTTTTTTCGCCTCCCTCGTTCCGTCTCCACTTCTCCTACTGTCCTCTGCTTGTGTTGCGGCAAATTGAAAATTTCCCCCCTCGCGCTATGTCTCTGATTTTGATTTTTATCTTTGTTAAAAAGATTTTCGTTCTATTGAGCGGCTCCTTTTTTTTACGCATTATTAGCGTTTTTCCCGAACGGCACAGCACGCGGGGTGGATTTCGTAGTTTGGGTTGCGACTCAGTCAACCCCCATGGAAATTTATGTATGTAAAATATATGCAGAAAATATATGCTACATATATATATATATCGGTCGCATATATAGTGACGAAAAATAGAATAATACTTATATATTCAGTATATATGCACCAAATATATGACGCATATATGATCCATATATTTTCGATACATTTTTCTGACCAAAAAAATATATGCTACGTATAAACACTATATATGATGCATATGTAAGGCATATACGACGTATATATTTTCGATATATTTTCAATCTATTTTTTTGTCAGAAAAATATATCAAAAATGTATGCGTCATATATGACTCATATATGTGTCATTTAAGCATCATATATGACGCATACATTTTCGATACATATTCCTGACAAGAAATATATGCTGTGTATAAACACTATTACAGTTAAACTTAATAAAACTTAAGACTTAAACTTAAAAAAACTTAACTTACACTTAAAGTACACTATTACATATAAACGCTACGCTACGCATATATACAGATATGCGTAGCATATCTGTATATATGTGGTATGTATGCAGTGTGTATGCAACATATATGCTAAATATATGTGGTACGTATGCAGGGTAAATGCTACATAGTTCATTGATATATGATACATTTATATACAGTAATACCACGCATATACATCTCATATATAAAAACGTCACGAAAATTAGAATTTGGCACATATATGCAACATATATTTTCAATATATGGCATACATTTCACATATATTACAATTATTAATAAAATAAATTTGCAGTATATTTTCGCGTATATAAATTTCCATGGGGGAACTCACTCGGATATCCGGAAACAGAACAACAAGAAAAAATAGAAAAACTAGTAGAAATTTCGCCCGACTCGGAAAAACGTGTAATTGGTCGGACTGTTCGCTCAGCCCGGAGCCAGCGCGCTTTCTCTCGTCGTGGCGGCCTTTGACCGAAGGGTGAACGGGACCAAGGGGTGAATTGAGATTTTGGCAGTAATTCCTCGTCAACCTTCAACCTTTAACTTACTGCATTCTCATATAAACATGTATATCTTTAAGCATACCTGTGTGCCTGTTCATAGGGGCAGGAAGAGACGACCTGAGAAAGAGATGCATTCGTGCTCTTCTCGAAAATGCTTAAAAGCCGTAGTTGCCAAGTTTTAAGGTATGCTGTGGTAAGGATATTGTCGAGGTTGTTGGGGCTGCTTTAGGACTCTCCCTTCCTCCCTCCCACTCTCTCTCTCTGTCTCCTCCCGCTTTCGCGCATTCTCTCTCACAGTTTTACGCGAACGTGCTTCTTGGTAACTTTCCAGCAAACTATCCGCACTTCTCTTGCTCTCTCTCTCTCTCTCTCTCACTCTCTCTCTCCCTCCCTCTTTTCTCTCGCTCATTGTCAAAGTTTCGCGCATCCTGCATGTTACGTTGCTACGTATACGTGCTTCATCCCCTTAAAACATTTTCGTGTACAGTCATTTTCACCTCTGTACTCACCACTCGTACTCACTCCCTCTCCCAACCACCTCTGGGCTTCTCAACCCTCGTGAAAACTCTCCAGCACTCTTGTCCAGCAGCCCGAAAAATTATCGCACTCGACTAATATCCGCGGGTTAGTAAAACATATATATATATATATATATATATATATATATATATATATATATATATATATATATATATGTATATTTTCGGGTTTTTTTTTGTTTTCGTAGCGAGGGTAATTTCCCATTTTTGTTATTACCTCATTGAATTCCGCGAGGTCCTTGAAACGAACGAATTTCCCACGGCCTCATAAATTTAGATTGCCCTGGTGGCCCTTTTTATTCTGCAATGGCCCTCTCATCAGAGAGTGGGATCGCGAACGAAAACGGAAAAACACGTAAACACGGAGGATATCATGTATTTTGCTTGCTCCTTTTTTTACTCTCTTTTCGTTATTTTCTTTTTTTTTTTTTCGTTACAAAGATTCGGTGAGCTTTCATCATTTGTTGTTTTTTTTTCTCCGCCGGATAAAGGAAGAATGGGAACGGGGGGGATGAATAAACTCGGCAGTCCCTCGCTGGCTGCGATATCTCCCGGACCCAGACCCGCCCCGAGGACAAAGATCGGCAGACTTATTTTTTTCACCGGTTCTCAAGGATCTGTGACAAAATTTCTATCTCTCTGGGTTTTTTTCGTCCTCGTTAATTACTTTTGTCGTATATTTTCTTTGTTTTTTTTTTTTCGACAAGAGAGCCTTCTCTGTCCTTCGAAAAAATATGTTCGTAAAAATATGAAATCATTAATAATAAATAACGAAAAAGTTAATCGAATGCAAATGTTTTATTCCGCAATGCCATATATAGATATCGTTTATTTAGCCAACTGGATCGCACCAAGGGCTTCGCTCGCTCTGTAATTGCTATTTCACGTGAAAACCCGTATCGCAAAAAGAGGGAGAGAGAGAGAGAGAGAGAGAGAGAGAGAGAGAGAGAGAGAGAGAGAGAGAGAGAGAGAGAGAGAGAGAGAGAGAGAGAGTATCAAGCATGGATATTTTCCTCCCTCACGCTTCAAATCTCTCGTTTGCGCAGTATTAACTCTTCTCACTTTTTTCGCCCGAGTTCTACACTGGCTTCTGGACCTCAACTCGGTGCCCAAACGCACCGAAAAAATGGGGGGAAAACGGTAGAAAGGGAGAAACGGAAAAATTGCAAAAAGGCGAGGTTTTGCAGTTTGCCCGGCTTTTCGATGGGCCGCGATAGCATTGTCGAATAAAAATAGGATCGAAGCTTGTTTTCCTCGCAGCAGAGAATTGGGTTCGAATTCATTCGGTTAATTCAATTTATTAATATTGGACAAATGTATGTATGTGAATTCGTTTTTAAGGCTCATTTTTGAATATATTAAAAAAAAGGTTTTTTTTTTATCCCACAGAAAACATGGTCCCCCTAACGAAATTGGTGAATAATTCCTAGGACGAAAAATTTAATTTCATTATCACGAATTTAATTGTTTATTTTTTCACTCCATTCTTATTTTTTGTTCTCTTGATCCTCTGTCGGTATTGAATATTGGATTTGTCATCAGCGATTGTCATGGTTATAAATATGAATTAAACTTTTTTTTCCTAGATTTTCCACGACGTCAATTAAATATTGTTCATTGTTGGATTATTTTTCGATGCTGGTTGTTTGAATTCATTTATTGCTTGATTATTATTCATTAAATAATATGAATTGAGTTCTTTAATGTAGATTTCTTTTTTCATTATTACGCCCTTAATGGATTACTTGTCATTGCACCTTTATATTTTATTTCCGTTGTTCGTCGGTCGGTATAAAATATTTGGATTGTCATTATCATCGATTGTTTCGGCGATTTAGCAGACGAGGATAAAAATGCTACTTGCAATTGGTCTGTTGGCAAGACTTCCACATCGGCCGTTTTTTACCCGCTCCCTCCCTCGCTCGATCTTAATATCCGCTCTTGTGCTATTTTTCCTCCTTTTATTTCTGTCTCGTTGCAAGAAACAGTGTCACGTCGACGTTGGTTTAGTACTCTTCTATTGTTCAAGGGCAGAGAGGGAAAAGAGCACGTTTGAAAGAGCCCCGTTGTATTGTTCGTTCGAACAATTGTCGTCCGGTTCTTCTCCTCTCTCTCTCTCTCTCTCTCTCTCTCTCTCTCTCTCTCTCTCTCTCTCTCTCTCTCTCTCTCTCCTGCTTCCTCGAGTGTCCGAAGACGATCGCGTCCATTGGGAAAGATACGTGAGATAGTCGCTTAAGTGGCTAACGTACACTCTTCCTGCATCTATCTCTCTCTTGCACTCCCTTTATTTTCCTTCCTTTTTTTTCGAGTGATGCCGTAACCTCGCTTTAGCTGGCTTGTATTGGCGTTCGAGAGAGGAGAGAAAGAGCGAGAGAGAGAGAGAGAGAGAGAGAGGTAAATATTTGAAAAATGGACGCGAGAGAACAGCAGGGTTGAAAGGGGCAGACCAGTGCTTTTGTTCAAAGAGAGAGAGAGAGAGAGAGAGAGAGAGAGAAAGAGTGAGAGATAGAATAACAGTAAACGAGGAACTTTTAGGGTGTCCCCTACAAACTCCTTTAATTAAAATAAATTTTCTTTAATTTTTAAAACCCTTTAAGATCTTTTGATTTCCTTCTTTTCAAACTTTTTAATTTCCGTTAACCCTACGTTGACACACTGGGTCATTTTCCCCGGACAAATTTTAAGTAAAATGCTCGCCGTGCCAAAATTTTTATTTTCTATAATTGTTTACAGTAAATTAATTTGATAATTCCGAATACCGATACGATAAACCGACTGAAGGGTTGCTAATGGCAGGTGGATGAAGTACTATCCGGGTCACATTGACCTACAAGGAAAGGTTGCGAGATAGATCCCTCCGATTTCGATTAAATTCGGCATGCTTGTAGGATGGGTAAAAATACGCGACACGTATTTTTTTTTGTATCTGTGGCACCCGATTTTTAGGGGGTGAAATACACCCTCGGAAATAGGGGTGTTTTTCGTCGATAACGTTATCGTTCTCATCTCCAATGTATAGTACACGAAAAAATAAATATTGTTGCAATTTGATTTTTTTTTCATATCTCGCACCGTTGAAACGTTATCGACGAAAAACACCTCAATTTTCGAGGGTGCGTTTCAACCCTTAAAAATCCGGTTCCGCAGATATAAAAAAAATAAGTTAAGAACCGTTCAAGACGATGAAAAATTCGATTTTTCTTTACATAATTTGCATCCTTAAAATGTTAAGAACACATGAGTTTGTTTGTTTGGGTTGTCAAAAACACACGTTAAATACGATTTTTTATAACGTTCAAGTTTAAGTGCGGTTTTCTGGAAACAGCCTTTGTCACCGCGCGGGGCCCTTCAACGGATAAACCGATTCACATGAATGTCGGAAAAAATTCACATGAACCTGAAAAATTGATTTCGAATCGAATAAAAAATGGGTTTTTTTTTCAAACGGCTGCCATTTCGTTATCCAAAATTATTTGATAACTTATTATAGGCTTATTAATAGGCTTTATTTGACGGGAGCTCGAGCCGCCATTTCGGATTTTTTTAAACCAAAAAAATTGGAATTTACTCTTTATTGATAGAAGAATAAAATACGTTGAAACCCATTTGCAAAAGTATTTATTTTATATAAAAAAAAATTGCCGAATTTCATGCATTTTTCATGCCTCTAGACGGTAACCTTTAATTTCGGACGTTAATTTCTTTTAATTTTCTTTAAATTCCTTCCCAACGTTTTTCTTTCTTTTGATTTCCCTTCTTTCCCAAATCAGTCACCAAGAGCCGGAGTCAGCGGATAAAGCAACTACAATTTTATTTTCTTCTTTCCCTCCTTTCTCCATTAACTTAAGGCCTTAGGTCACAGTAACGGGTATAAAGTCATGTGCGAATTTAACAAGTTTTTTTTCGTATGAAAAAGTAATTCACTCATAAAATTAATTACACATCTATTTAATATAAATATCAAGCTGTTAGAATTTTTTTTTCGATGTACAAAATGGCTGATTGCTAATAGTTTATTTTGTTATCTTTTATTTTAGGCGCTTTGCGGTGTTGCATTTAGCATCCACAATTTTTGACCTAGAACAAAAAACAAAAATTCTCGTCAATCTACATTAGAATACCCAGAGAAGTACGTACGGAATTTGAAAGATATTGTTTTATTCTAAAAGTTGTAGGTATTTGAACTTAAGAAATGAATTTTCAGTGAAAAATTTCGTTATAACTGCTCATAAAATGAAAAGTTTTCGATTAATCAGAAATTCCGTGCGTACTTCTCTGCGGAATGCAATTAGGAACATATTTTTTAAATTTTAAGTGAATCGAGTGAATATTGTTGAATTTATTTGTCACGCCATTTGGAAAAAAGCTGTTTCGAGAAGTTTCGAGTAGTCGGCCATTTTGTACATCGAAAAAAAAATTCTAACAGCTTGACATTCACACCAAATAGATGTGTAATTAATTTGACGAGTGAATCACTTTTTCATTTGAAAAAAATTGTTAAATTCGCACATGATTTTATACCCGTTACTGTGGCCTAAGGGCTTAATCGATTTACTTAATTTTCCTCATCCGATAAACAAGAGGAAAAGAAGGTTCCATTGTATTCCGTTGTAAGGAATAATACACCGGCGAGTTTGTCTAGGGACTACCAAGAATCCTTCGTAAATCAGTAAAAAAAACTAATCTTTCCATATTTTCAAACAAATCCCCTATTCATCCGCATTAAAATCCCCCCCCCCCCCCCGACTTCTTTTCCTTCAGTGATTTTGATCCCCCAGGGCCTCCGGCGATTTTTTTTCTCCCACTCCCCGCTTTCTCCCACGGCGAAATCTTTTCCCATTTTTCGTCGAGTGCTTAATGCAATAGCCGAAGATGTATACGCAGATCCGGCAAAGTTGCACGGCAGGGGTGGGGCGAAGGACGTGGACTTGGGCTCTTTATCTATGAAGCAATTCGCCATTGCCGAGTCGCAAATTTTCTTCAAGCTCGTTTCTCGGCCCTGCTGTAGGGAGGGGGGGGGGGGGGTGTAAAACGGGCCTGGCTGTATAGCACTCGTTATTGCGTGCGGGGGTGGGTCTTATATTCGATTCGCCTGAGCGCAAGGACGGAGGGAGTTGGGCGGATAAGGGTAGCGTAATAAGAAGGAGCACGAGTCACGCCGGTGGTAATAAAATTCTGTCGTGAGTGTGCGGATGGGCGTGATGTTGTCGCCTCGAAAAGCATAACATCGGGGCTGAAACTTAAAAAAAGACGTCGGGGGGAAAAGAATATGGCGAGGAAAGCAAAAAAAATGCGTTCCGGAGACAGCGACGATAAAAGCTGGGAAATTTATTGCACGAGAGCGCGGCGAATTTACTGCAACATTGGGATACAAGGGCGGATACAGGATTTTTTCTGGTGGGGGGGGGGGGGGCATACTATGTCCCAGAATGTGCTTATTTTGGGACTCCTTAGTATACGATACTTGATATAGTATAGTAGATTTGGTCCACCTGGGGGGGGGGGGGGGGGGGGGGGGGTGCCCCCGTGCGCCTTAAAAAAATCGTGTTTGGCAATTTTGCAATTTACTCTATTGCGATCGAAAGATAAATATTGTTGACAGAGTGATTTTACGTGAAATAATCATTGCTCACAAAATATTGGGAGATTAAATAAGCTATCCCAGTTTTTTCGTGTAATTTAATCCTTGATTTAAAAAAAATCGTTCCTAATGCTTTCAAACGCTTCGAAACTGTTGTGTGATCACGCGAAATGACATGCACTGAGTTTCGAGCTTGCTTATAATAAAGGGTAAAGTGACCTTATTTTGGCACCCCATCAATTATTGACTTTTCTCTTTTACTTACATAGTGGTCCTTAAAGTGCTAATAATTGGGCCCTCAAAGTGCCCATGATTGGGCCCTTAAAGTGTCAATAATTGGGCACCTTCCCCTACTTCTTTATGGATGCGTTACCATCTCAAACTACACGAATTACACGCACGCAGTTCTGGTAGCGCCATCTGTTGGAAAACAGCGAGAACTTATTCAACGTCCTAAAAGTTTTAGAGTAATATAAAAAATCTCCTATACGTTCTGTGTAAAATTGATGTTCAGATAAGTGTAAAATGACAATGGCGGATATGGTAATTTTGCAAAGTATAAATACACATCTACATAGTATATCTGTTTTTTTTTCATTTAATAATAAAATGCATAAATATTTATCATTAAAACCGCACATGGAATATTAAAAAAATGAATCACTAATTAAGTCTTTAATATATTTTACCAATTTAATTACAACAACAATAATAATAACAATAGTAAAAAAATTACATATTTATTAAATTATCTCTCTTTCTCTCTCAATCTCTCCCTAACTTCATCAATTAATAACAATGAAGTAAAATAAATAATAATAACACAGCAACTGTACTTAACAGCTTTATTGCAATTACGAGTACAACAGTAGCATTATTTTTCTTGCGTCTCCCTACGTTATCATTTTGGCATTGAATTTCAAAAGTTCTGGAGACCTCGTGTCCTTAAATAGAAAAGTACAGGCGAGTAGCTCAAAGCCCGTCATTGTCACAGATTTGTGTAAGATGGCCAGGGAGGAATGCTCGTTTAGAAAATGGCTCTCGGCTCTCTCATTCCCTGTAATCTCTTACCCTCTCGCATTTTCCTCTCAACCCTCTCATTCACCCTCCCTCTCTCTCGCTCTCTACGTGTACTTTCTCTCGTCGTCTAGGTCTCCATACGTCGTTTGTTATACGTACGTAGCTCGGATCGCAAAGCATGGCTCACTAGATCACGGTTTCTCCTCCGTCTCTCCTGTGTGCGTTGCACGCGAGAAAACTGCAAAGAGACTAAGATTGATGGCACTCTTGGACGGGACAACTTTATCAAGCGTATACTTTACGCTGAGAGCACGTATGGCGAGAGAGCGAGAGGGGGGGGGCGGCGAGAAAGGAGCAGAGAGGGAGAGTGAAAGGAAGAAAGAGAAAGAAGATGGATATAGGGAAGAAATAAAGGGATGAGAGTATACAAAACCAACGAGCAGCGTCGCGAAGAAGGATTCTCGATTCTTTCGTTCCTCCTCGGATATTCTTTTTCCTTTTTAGCTCACCCTTACTCTTTTTTTCGTTCTCGTACTTGACTGTGGATATTCCATAGTCTCTCTCCCTCCCTCTCTCTCTCTCTCTTTCTCTCTCTCCGTAATGCCAGCAACACATCACAAGAAGCTTATGTCACCCAATAACCAACAATCCCTGTTCTCTCCTGTCTGTCTGTTTTCCGCTTTTACTCCTTTCCACCCTGATGCTCCAGATGTCGGAGGACATGCTGCATTTCTTCGAGCACTCCCTCTCTCTCTCTCTCTCTCTCTCTCTCTCTCTCTCTCTCTCTCTTGGGAAGGAGACGCATCCATTTCCATAAAATGCTTGTCAACCTAATCAATTGTATTTTTCCTGCTCTGCGTGATTTTACCCTCGCTCTCTTTTGCCCAACTTCCCTTCAAGCTCGCTTTCTCTCTCTCTCTCTCTTTTCCGTCTGCCAATCTCGCGTGCTATTATCTTACGTGTGCCTTTCTCGTGCACGAGAAAATCCTTAAAAGCAGAATGCTCTTCGAAATGTAAAGAAGAAAGTAAATGAAACGACAGAAGAAACTCCGACAGAGAAAATGCGAAGAGCGATCCATCGGATGCAGTGGATGACGATGCGTCTGACAAGCACTAGATTGTTTCCTTTATACTGATGTTACGTTTTTTTTTCTCGTCTAATTATATATATATATATATATATATATATATATATATATATATACACATTTTTTTTTTAATTAGAGATATTTCTCCATTTTATGATACATAGCGAACAAACTTTTTTTTGGCCCAGGTGGAAAAGAAACTTGGATTTTGATTTTTTTTTGCAAGTCCATGTCGATGTATTTAAAGCCTCTGCATAGGAATTCACGATCCATTTCCCCCCGAAATGCTCAACTTCTAATAAAAACAGGCAAATATGACTGGAAACACGGTTAATCAGGTTGTGCTGGAGTGATTTTGAGCTTTTGAGGAAAGCTCCGTGGGATTTGTAATCAGCGCAAAATTTCTCAGAGGATAGACCCTCGAAATGGTGCGGAGTTAAAAAAAAATATCGGAACTTTTTCAGAATCGCCAAAATCCGGTAATTTTTTACTGCCCTAGCGTTGGTCCTATTTCAGTGAGAAACATTTGTTAGGAGAGTTTTAAAAGGGATTTTAATTGACTTAGGGAATGCCGTTGGATTCATCCCGATATCTCAATTAGTTTACTCGCAAAGTGCACGTGAAAAATGGCCGAAAAAAGACAAAGGGGTATGGAAAAATGAGCAAAATCGACGGTTCCGTCTTTGAAAATCTGCCAAAAAACGAAAAATAATCGTTGCTCCATGAATCAAGCGGCATTTCGAAGAGTAAACGATAACGAAGAGAATGAGCACAGAGTCGAGTTTCAAATCGGAATAGTAAATAAATGGCCGATAATTTGGTACGGAACCTTTTTTTGGCCGAAATGCAAAAAAATGTGACGTTTTAAATATCTTTTTTACAAATCCATTTCTATGTATTTTTACCTCCTAAATACGAATTCACCGTTTCTTTTCCCAAGGCCCTCAATTTCCACGAAAAATCGTTGAAAATGTATATAAACACATTTTCCGCGCTTACCTCACGTAATTCTGTGCCTCGGCCCAAAACTCTGCGATATTCTTACCCGGCGGAACATTTCACATCGCCCAGATTCTCGGAATGTCCCGAAAGTCGAACAACTAACACCTCGACCCGCCCCACTCATTCGTAAAATTGTGACTTTCAAAAATCGAAAAAAATGTCTTTGCACAAATTTGCAAAAAATGTGTGTGTGTGTGTGTGTGTGTGTGTGTTATATGGACCCGGCATAGCAGACTAATGGTGAGTCAACATTTTCTTTGTCTAAATCGTAATTGAACTTTTAAACATGTTTTTCTCAAAGCTGTATGTTTCAATTGGGTTCCGCGATATCTCAAAAAATGTTGCACGAATTTCGCTCAAATTTGTATGGTACATTCAGCACGTCTATAGTTCTCACCCGAACGAGAATATTTCTGATATCTGCCATAGTTTCTTTAGCTGAAAAAGTCGCAAAAATTACGAAACTTGGTACTTAACTTTTAAAACGGTGCAAAAAATTCAAGTGTCAAATTGAGCCTTTTTCGACAGTTTTTCGTAAAAAAATGAAATTTTCAAATAAAAAAACGCTTCCCTACGACGCTAAGGAAGGGCGTGAAAACTGATGTGGCAAAGTTTGAAACGAATGGCTTGAAAACTCTTCGTTTAAAATTTTCCACCGTTTCAAGAAAACGACGTTTTGAGAAAAACGCGTTTTTCCGCGCCAGGTGTCATTCAGCTGGTCGAATCTCTTTTTCCGCGGAAGGCTGTACCGACCGAAATAATTCGAATTTCGCAACCAAAATTTAACAGCATGCTTATGAATGTCCATATTTTTCGATAAAGCAAGAAAAAAAGTTTCCAAAAAAAAATTCTTTCAATTTAAAATTAAAAAATTAAAAAATGTAATGGTTCCTTAACTTTTTTATATTTTCTTCGAGCCCGATCTCTTTCAGCCCCCCCCTCTCTCTCTCTCTCTCTCTCTCTCTCTCTCGCGGAATCCTTTCTCCCTTCTTCCCCATTATGCCTTTGCGAGCCTTGCTGAAGCCTTCTGCTGCCGACGTTGTTCCCTTTTGCTGTTACGTCGCAGACGAGTCCCTCTGCCTCGCCAGGGTCTCCTTCCTCATTTGCCGGCATCTCTGGTAGCCTCAAAGGATAAGGAGGGAAAAATGCGAGGAGACGAGCGGCTTTCGTTAAAGCACACATTGAGCCCCTCTGCATCCATGCGACGTTGGCTATCAGCACATCTGGCATTTTTGAGGAAGGTCCTTAAACTTTTTCTCAAACGAATCGGTGACTTTGGGGACTAGACACTCCTCGAAATGACTTTCACACAAATACGACTATATTTGCCCAAATGTGATTTTGAAGACATTTTGGTGTACATAATGTTGAGTATGGGGACAATTAGCTACTATGAGGACGGTCCTTGAAGTCGGTGGTCTTCAAAATGACGTTTCGATCGTGGAGAACGACCAGAAGGCTCCGGGCAGTTCGAAATCTCGGCGCTTCTCTCGAGCATTCACAGCGAAGCTTCTCAATTCCTTTCGTGCCTTCCTAGGAGCTCCGGGACCATGCAGAAACGAGCTTTTGTACGGGGCCTCAAAGGAAAGAAGCGGAAAGGGGGGGGGGCGAAAAGCGACTACGGCAAGGCTACGACGATGCCTGAGAAATAGGGAAAAAAAAGGAAGAAGGTAAAGGAAGTCGGAGAAGGTAAAAGAAGGGTAAAGAGGAAAAAGCTCCGCAGGATCGTCAAGATGTCAGGGGGCGGGGCGGTGCATCGGAGGGAACTAATGAAGGGAGTTGATAGAGAACGAGAATATTAGAAAGTAAAAAAAATCGACATCGTCGAAGACAGACTAAGAAGTAGGAAAAATGTCAATCGACCTTCCCCCCCCCCCGATCTTACCAAACTACCCCTCTTTGAGGTAGAATGAGGGGGGGGGGGAGATCGGCAAGGCTGTGTCGTGCTTAAGAAATAGGGAAAAAAGCGAAGAAGGTAAAAGAAGGGCAAAGAGGAGAAAGCTGTGCAGAATTACCAGGACGTCGGGGGGTGGGGTGGTGCATTGGAGGGAACTAATAAAGGGAGTTGATGGAGAACGGGAATATTAGAAAGAAAAAAAAACAATCGGTATCGTCGAAGACAGCCCGAGAAGAAGGAAAAATGTCAATCGACCCCCCTCCCCTACCCTCCATGGCGTAGATTTTGGGGGGAGGGGGCTCTGCCGGGGGATCGCCCATCCTGTAAATCAGGGGTTCCCAAACTTTTTTTCATAACACCCCCTTTCTGCGAAAAATAAGATGATCGCGCCCGCCTGTCACATCTTCATCGATGTTTACGCGCCCCCTGTATATCGTGACGCCCCCGCCTTGGGGGGCGCGGCGCCCACTTTGGAAACCAATGCTGGAAAAGCGTCGACGTCGCCGATGTAGGAATCGTTGCAATGTGGTCTTCTTACCGCTGTCACGCTCAGCTGACGTGGCACTCTCATCCTCTCTCTCTCTCTCTCTCTCTCTCGCAATGAGTATTCTGGGTTCGTGCTGCGATATCGGTCCGGACGTGATGCTTTTCATCCCGACTGTGTGTTGCCTACAACCACCGCTAACCTTGTCGTACCATTTCAGACTACACCTCTTCCCCCTCCCCGCCCCCTTTGCTCGTTTCCTTTTCCTCCCTCTCGTGCGACCTGATTCGTACACTCGTCGCCGAGGGGTCGAGAGGAAATGCGGTGGAAATTTGTATTGAAGTATAGCAAAGGGCTAGCATGCTCGATTGAAATATATGTACACAAATATTTATTAATTCGAAAATATTAATAAATTATTACACGAATCGAGGGCTTTGCCGGTTGGGTTCCTAATTGGCCGCGGAATTTTCTTGTAGCTGACAGCAAAGGGTGAATTCTCAAGTGGAATATATATATACAAGGTGTATCTTAACTAGTAGTTTTCGGTTGGTGAGCATATAGGGTGTTACTGTCCAAGCAAAATGCTTTTTTTTAAATGTGCGACAAAAATTGGCCGAGATATTCACGAGTAAAGTCCAACGGTGAGTAAACAATGGCACAGTAGTTTCGGCGTCTAAGCGCAGGCGGGCGCGAGTTCCAATCCACGTTCGCGCAAGTGGATTCAAATCCATTGATTTTTGTTCAATTGAAATTTACTTTGCTGATTTTTTTTTGTAAAATTGTACCCCGCGACAAGAATTCCACACCAATTTTTCGATTTTTATCTCTTCTTTTTTAGGAGTTATAATTATCCAAAAAAATTCGCTTCCGGACGTTTTGGAAACGGTTTTCTTCTTTTGAAGCATATTTTAAAGAAATGAAAAAAATATCAGTTATCAATGTTAACGTTTTTTTGCTTCTATTTTTAAGACTAGTCTAATCGTGGGCCCATTGTTCGTTCTATTTTTTTCGAATTTATCACATTTTTTTAGAAGATTTTTATCATTAAAATCTCCAATAATGCTATTCACGATTTTGTGATTTCCAATTCGGTTTCGGCCTGAAACGATTTTGTTTATTTGTGCTGAATTTAACGAATAAAATATTTTGAATAAAATTTGGTCTATATATATATATATACATATATATATATATATATATATATATATATATATATATATATATATATATATATATATATATATATATATATATATATATATATATATATATATATATATATATATATATATACACATATACACACCCATCCTCAAATAATAATAAACAATTGCAACGAGGGCTCTTAATCCGCTTTCATAATTGCTTACAATTTTCTCGCCTCCATTCAATTCCTCGTTTTGCCCATATTTGGATCTTTCTCTTGCATCTCACACTCCGCCCCTTCGACCGCCCCTCCTGCTAGACTTCACCCGCCAGGATATAGAATGAATATTTTAGGGGTTGGTGCAAGACTTGTCGGATCAGATTGCGCTGGAAAAGATCGCGAGCTGAGGGGTGGCGCGAAGGAAATGCCAGGGTAGTGAGAATCGGGGGGGGGGGGGTAACGCCTTTGGGATATAAGCTGCAATTGTTGTTTGTCGTAATAAGTGACGAGCGCAGCGCTCGTACATCGAGGAGTGAGGGGGTAAAGTTCGGGGGTGCTAGTGGTGCATGGGACACGTAAGTAGAAAAGTTCCTCTTAGGTCAGACGTGATTTACGAGGGCTCTTGCCTCACCACTTTGTGTTCTCTCTCTCTCTCTCTCTCTCTCTCTCTCTCTCTCTCTCTCTCACACACACTCACACACACACACACACACACACACACGCACACTCTCTCCGTCGTTCTCTTTTTCAAACGACATAAAAAATAGATGAAGCAGGCGAGGAATTTTTTTTATCCAACAAATCGTTACGGGTCGAGCGTAACGCGAAATTGCAATTTTCACCCAAAGCCCGAACAGCTTAACGAGAACGAATTCGATAAGCAATTGCGTAGTCGGTGAACGGACAAAACGAATTTCGGTGCTCAAAATACTTTTGGCCGCTAATTTTACGCTTGAAAGAGAGAGAGAGAGGGAGAGAGAGAGAGAGAGAGAGAGAGAGAGAGAGAGAGAGAGAGAGATTTTTTCATCGATACATTTCATTATTCCTTCAGACCAATCTCGACCAAATCATCGATATGCCTTCATCCCCTCGTTGTACAATAAACGAGGGTGATATTTTTGAATTTCGTATCTGGTGCAAAAATCACGGAGACTTTTTTAAAAGGGGGTATCCCTCTCTGGAAACTTAAAAAAATCGTTTTTTTTTCAATATTGTTATAGTGTGAACTTTCAAGAATATTTTAAGACCAACCGACGCTTTAATTCTAAAAATCGAGAAAGTTACACCTATTTTAGTGGAACAGTGTGAAAAAGTTAAGGCCTTAGGCCACAGTAACGACTATAAAATCATGTGCGAATTTAACTCATAAAATTAATTACATATCTATTTAGTATGAATATCAAGCTGTTAGAAAATATACATATACATATTTTTCGATGTACAAAATGGCTGACTACTCAAAACTTCTCGAAATGGCTTTTTTCCAATTGGCGTGACAAGTAACTTCAACAATTTTCGCTCGATTTACTTCAAATTTGAAAGTCATGTTCCTAATTGCATTTCGCAGAGAAGTAGGTACGGAATTTCTGATTAATCGAAAACTTTTCATTTTATGAGCAGTTTATGAGCAGTTATAACAAAAATTCCACTGAAAATTCATTTCACAAGTTCAAATACCTACAACTTTTGAATAAAACAATATTTTTCAAATTCCGTACGTACTTCTCTAGGTATTCTAATGTAGATTGACGAGAATTTTTTTTTCTTCTAGGTCAAACATTATGGACGCTAAATGTCACGCCGCGGAGTACCTAAAAAAAAGATAACAAAAGAAAATATTAGTAGGCGGCCATTTTGTACATCGGGAAAAAAATGTCTGACAGCTTGATATTCATACTAAATAGATGTGTAATTAATTTTATGAGTGAATCACTTTTTATACGAAAATAATGGTCAAATCCGCACATGATTTTATACCCGTTACTGTGGCCTAAGGTCTTAAGGATGATTCGCGTGTAACGAAAGCGGACATCTGAGCACAGGAACACTTAAAGAGGCCCGCACTGCCCGCAGATTGCATAGGATAGATGTGCAACACGATCTCGATTATGAGGAAGGACACTTACAAGGAACATCCCTCAGGCGTCGTCCTTCGATTTTGTAGAAACTAATATATGTTATGAAGCATTGAAAACCAAGCGACACGTATTTTTTTTTATCGTCGGAAAAACGGTTTTAAGGGGTGAAACCAGTCCTCAAATAGGGGTGATTTACCCCTTAATATTTTTTTTTGCAATACCTCTCTAGTGGATTTTTCATCGCTTTGGATTAGAAGAATCTTCTAGTTTTTCCTTTTTTTTTTGCTAAAACAATTTTAACGAGAGGTCAAGTGACGACGTAGAAATGTAGAGCTGGGGGACGTTATCAAACGCAAAGATGAAGAGCCTTTGATCTGACAAATTGTTAACCCTCTCTTCGTCTCTCTCTCTATCCCTCTCTCTCTGGTCCACCTGAAAAATTAACGAACCGCAAATCGCCGGTGGTCCAGCCGACAGGAGCATTTCCATTTTTTCCCCTATCAATCCGAGACGAATAATAATTATTATTTCAATAATTATTATTATAGCTGACTGAGATTGAATTCGTGAGCAGGAGAGCGGAAGCTCGCACTCGAAAATTCGCAGTCCCGGATAATTCGACATAATTAATGATGTTTCCTTTAATCAAAGAAATTTGTTATTATTATTACCTTGCGAGTTATTTATGTTGCTCTCATTTAAAGTGCAAAGGATGGAATCGACTCGGTCTTGCAAAGTCCAGCGAATTTGTTATCGCTGGAATACTTTAGCTTGCAACCTTTACACCCCCATCTCTGGTCGTCCTTTATGGTAATAAGTTTCTCATCCGATTCGTTCGACCTCGCTTCCCCATCAGCCTGCCTTTTTCCGCTATTTTCCCCTTTTCCTCAATACCTTTCTCTCTCTCCTCACTAGAAAAAAAAAGAAAAACAAAATACGTGTAAATTTATTTCCACGATCTTTTATTTGGGACGAGCAATAAAACAATCGTCCAATTACATTCGACGAGCAATCATCGATCAACTGCTCAATCGAAATTCAAACAAAGCCAAACCAAAAAAAGTCCTTTATACATAAAGTTAATTAGATTTTATTATGAATTAAATTAATCTAAACAATTCTAATATTGATAATATTAATTGAAAAAGTTCTAATATCAAAAAAATTAAATAAAAAGAGTTCTAATAATAATTCGATCAACTCAAACGGTTCTACTATTAATTTAATTAATTAAAAAAATTCTCATAATAATCACGTTATATTTTTTTAATCGAAATTCGATGCTCGAGCAATAACAAAACCAAAAAATAACCATACACGAAAAACACGAATTGAATTCCCTTAATTTAGTCCGAGTTTCGAAACGTAAGGTTCAATCGAATTCTATAAACAATCGTCGATCAACTCCTCAATCGAAATTCAAAGAAATCCAAACGAAAAAAAATGTATAAATTAAATTTATTACATTCCATTATTAATTCCATTTATTTACACGGTTCTAATATTGATAAAGTTGAATGATGACGTTCTAATATCAATCAAATGAAATTTAAACGGTTCTAATATTAACTTTATTAATTTAAAAAGTGCTAATATTAATTCAATTAATCAAAGAAGTTCTCATATTAATTACGTTTTATTTTTTTAGTCGCAATTCAATGCACGAGCAATAACAACACCAAAAATAGCGATACACCGAAAGCGCTAATTAAATTCCCTTCATTCAGTTCGAGTTTCGAAACGCGACGCGACCGAAATGTATTCAAAGAGCAAAGAATTGAGAGGATAGAAACACTATCCGCGGTGTCCGATTTTATTTGTATTTCCATTTTTTTAATACACTTATTCCACGAGTCTTGAAACTCTACGATGTGTCAACATGAATATATGCATACGTACTCGCAGTAAAAAACATATACGAGGACATTGCGTCAGGGGCGGGGTTAGAAAAGCGGCGAAAGTCACGCGATGTACAGTGGATGTTTACACATACATACATATACATACACATATAAAAAACTCTGCGCTACGCCTGTATTCCATTCCGAGGGAATGAAAGCATATAGGAAGTTGCACTCCCGCGAGCTCATTTCCGGAAGCATCGTTCCTGCTCGTACAAGCGTTCGGACGCCTCTAATCCTCTCCGCTCCTCGCCTTTCGTCTTTGCCCCCAACGTTTCCCACGCTCCTGCGAACCTGGCGTGTAAAAAAAAAGGAATTCGTATCGCCGATGGTGCTGCCTCTGGCGGAGGCGTCACTCAACTAACGCCCTCGATCCTTCGTGCTTTTTCCTCTCTATCTCCCGTTCTTTATGTCCTTTGCGAATCGTTTTTTTCCATGCATTTTGCAATGGTGTAATCCCTTTCATGACACTGCGCCCTCTGACATATTTATACATATATATATATATATATATAGAGAGAGAGAGAGAAAGAGAGAAAGAGAGAGGGAGAGAGATAGAGTGGACATATATTAGGGTGACCCAATCTCGCGCTCCTTTTTTTCTTTTTGTGACCATCCAATTGTCTTCTTTCAAGAAAAAAAAAGAAAAATGGTCGCGAAAGCTGCGAGCGGTCGAAAAATATTTAAAGGTCACTCAAGCCTTCCAAAAATTCAAATTTTCATTAAAAAATAGTTTTTTTTTCGTCCACTTTTCACCTATGAATTTTACGCTTTATAATTTTTAAATTAACCCCGCGAAAGCTCTAGCACGCCAATAAATATTTAGTGGTCGCTCAGGGTTTTCGAAATTCAGAATTTCTGCCAAAAAATAAATCTCGCGTGCACTATAACTCCTTGTAACATAAAATCAAAATAAACAGCGAAGTGTTACATTTTCTGAATAATTTATTATAATAATTTGTAACGAACACCAAATAGACGATATGTGTTATTATGTATTATTATGTATTATTGTACTATGGCGTCGCTCGTCACAGAGTACGGCAACGATAGGTCCGCAGTTTGACTAACGAGACCAACTGTGGGACGCATTTAGTTTTACGAATTGAACGACTTGCCATTTTGTTTACGGACAAGAGCTTAAAGATTTATTTTATGAGAACAAAGATTACAATTCTTGGATTAGAAGTGTAGGGTGAATTTGAAAAATCTATTTATAAAAAAAGGGTTAATTGTTTCGAAAATCTTACAAAGCGCCAAATTTATGAGTAAGAATTTCGAAGCTCACACTTACACTAGGGACGTTGAAGATTTTACCTCTTCGTGGTACATTCTGTATAACGTTGAAATAGTAAAAAATGGTATTCTAATAAAAAATTATGAATGTTTTCAAAAAACTTTTCCTACAAAAGTCGTTAGTGTTGACCTGATATATACTTAGGCGAAAAAATTCATGATCCCATTTTTTAAAAACACGTCGATGATCTTAACGTTACCATTTTGAAATTTGGACCAAAATATATTTTATTTAACGTCCCCTTTTGAACCCCATCGTTCAATCGTAATAATTAATTTTAAAATAATTAATGATAAATTAGCTTAATAAGAAATTGATTGATATAAAGATCGAATAGATCCTAATATTGGATAAGAAGAATTAGATCATCCTGAAATTAATAAACCAAATCCTCCGAATCTTAAACAAAAAATTAAATACATTACCCTTAACTCTACAGTGGAAAGACTCCAAGGCGGTTATGTAAAAATGGCCGTGGCCCTTAATAGAAACACGCCAAGGTATATATGGCGGATGGAAGCGGGATGTAGGGGTATAATGGCGGAAATATGGAAGAGAGTGGCAAACTACTTAAGGAGGCTGCTCAGGGTCTTTGCGGGGCAGGCGGAAAGAGGGGAACGCATATGCTTAAGGGGTTATTCCCACTTGCGATTTTGAAAAAATCGATTTTTTTTAATTGCATTTTTTTGAAGTATAAGTATCTGAGAATATGTCCTGAAAAATTCAAGTCGATCGGAACAAAATTGACGGAGATATAAGCGTTGAAAGAGAAGAATCCGCGTTGAAAGAGCGTTGAAAGAGAAACTTTAAACGCGTTTTTCTCAAAATGGCATTTCTGTAGTCGGTGACCAAGATAACTCGAACACTAATGAACCGATCTTCTTGAAACTTTGCAGGCTTATTTAATACATAAAAATGTAGTCTTTAACCGTTCGATTTTTTTTTCGAAAAAAATTGCCGTTTTATAGCCAAAAAACGGCCTTTTTTTTCGTTAAAATCGAACCATTAACTTTGACTGTCCGCCATTTTGTGAAAAATGAATATTTTTTAAAATCCTTCGATTAAAGACTAGTTTATACTTATATTTGACTAAATCCATCAGCATTTTTTTTTCCGATGATCCACTTCGCCGCAATGTTGGTCACCGCAAACCGTGTATATAAAAACATTATTTCATTGACGGCCATTTGCCACTAAACCATGTAATATTTTTCAATAAAAAAATTACTGAAAGTTCTTCAAGATGTGTTCTTTAAGATGGTATATTGATCGATTAAAAAAGTTTTGTAGTTTTCTTTTAAAAAAATCATGAAAAAGGCCTTTTTTGCGCTACAAGTGGGGGTAACGCCTTAAACACGAGCGCCTGTAACGGCTGCCTACCCCGAATAATCAAATTTTTGGTTACGTGAAATAAATGAATTTCAGCTAATAAATTTCAAAATATTTAAATGCTCTTTATGAAACGGCGGTAAGAAGTTTATAGCGAGGAAGTAATAGTTTGTGCTTTTTAAATTTTCGCGTCTATTCAAAATGGCCGACTTGACAGCAGCATTGCCACGTGTCGTAGGGCGCTTTATCGAATATCTCGATAACGAGACAGACAAAACGCTGTACTCTTCGTTGAAATTATTAGTAAAAATATCAAGAATTTTTCATGCCAATTTCCATTGAATTCTCACTATTGTTATTATGCTCCGATAGTCTTCAATTAATTTCAATAATTAATTGCTCAACAATCACGCAGACGAAGTAGTTGAAATTTTACCCGGAGTAGTAACACCTGTTCGCAAATATCCTCAAAAAATTTCGGCAAATTCTTACTATTTCGCGATAGCTGAGCAACCTCCTTGATGGAGACAATGAAGATGGGGGAAGAAAGGTGGCCGAAGAAATGCCTCAAAGAGGAGGCGAGAGGAGTATAAAATGGAAACCCAACAAAATAGAGGAAATAGGAGAGGGAAACATATGGATAGCCATCGCAAACGACGATGCAACGGAAATGGAAAGAATAGCGGAAAGGGGGACGAAAGAAAAAGTGGACCAAGAATCCCAATAGGATTGGAACAATATCGAAAAATCGACATATTGCGCACAGTACAGAAGCGGGAAGTATACCATGGGGACAGAGAAGTACTGGGAGGATGTAAATATAATGGGCGAAACAAAAGTAACTTGGGTGAGACTGAGAAGTGGGAATGTGGGGAAGAAAGGAAATAAGGGATATAGTGACAACAAATGCAGGGCTTGTAAAAAGGAAGTGGAAAACTTAGTGCATATATGTACGTGCGAGAAAGCCAAGGAAAAAATCAAAAAAGAAATAGTAGAACATCTGGAAAAATGGATAGGGGATAAAGAAGGAGAGCAAATCGATAGAAAAATACAGACGGTGCCAAAAAGGAGCCTGTATATGACGGTAGGATATAAGTTAGAAATAAGAACATTTTGAAGGGGGGAACGTGTATGTAGTCTTCTATGTGTAAGCACCCTTAAGGGGTATATTTGATATAATAAATAGTACTACTACTACTCCTAACTGTATTGAAATTATGTTTCTTACAAACGAATAAATTCTTCACATTTCTATAATTAATAATAATATAAAAATAATATAAATTATGATGTTTTATCATTTATATTATTTAATATATATTTTATTTATAAAACTAAAAGTTTGATTATGTTTAATACTTGATTGGAGCAGTATTTTTCGAGATACATCAGGTGTAAGATTAAAATGGGACACCCGGTATATATATATATATATATATATATATATATATATATATATATATATATATATATATATATATAAAATAACGTTTTATTATGCTCGATACTTGATCGGAACAGTATTTTTCGAGATAAATCAGGTGTAAGATAAAAATGGGACACCCAGTATATATATATATATATATACACCGGGTGTCCCATTTTTAAAAATCGGATAAAAATGGGACACCCAGTATATATATATATATATATATATATATATATATATATATATATATATATATATATATATATATACCGGGTGTCCCATTTTTATCTTACACCTGATTTATCTCGAAAAATACTGTTCCGATCAAGTATCGAGCATAATAAAACTTTTAGTTTGCTAAATAAAATATATATTAAATAAAATTAATTATAAAACGTTATAATTTATATTACTTCAATATATAGAGATTCGAAAAGCACTGATTCCGCTATTCCCGAACTTGCGGCCCTCACGTCGCGCACCACGGGCCACGAAGGCCTCCCCATCCCCTGCTCCAAGCCGGCTAACCATCGGACATACGCCCTCTCGTCAATCGGAACAGGTTTAATCGCAATTCCCGGGGGCCATAAGCCGAACACTCCGCATCGCAAATGAATATGGATTCGAACACTTCGAGCTGTCGCGGACTTCGCGTCCTGTCGTCACGCTCTCCGCAGAGACGATCCTCCCATAAACCGGACGTTTGCCGATACGTGGAGAGTACGCAGTTCGTACGCGAGTCGAATGTTTCCGGGGACGCGAAATTCCCAGGGGCAGTTTGACGCGTACGACAGGCCATTTTTTCCCCACTTGCGTCACGGTTAATATAAATAAATAAATAAATGAATATACATCAAACAAACAATAATGCAGTTAAATAATAAAGCAGATAAGTAAATAAATATAAATAAATGATCGTAACCAAATGAATCAATAAATAAATTATATTCTTTATGTACAATGAATAAAACAAAAAAGTTCATTATTTTGTCTTAAATTTTTTTTTTATTTTTTTTTTTTCAACTTTTTTTTCGTATACTCTATGCTTATTCCTTCGAAAAAGGAAGTCGAAGAAAACCTCAAGGTACACAACGCGAATAAACATAAATCTAATTAAGACTTAACTTGAGGTAAAATTGGATGTAGATCGAGTTTGCCGTGGTCATCGTGTGTACTTTTGGCACGTACATTTAGGGGGTTTGTTTTTACTGGATGATGGCACGGTGGCGGAGGGGGGAGGGGAGAGCTCCAAGTTTGAAAGGGATGTGCACTGGACGTACATATATATATATATATACGCCGGTAATGGAATTGCAAATCCGACGACATTACATGCCTCTTGGCAACTTGTGATTTCGCGCCCTTCGCTCTGCTGCTGTCCTACCATGTTCGCCTCCTCTCTCTCTCTCTTTCTCCGTCTCTTATGCTCTTTGCCAGAGTCCCAGCAGACGCCAGTTCAGTTTCCCATATCGTTGAGGCTTGGTCGTCTGACTATATACTGGACCACTCTACTGCCAGCCCCTAAAACCTCGTGCTCTCTCTCTCTGTCTCTCGCTCTCTCTCCCGATGTTACGGAGCTTATAACGCTTTCCTCGCCTGCTCTCGGGAACGCTCGAATTAACTGTTCCCGGTCGAAGCGTCTGTGGACGTGACGCAGTCCGGAATGACTGAGGATGGGGCAGAGAGAGAGGTGGGGAAGAATCTCCGTTTGGATTGCACTTTGGTCTATTGCTCTCTCTCTCTCTGTGTTAATTTTTAAATTTTTCATTAATGTTTTCAATTTCAATTCCATCAAAATTGTGAAATTGTAAAATTCTATAGAGTGGGGTGACTCAATTTTGAGCTCTGTTTTATTTACTTTTTCTCACCATCCAATTGTCTTCTTTAAAGAAAAAAAAATAATCGCGAAAGCTACGAGTGGTAAAAAAATATATAGAGGTCGTTCAAGCCTCCCGAAAAGTCAAATTTTCATTGAAAAATCGATTTTTCTTCGTTTACGACTGACCCTTGAATTTTTAGCGTTATCAATTTTTAAATAACCTCGCGAAAGCTCTAGCTGACCAATGAATATTTAGTGGTCGCTCAAGGGCTTCGAAATGTCCAACTTTCGCAAATTTTTTTTTACTAAAAATTATTTTGACAATTAAATTTTCAAAATAATTCATTTTTTTTCTTTAGAAACGGATTTTACAAAATTACCTCACAAATGACCTAATTAAATAACAGTACTTGTAATTTTGCTTACAAGAATATTGAGAACAAATATTATAATTCTTGGTTAAGACCTCTAAATATTTTTGCACCGCCCGCAGCTTTTGCGACAATTTTTTTATTAAAGAATATAATCGAATGTTGAGGAAAGGAAAGAAAGACAGCTCAAAATTGTGCCACCCCACTATAGAGCTCGGGCTGTATTTGAATTTGAATGCCATTTTGACGTTTATTCATTATCCTTTATTTTGATTTAATTATTAGCGTTTGATTTTGAGAGTTTTCGCGCTTGATTTTTTGCGTTCGATTTTGCGTTGATTTTTGCATTTGATTTTTGTTTGCGTACAATTCGTGTACTTATCTAACCGACGTTTATTTTAATTATATCATTTTAACAAGTGATATCATATACATTTTATGTTAGTTAACATGTATGTTAGTTTTTTTCTTTTCAATTTTCACAATATTTGTACTTTTTGTCTAAAGGTTTTTATCAAGGCATAGAATAAATCATCAATCAATCAATCTCTCTCTCTCCCTTTCTCCCTCCATTTCCTTCTCTTCTTCCCTTAATTCTTCCGTCTGCAAAACATTTTCCTTCATCGTCACTTCCGGTTCGTATCCTCATTTCTTTTTTCGCGCTCTTCGCCCCCGCTCCAGCCACCCTCGTAACGCACAAAATACGATCAATTAGGGATGTACGTCAGCCAGTAATAAATCGACGATTTTTCACTAATTGATTCGATCAATATAATTCTCGAACGTAACGATTTTTTTTTGTTTTCCGGTGCTTCCTAGTCTTTTTCTTCGTCTTCGAGGAGAAACTCGAACAAACCGAAATAGTCGAAAAAAAACAAAGCTGCTTTTTTTCAACTATTTCTGCTGAGGTAGGGTTTAATTTCACATTTCAATCGCTAGTCGTTTCGACCTCGCTTCACTTCCGGTTGCCAAATCTTAAAGAGGATGGTGAACAAAGCCAACGCTTGCGTTTTCGA
The DNA here is from genome assembly GCA_963210295.1 of Ophion ellenae. NCBI lineage: Eukaryota > Metazoa > Arthropoda > Insecta > Hymenoptera > Ichneumonidae > Ophion > Ophion ellenae. Next base: position 24,109,891 of record OY723397.1, on the reverse strand, counting down.
CCAGTTAAAGTTTTTGAGTGAATGAGAGGCAGAGCCGTCGGGGGGGGGGGTCCTAAAAGTTTTGCGAGCACTTGCACATTTTCATGCGCAACGAAAGTCGCATTGAAGTTTTTCGACATTCGAGTACGGAGGTGGGAGTAAAAAAACAATCCGAAGAGAACAAAAAAAAAATAATTGGGAAGTGAACATGAAAATTTCGTCCCCCGATCGGCAATTTACATGTGGAAGAAAGTATCCTTTTTTGCGAAATATATTACGCCTTGGAGGAATGTTAATTGGACGAGGGGGCCAAATTTCCTTGCATTGTCATTTGCGGCCCATGGATTTTGAGCCAGGCTTTCAATGGCGGCGGTGACGAAATCCCTTGATGAACGGATTATCGCATTCTACACAAGCTTTCGTTTAACTTGACTTGCTGTGAGATGCAAAACGTAGAATCGATATTTCACCCACTTCTCGACTACTTGGAGCTCTGAAATTTTGCAAAATCCATTTGAAAGGTGACAATGCATGATTCTACTTAAAAAAATATACACAACATTTGCAACGTTTTATGTAAAATTATCGATATCTAATCATCCATGTGAAATCTCACTAACACATACAAACATTCTACAGTTTGCTACAAACTAGTTAGTAGCAATTAACTAGTAAAATCAATTAAAGACTGAAAAGTAGAAAATAATTTATATGGAATTTTTTTTTCTACAACCTTTCATTTAATGTACTAAATAGTAGAAAATATGTTTTTTATACCAAGTTACCTATATGTGACAATAAATAAAAGCTTAGGGCGCTATAAATGCACACACATAATCTTTAATTTACATAAATCCGTAAACATATCAGCTGTATTTAATTTACTGTAAAACAATCTTAGTTTTCTTAAATAAAAATCCTGGAACTGAGCATAAACGGGTGATAATAATTTCTCTAATTACTATCGTGCCAAATTGAATACGGTTAATGAAACTGACTTGATGAAATTTATTAAACATTTAAAAAGTTGAGCGCCACAAGCTTTTATTTATAGGCACATATAGGTGACTTGGTAAAAAAATTATTTTCTACTTTTTACTACATTAAATAAAAGTTTGTTTTTTTTAAAATATTTTTTTACATCTAAATTTTTGTTTCATTCCCGTTGCATTTGGTCAGGCTTCGACTTGCTCATCTGCCCTTCTCTCCTCTCCCTCTTTCCGGATAACGTGCGCCATACGGCGAATCCCGAGATGACCCTTATGACCCAGATTCGCGACTGCTTTACGGACTGACTAGAGCTGGATCGAGCTCGTGAGATTTACTCAATTTTCTCTCCACACGTATGTGCAGAAAATTCGAGAAGAAAAAAATATTGGCTTTCGAAACTCAAAATCACCGCCGAGTAGCGCAGAACCACTTTGCGACGAGTGCCCTGGCGCGGTTAAATTCTTTTTCGAGCTTTTGGGCAAGTGAAATTGATTTATTTCATTATTATTATTTTTTTTCATTTTTAGGGCTATTTTTATCAGGGGTACAAGTTCTATAGGATTTACAAGAGAGGGCGTTACTAGTATTAACGCGGGAAACCAGTTTAGATGACAAAAAATCGAATTTTTTAAATTCCACAAATGGTTAATAAAAATATTCAAGAATATGTTCCCAAAGTAGTATAAATAATTAATTACTGCCTTGAAATTTTGTTTTTGGTAATTTTTTTTTCTCAAACGCGTCTTTCTCGAAACGACTTTCGATATTTTTCAATTTGTGTACACTGTAGCTCAAAAAGTTTCCAACCTATAGTTTTATAAAATGATGGTTAGTTTCTTTATATAATTACACTCTACATGAACCTAAATTTAGAGTAATATCATTGTTTAAAGTACATTTTTTATAGCAACGAAAAACGTTATAAATCAATGGCAAATTTATACTCTTTTGTTTAAACACCTTTAAAAAAGGCAATTTTCAATTTTTTTCAGAATCAGGTTGATATAGAAGGAAATCATGTTCTTAAAGTAATCTTCAAACCCTATTGATTTCCGATGAAAACTGTGGCCTCCAGAGTGTACACAAGCAGCAAAGTCCGATGGCGTCCTGCGATGGGTTATATGTTCCATATTTTTAGAGGAAATGCTTCGGAAAAATTTAAATATTTATTTGTGAATATGTATAAAATATTCCCAAAGTTAGGATAAATTCTATTAATTCATTCCTTGTAAAAAAAATCATGAATATCACTTAAAAAATACATAAATCAAATTTGTTTCCCCCCTTAAAGTTTAGTTTTTTTGAACTCCAAATATGTCGACTTTTGTGCCAACGGAACGCAAACGAAACGTTTGAAAAGAGTTCCCAACAAAATTGTTGAAAGCCCCTCAACAAGCATTGCTACCATTTTTGCACAATTAAAAAAAACCTATCGAAATTACTTGTACCCCCAATAATTTATTTATTCTCTATTTATTCACTTTTCCTTAATTTTTCGTAATTTTTCGTTTATTCATTTTCCACGTGAAATATAAATGATAACCAAAGATTGCAGATTGCAATTACGTTCGAGTAAATATCATTCGTTATCGCTCGTTTTTTTAGCCGCATTTTTTTTCCTCCTTTTCTTTTCATATCCATTTTCATATTCACAGTTGTACGACTGAACTTTTCCTCGTCCATCATTCACTTATCTCGATTATCCGATAAAGCAGTTTCGCCGGGGGCGCGCGCGCGAAATTGGATTCGCGTTGTAAAAATTAAAATTTCCCTCGTACACGTACCGTCGAGGGGCAGACCGACGGAATGACCCCGCGAGTTACGGAAGAGTGAGTAGAATAAGAGGATTAATTTCGCTCACATGTCAATGCGTTTCTAGTACGGACACGAGATTATGCCGATATTTTGCGCATTAACATACATACGCGTAAGTAAACAGAATTAATGCGATAAAAAATTATTTCCATCTCTAGTCGACAAATTGTATGAAAACAGTGAACGTGAAAATGAAATAATAACAAAAATTGATTAAAAATATTCTAGTTTTCGTATTTTGTCTATCAATTTACTATCATAATTTTATCCGTTTTTATAACAATAAAAATCTATTATTGACGCAATAAAATAATTTCTCGTTTTTAGAACAGTAATGATAAAAAAAAAAAAAGATTATAGCAACAATGGCAAATTTGTGCAATGATAAATAATAGTGATATATATTATAATTATTATCGTCATTACTGACAATAATCATTATTATCATCAGATTCACAGTATTGATTATTATATTCATTATTATTATTTATTGTTGCACAAACTTGTTGATACTGTTGTTATAATAATAATTATTTTTATTATTATTGTTTCATAGCTTTCCCGTATATGCGGAGGAATTTTATCATTGTTGTTGTGGTTCTTTGAATATTTATTCTTATCATTATTTAGAATATTTTCATTACAATGAGTCTGTCCTCGTCGAATTTCCATTTCGGCCCATCTCCCTCCCGCTCGACTCCCTTTACTCCCACACTCACTCCACCCTCTGCCAATAAGTATTATGCTCGTATCGTCGAATAATACTGTGCATACAGTGTTACGGATGGTTTTTGTTGGTCATATACACACACACACACACACACACACACACACACACACACACACACACACACACACACACACACACACACACACACACACACACACACACACACACACACACACACACACACACACACACACACACACACATATATATATATATATATAAATAAATAAATATATATATGAGTGTATAATTTGGAGCACATGCGGGAAGAGTGGCTACAGGGTGAAGGGATGAGTCAAGCGGGAGAGTTAAGGGATGCAGGGGTGCCGTTATATCGGAAAGTGAATCACTACGAATCACGCACGTGATTTCAAGCTCTGCCAGCGTTATAATTTTTGCTTGTACGTGGATTTTCCTCTCTCTCTCTCTCTTTTTCTCTCCTTCTCTGGATACTTTGCATACGGAAAAACGGTAATGTTCAAGGGATACAAAGCACGTTTTTTTTCCCCCTATTTTCTCTATTTACCGCGCGCATACATCGAAATGCAGAGATTTTTTTTTCGTTTAATTCGTTTCAGTTCGCAATTGATCTGGTAGTTGGAAAAAAAGATGGACGGAGAGAGAGAGAGAGAGAGAGAGAGAGAGAGAGAGAGAGAGAGAGAGAGAGAGAGAGAGAGAGAGAGAGAGAGAGAGAGATTACGCGTTTTTGCTCAACTAAATTCAAATTGAGAACTCGAAAAAGGGCTCGACGGGAATGGTTCAGAATTTTTTGTCGTTTTCTCGTCCTCGCTTAATTTTGGTCAAATTGAAGAATTTCTAATTTACGAAATTATGAATTTTATTGTATTTACAAAATAAATAATTTAGGACTAATAAGTTTATGCACTTTTTTATTGAGTATTCAATAAGCCAATGTTTTTTCACAGTAAACATATTTTTAATTTTTTAATTTTCACTGTTGAAGATTTTGGGAGATTTTTTTTATTTGTGACGGTCCTCACGGATCAGAGGTCTTTGGCTATACAGATCATGGAGACACTGCGAACCGGTGGATTAAGGCGTTACCCCCACTTGTAGCGCAAAAAAGGTCTTTTTCATGAATTTTTTAAAGAAAACTACAAGACTTTTTTAATCGATCAATATACCATCTTAAAGAACACATCTTGAAGAATTTTCAGTAATTTTTTTATTGAAAAATATTACATTGTTTAGTGGCGAATGGCCGTCAATGAAATAATGTTTTTATATACACGGTTTGCGGTGACCAACATTGCGGCGAAGTGGATCATCTGAAAAAAAAATGCTGATGGATTTAGTCAAATATAAGTATAAACTAGTCTTTAATCGAAGGATTTTGAAAAATATTCATTTTTCACAAAATGGCGGACAGTCAAAGTTAATGGTTCGATTTTAACGAAAAAAAAAACGGCCGTTTTTTGGCTATAAAACGGCCATTTTTTTCGAAAAAAAAATCGAACGATTAAAGACTACATTTTTATGGATTAAATAAGCCTGCAAAATTTCAAGAAGATCGGTTCATTAGTGTTCGAGTAATCTTGGTCACCGAGTTCAGAAATGCCATTTTGAGAAAAACGCGTTTAAAGTTTCTCTTCCAACGCTCTTTCAACGCGGATTCTTCTCTTTCAACGCTCATATCTCAGTCAATTTTGTTCGGATGGACTTGAAATTTTCAGGACATATTCTCAGGTACTTTTACTTCAAAAAAATGCAATAAAAAAAATCGATTTTTTCAAAATCGCAAGTGGGGGTAACCCCTTAAACACGTTGGAAACTTGAGGGAAGTTCAGACCAGTCCGAACAGACGGGGAAATACTCGAGGTTCAAGTTTAACTTACTCCCTCGCTCTTGCAACCCTTTCTCTCTCTCTCTCTCTCTCTCTCTCTCTCTCTCTCTCTCTCTCTCTCTCTCTCTCTCGCTCTCTCTCTCCCTCTCAACGATGGTTAAGGGAATGGCAATTGCGGCCAGCGGTAATCGAAATTCCACCGAGTGAACGAGAACTTAGATTGCGAGAAAAGTATATACTTACGACGGAGGGGTTTGCTGAGTAAAGCCTTTCCAGAGTTTCACACCCCTGTGAGAGAGGCCGAATAAATAATCGCCGGCGGGAAGATGGGGGGGGGGGGGGGCGAAAAAAGTTTATCTTTTTTGCAGTGTCGGTTAGTAGTAAGAAGTTTTATTTGCATCGCCTTTTCGGCTTTTACAAAGTTGTTACACCGTTATACATCACTCTTTTAGAAACTAACTTGCATCTTTCTTGTTTTATTATTTTAAATTGTCGTTTCTCTTTTCTTACGATCAATTTCTATTTCCCTAAAAAATTTACACATATTTACATCTGTCTCCCCTCTCAGCAACCCTGGTAGTTTATCTTTCACTCCCCTCTTATCCTTTTCCCCCTTGACCAACTTCTGTAGGGGGTGGAATTCTGAGTCGATTGATATAGGCATGTGGGGGTCTCAGATCAACCACTGAATTATTATTCATTTTTAAAGGCGGGCCAATCAGGTGCGCCCGATGAGCCGGCTCATCCGAGAAGAAAATTCGTATTGGCTTGCCATTCGTTGAAGCCAAGTATACTCAAACAAAAAAAATTCATCGTTAAGCAAACGCTCAGAAATATATTTGTATTGCCTGAATATTTATTGAGACCAAACGGATCTAGAAAAAGAAAAAATAATAGTCAAATAAACCCAAACAAAATGTACCTTGCCTCTATTTTAATTGCTGCAATACAGATCTTTTTTTGGGTTTGCTTGAGTTGCATTTATTAATTATTTTTCGGCTCAAATTATCGTTCAATTTTTTAAAATTAAATAATACGATCTTTTTATCACCCGACCAGTGGTCACCCATCCGAGTATTGGACCCGGGCCAATTGCGACTGCTGGCTTTGGGGTAAGAGGAGATAGCGTTGTTGGAGTTCTTTTTTTAACATTTCGTACATTTGTGCTGACGCCAGATGGGAGAAAAATTCTGGCGACCGTGTCCCGATTCGTTTGGGACACTCCGTCTACTTATCGGCGAAACTTGTAACGAAGGCACGAATTCGATTGCTGGTAGCGATTCATTGCGACCGTTTCCTCCTCTCGTTTACAAGCCCCTCCTGCCCCGCTCCCAAACTGGAAATCGTCGTCGTTGCCTTTGTTGCCATCTCTTGCCGGAACCCACGTCACGTACCCGAGCAAAAGACCTTCCGTTTTTGATGAAATAAAAAGGCTTGAGAGGAAGAATTTGTCGTCTTTTTATTTCTTCCCACTTCCTGACGATCCAATTTGAAAATAAATAAATTTATGCATTCTTTTCCTCCATTCCAATTTTTTTTAGTAACAATTTATCGATGGGTACAATATAGTGGACAAGTACAGTTGCACGATTGAATTATTACATCGTTACATCATAAAGTAACTCAATATGAATGTAATTATACAAGTTACTTTTGAATATATAATACTATAATATATAATAGGATATTTAATATTAGAATTTGTCCATTGTAAATCAATATTTCATATACTTATTGTAGTTAATTGTTATAGTTAATTATTATTCATATAAGTAAACTATAGCAATAAAGTATACAATAAGTATTTGAAAGTTAGATTTACAATGAACGAATTCTAATATTATATGTCTTCTTAATAAATTATAATTGTATATTAGAGTAATTAAATTTGAATATGAACACGCTAGTTAAACGATCAAAAATAAAATATTTCCATTTTTATGCATTTTAATTGAGTATGTTTATTAACTAAATATAACATTACAATATCGAATGTATACTCAAAATATTGATTTACCATCGACAATGCTTATTTGATATACAGGGTGTCCTGTTCTGAATGGATAATCCTGTCAATAGGTCAGATCATGTCCTACTACATGCTGGAATTTCAGTTTAGTAAAAGTCCCACGGTTTTCAAGGTTTTGAGCTTCGTGTTATTTTTTCCAAAAATAACTTTTTTCATTTTGAAGCGTACTTTCGTTAAAAAATATGAACAAGTATCACTTATCAATGTCAAGCTTTTTTTTGCTTCTAAAGTGAAAACTGTTTTTTAAAAAGATGATTGCCTTTTTTAGTTTCTGTCAAGAGATTCTCTAAAATAGAGTGGCTCATTATATGACTTTTAAAACTAGTATCATCGGCCCATTTTTCATTCTATTTTTTTCTTCGAATTAATCATATTTTTTTGCGAACATTTTTATTATTTTAATCTCCAATAATGCTATTAATGATTTTGTGATTTCCGATTCAGCTTCGACAAGCCTGAAACGGTTTATTCTTTATTTGTGGGGAATTTAACGAAAAAAAAATCATTCTTCGTCACATTCATTTGACGATTTTTGTCAGAAATCGTCACACACATATATTTGTAATTAATTATAATTATACAATAAACTAATTAAATTCAAATACAAATACGGAAGTTAATAAAATTAAATCATTGCATTTTATGCATTTGAATAACAAAGTATAATAAATAAATAAAATTTAATGACTCAACGTTAATTCATTTATGAATTATTTTTCATCCTCACGTGACAAGTAGTCCAGTCCTCATCCACATCCATTTCTAAGCACCCCGTGAATTATTCTCACTCGTGTATCGGAATTCCATTTAATTAGCATATTTAATGTTTGGGCTTAGAAATGGGGCCGATGGTCAATTAACGAATTTTCCCGTCCTGGAATCAATTTCCACACGGGAATAATTGTATAATGAGCCCATATATTTCGCGTGCTGGTACATAGCTCGAAACATACGCCTCAAGGGTCCTGTCATCATTGATCACGCGTCAGCCCTGCCCGCGCTACGAGCGATAAAACAATAATTATCGTTTCGAATGCCTCGTGTTACATTGTTATAATTATTTTTAGGCGCGAAGTGCAGTATGACGCTGGCAATAATTTCGAGAGCGCTCGATCAACCGGAAGTGCATACATATATATGCACTCGCTGTGTACGCGTACACGGACCTGCTTTCAATTAAATTAATCGACATATCCAATGCACGTTTCACTGCGTGAATGAAGGTACGAGTGCTAGGCTAATCCGGTCACGAATCAGGTATGCGACCTATACTGGATTTTCAATCGATTTACCCCCCCCCCCCTGCCCGCTGAAATATCCTGGTACCTGTATATTTCTTTCTCGCAAGATAAGGGTCATCGCCCAAAAAGGCTGTCCTAATCGAATTGGCGTCACGATTTCCTTTTTTTACAGATTTTATATATGTGTATTTTTTCGTATTATTTAAGACGGAAAACCAGTCTAGATGACTTAAAAAATCGATATTTTTCATTCCGTAAATTGTTAGTAAGACTAATCGCTGACTAACCGGTAAGCAGTATGAATAATTCATTACTGCCTTGTATTTATCGTTTTCGGCAATTTTTTTTCTCCCGCGTTTTTCTCGAAACGACATTTTTTCAATTTCTGTCCACTCTAGCTCAAAAAGTTTCTAACCGATAATTTTGTCAAGTAGCGGTTAGTTTCTTTGTATAATTACGCTCTATATGAACCTATATTTGGGGAAATATGATTGCTGAAAGTATTTTTTTATAGTAAAATTTTTTATAATATAATTGCACAAATTATACCACTTTTGTTGAAACACGTATAAAAATGCAATTTTTAATTTTTTGGTCAGAGTTAGGTTCATATAGAAGGAAAATACATTCTTAAAGTAATGTTCAAACTGTATTGATTTCTGATGAAAACAGTGACCTCCAGAGAGCACACAAACAGAAAAGACTGATGACAACCGTCGATGGGCTGCAAAATGTTCCATATTTTCAGAGGAAATGCTTGGGAAAATTAAAATATTTGTTTGGAAGTATGTATAACATGTTCCCGAGCAAAGCCAACTTTTGAGTGTCATAATACTTTTTTTCCAATGAGAATGTTTGTTGGATAAACAAAAGAATTTATACGTATTCGTTGTTTTTTTTGTATACTTACGAACACCCTTTTTTGGATTGCCAATGTTAAAAAATAAAGGGTAATTGAGAGTCAAGAGGTCAAGTGGTATCGTTGTCACATTAAGGGTGTCAGGCGGTACATGGCGATCGTGCACGTTCTAAAGCGAGCGTATTTTACCGTTAGGCCTTAAACTTTCGTCGACTTGCCGATTCCGCTTTTACGAGCAGTGAAACGCCGTTTATGGAGGTGTGTATATATGTGTGTGTGTATATATATATATACACTGAAGATTAAAAGTCAAAAGGGTCTTATCCCGGATGATCTTTCGTGTAAAGGGTGCTTGAATGTCCGCTTTCAATGATTGAACAGTCGATATGTATGCACATACACGTGTTTGTATATCCTAGGGCTCTGTCAGGAGGATTTCGAGGTTCGGTACCTGCTCCTGCAGGGATTGGCCTACGAAAAGACGAAGGTCCGTGAAGCACACGTGGCCATTCCCTGGAGCGTTTTACCGAGCTTGGAAAATCGCCCTCACACGACCCCCAGGGCCGATAAACCATCAGGGTTGCGCCTTCGTTTCAGCTGCCCTGCTCGCCCTTTCCTTTCGTTTGCCCAAACAAAAATTATACCAGCCCGCCAGTCCGAATAGTCAAATACGCCGAACCCTTCGGCCCTCCCAAAATTTGTAGAGCAGACACTAGATTACAAGCACGTAGAGAACTGACGGAACGTTTTTTCGCGACTTTCGGATGTGGACACTTTGGGTAAAAAATGTTTGCAATTCTATTGAGAAAACTAGCCTATCAGGCGTGTGTTGTCCATGCAAAGTGCCCAAACACAACGGGTGAGAAAGAAAAGTCAATAGGGAGTAGAAAGAGTCCGTAGATGCGTTTGGGTCACGGATGGAACAGTGGTGGGGGAGCGCGCCTTCTCCCACCAAGCGCCCCTGCGCCACGCCCACTGAGCGTACCCGCGTGCCTGATTGGCCCCGCGCCGAAACTCGCGCACGCTTCGGGATTTTGACTGTAACGACTCGCGATTTTGGCCGTCCGCACGCGTTGCGTATTCGGTATTTCCTCGGAGTCTAAACGGTGTCTTTTTTTCTTGCTCCTTGCCCTCCCCCCTTTCGCCGCCGCCGCGGCGCACTTAAGTGACGGATCGAGACGATAAAACTTTATTTACGAGAGAGGTGGTCCCCTCTGTCACGGTCGTTAACATCGACACTGGCGATGCTTACGGGCCGAACCTTCATGCCCCCCGCGTGTGGAAGCTCGAAAAAAATGGGCAACCCTCGTGACCTCGAGAGTATACCATCTGCTAACGAGAAAGCATTATACATCTGTATCATCGGGGGTTGTTATCACACGACGGATATAGTTTGGCCGTCCCGATTTATCATCCTACTCACGCTTATTCAGCCTCCTTTCTTTCTTCTTTTTTTCCACCAAGTTCCTAGATTTTCACCAGGACACTTTGGGGCACATCCCTCGCAGGCTAAATTCGTCTCCTCTCTCCGCTACGACATGGTCATCCAATTAATAGCCTGCATATTATCGACGAGCCGTCAATCGTACGAAGATGGAAATGCGAGGGAAGGAAAAAAAGGACGAAAAACCTTGCCCAACATTGTTCACGGATCTCCGATAACTCAGCTCGAGGCTAAAGAGACGCCGAGAGTGCCTCGGGTACTTGGAAAATTAATGAACTTTGACGAGGGATCCTCGAATTTCCCATCGTTTCATTCGTACCTCCGGATATACTCGGGGCAAAAAAAATGCCGACTGAAATTACATTTATCCGCGCTTGGGTTGAACAAAATGAATAAAAAAAATGCTCGCATACGACGGAAATTTTATGCAGACATAGAGCGAAAAAAAAAATAAATAAAAGGCGCGTCTGATTCGCGCTAATAAAGTTATTCTCACCAGCGCTCTCGCACTCGGAAATAGGAGCTTTCGAGATACATGGCAGGCGATTTACCTTCACCGAGACACGG
>OY723397.1:24090933-24095933 GCA_963210295.1 Ophion ellenae | reverse complement strand
GCTAAGGTTAACAAAGATTACGCGATGGAATTAAGGGGTTAGGATTGGGGCGCGTATTCAAAAATTCCGGAATAGCGCAAGTATGAAATTTCGGAACAAATTTTCCGAAATACCCCAATTCTGGAATTGAGACGAGTAATATCGTTACTCCGATATTCATGAATTTTACACATTGAGGGGTTACCTCCACTTGCGATTTTGAAAAAATCGATTTTTTTTATTGCATTTTTTTGAAGTATAAGTATCTGAGAATATGTCCTGAAAATTTCAAGTCGATCCGAACAAAATTGACTGAGATATGAGCGTTGAAAGAGAAGAATCCGCGTTGAAAGAGCGTTGAAAGAGAAACCTTTAAACGCGTTTTTCTCAAAATGGCAGTTCTGAAGTCGGTGACCAAGATTACTCGAACACTAATGAACCGATCTTCTTGAAATTTTGCAGGCTTATTTAATACATAAAAACGTAGTCTTTAATCGTTCGATTTTTTTTTCGAAAAAAACTGGCCGTTTTATAGCCAAAAAACGGCCGTTTTTTTCGTTAAAATCGAACCATTAACTTTGACCGTCCGCCATTTTGTGAAAAATGAATATTTTTTAAAATCCTTCGATTAAAGACTAGTTTATACTTATATTTGACTAAATCCATCCGCATTTTTTTTTCAGATGATCCACTTCGCCGCAATGTTGGTCACCGCAAACCGTGTATATAAAAACATTATTTCATTGACGGCCATTTGCCACTAAACAATGTAATATTTTTCAATAAAAAAATTACTGAAAATTCTTCAAGATGTGTTCATTAAGATGGTATATTGATCGATTAAAAAAGTTTTGTAGTTTTCTTTAAAAAAATTCATGAAAAAGGCCTTTTTTTGCGCTACAAGTGGGGGTAACGCCTCAAGTGAGATTTCGATTATTTACTTTTCTGAACGCGCCCAATATAACTTTCCACTAGACCGAAAAGAAAATAAAACGATTCGATTGGTGGGCTTCACATACATCCTTAGCTTGCATCTCTGGTGGTTCTTATCAAACGGTTTCTATAAAAAAAAAACTATTATAGTATGAGTAAGTTGTTGATTTAATCTGAGTTTATTGCCAAATATCAATTACGTGATGTTTTTTATTACGAGCTTTTGCTTAACTTGACTTCCTGTGAGATGGAAACTGGGAAATCGACATTTCACCCACTTCCCGACTACTTATGTTAGTTATTGTCGATTCATATCATTTGTAGAAATGGCATGCGAAAAACCAAAAGCAGTATATACATATATATAAATAAATAATCGATTGTTTATTGCATATTAGAATATGTAATGAATAATAATAATACATAGTAATATAATCTACATTTCTGTGATTCCGTGCAATAATATATACTAATATAATACTAATAATATATTATCATTATTATATATTAGTAATACAATATAATAAAATAATAATAATCGATACTGTAGACGACCTGGGCGAAAAAGCGATAAATTGAATAAGATTGGAGGTAAATATCGTGAATCGGGCTACTGAAATTTTCCAAGCAGGGCGCCGAGAGTGTGAATGGAAATTTCGATAATTGCGCGATTAGAAGGTAGCTCGCGCTTCCTCATTCACTTTGAAACAGGGCAATAAGCCTGAAGCTCTTCGTTATTATATCGTCGTATCTCCCTTGTCGACTTTGCAAACTAAGAAGCAACTCTTGTTGAAAATCGTTTGATCCCCCACCGTTAAAGTGGGTTTGATCCCCCATCTAATCGAAAGAGCGACAAAGGGGCGGGGGGTAAGAAAGTGGATTCCCCGAGAAATGTTGCACAGTCGAAAGTGTTATTCGCAATCAGCTGGTCGATATATATTTCTGCGTTCACATTTCCATTCGCAACCAGGCTAAACATATTCGCACGAAAGACACACACACATCCATGTATCTATAGACGGTAGTAATTTTGCCCTGGCAATTCGGTTAATTGGACCGCGTGAATCTTCCTTCGATATTAATTAAACTTCGCTGACGTATAGGTGTTGTAGCGATCGATTGAGCGGGCGCCATGGTTCGCCAATGTGTGCGTGCGTGTGTGGGATCGCTATCGCCGAAAGCATCGCTCATATCAAGCGAGCTTTGATTCGAACCGTACTTACGGGCTCACACATTTCGGGCTACCGCATACGTGAAATCGATCCCTTCATTATTCCTTGCGAAATGAATAATCGGTGGAGGAAAAGGACAGGGTCAGGTGATAACGAACATTTTAATTAATATGTGTGTGATCGAAATACGAAGATAATTGATGGCGTTTTTTTTCTTTTTATATTTTGGTTAATTGTGTATCTATTTTGTTACTCGAAATTTATCGTTATTATTGTATCATAGATATTTTTATTTTACCTCCATCATGAAGGATTTATTGACATTATTTATGTGTTGTAACGTTGCGTTACGAATATCGAGACTATCCGAGAAAGGTGAGGTAAGCGGGCTGGCGGCGCTCAGTGGTCGGGGCAGTCGCCCGGCAATCGAAAGGTCCCGGCTCAGAAGCGCACCGCATTTTTCACCGCTAAATCTAGAAATGTGAAATTTGGAGAGCATGTCGATTTTATTATTTAAGCACCATTTGAAAAGGGATTCTTCGAAATGCAACCCTTAAGGGAAGAAAAGGGGTGGCAATGTTTGTATGGAAATTTATAAAAATCTGGTCAGAAGATTTACGCGAAACATAAAATTGGTGCTCTTTAATTCAATTAAAAAATACGTATTTCAGCGTTTTTCGAAATTCAACCCCCAAACGAACGGGGGTGGCAAAGTTTGTATGGAAATTTTTAAGAATCTGGTCAGATTTATTCGAAATTTGGTATTCGAGCTCCTTAATACAATTAATGGAACACGTATTTTAGTGTTTTTAGAAATTCAACCCCTAACGGAAGAAAGGGGGTGGCAAAGTTTATATGGAAAATAAAAATGATCCGGTGAGAAGATTTACTTGAAACTTAGTGTTAATGTTCTCGAACACAATTAATGAAATACGCATTTTAGGGTTTTTCGAAATTCATCCCCTAAACGAAAGGGGGTGGCAAAGTTTGTGTGGAAATTTAAAAAAAAACTGGTCAGTTTGACTCCAAATTGGATATTCGTGCTTCTTGGCACAATTAGTGGATCACGTATTTCAGTGTTTTTAGAAATTCAACCCCTAAAAGGTGAAGGGGGGGGGGGGCAACGTTTTTATGGAAAATAAGAAAGATCTGGTCAAAAGATATACTTGAAACTTAGTGTTAATGCTTTTCAACACAATTTAAAAAATACGTATTGTAGCGTTTTGTGAAATTTAACCCTCAAAGGAAAGGGGGGCAACCGTCAAAGGAAAGGGGGCAAACTTTGTATGGCAATTAAAAAAAAACCTGGTTAGATTTAGTCTAAATTTGGTATTCTTGCTTCTGAACACAATTGATGGAACACGTATTTCAGTGTTTTTCAAAATTCAACCCCTAAAGAGGGTGGCAAAGTTTACACTGAAAAAAAAAATCGTGTCAAATTTACTTGAAAGTTTATATAACTGCTCCTAGACACAATTAATGAAATGTCAGCATTGTTTTAAATTCTATCCTTAAGGGGAGAAGCAACAAAGTTTGTATGGTAAAAAAACATCTGGTCAGATTTACTTGAAACTCAGTATCAATGATCTTCAACAAAATTCTACGTGTTCCTTAATGAAAAATTTCAGGAGCACATTTCCTTAAGGAGCATTCAACCCAAGTCTACGCGAGCACAGCCGTGGCTGGAAAGTTACTAGATATATAATACAAATGATACATTTTAAGTAATAAAATCAAAATAAAATTTGATTCTTATTCTTAAATTCAATGGAACCGAGTTCCATTTAATTTCAATTTTATTCCACCGGGTTGTCGGAAAAGTTCGTGCTGATTTTCGGTAGGTAGCACGTTGAAAAATCGGCACAATCTTTCCGTATAACCCAATCGATCATGTGCATCTTATAATAATAATAAGATACAATTAAAGCAATAATAAAAATACAATTTTGCATAACTTTGTTATTATCATTTAAAATTCTAATATACGATTGAGCAGTAATTGTAATGAATGATAAAAACAGAAATAAAAATGTCGCTTGAAAAAGGGTCGTAACCAAACTCTGAATAATTGTATTATTATTATTATTCAAGACAGTACTCTATACATTATCGCTCTATACATTATATAGACAGATAATGATAATATTAAAATTTTATTTGCAAAAATAAATTTCAAGTAAAAAATATCTTTTCGATAATCAAAAATAGTAATAACATTTCGAAAGAAATCTTCAAAAATATATATTATATCGTGCCCTGCTAACCCAAACAGGCCCACAAAGGCTGAAATAAATTGCCGATAAAACTGTGCGATTTCAGAAGTTGGGAAAAAATGAGGGTTTTGAGTAAACGCCTCGAATAGAATTTTGCCGAGGATCCAGCTCGATTATTCCCGCCCGTGCGGCAAGGGGATCATTAACTACTCGCCCTTGTCCGCGTTAACGTGCGCCCCCGTTCTTTTTTACCTCGACGCTTTTTCGCCTATACCCGAGCAGCCATGTATATCGCGCACGTAGTACGCGCAGGGAGAAATTGGATTTTCTTCCGGTTGGAAAGTGACCGCGAAGCGTTTCCTCGAGTCGGACCTCATCGGGTTGACAAAAAAAAGGGGCCAGGGCAAGGGAGGCGTATCGGGGGTGCAGCCTTGCAGATCCTCTTCATTCGGAGCTCGCCGTTTTATGCTGCTTTTTTTTTCTTTTTTCACGATCACGTTCCGGACGAATTGGTCGAGCGCGTAAAACGTTCGTGATCTTTAGCTCTCTCCTCTCTCTCTCTCTCTCTCTCTCTCTCTCTCTCTCTCTCTCTCTCTCTCTCTCTCTCTCTCTCTCTCTCTCTTTGTCTCTCTCTTGGCTGTTGAGTTTACAATTCAGGGAGAGATGAAAATTAAAAGGGAGATAAGAGAGGGTAAGGCATAGA
>OY723397.1:24054419-24090733 GCA_963210295.1 Ophion ellenae | reverse complement strand
GGAAGGGTTGATTTTATAATAACAATATTAATTATTATGTCCGTTATAATAATAATAATGATTTCACCAAGCAATGAAATGTGTTATTATTTAAAAAAATAACAATTGCTATAATTCATAATAATACTATGATAATAATTGTTACGACAATTATATTATAATAATTAATATATTATAATGATTAATGTTGGTATAAATTTCCATATTTTGAAATAATGAAAAACTCGCAAATCTCAGTTGGCATCTCTCGATCATCTTTGCACGTTGTAAAATTCTCAACGAAACAAATTGACGAATTGAAAAAATCCAGCTTTTTTACGTACCACACAAATAACTGTGTACGCGATAAGTATCTTTATCGCGTAAACTTGTGTAATAAAAATTCAATAAAAACTCGTTCGTCCCTTCATCAGCTCCAAAAAAATGAAAAGGAAGAAAAAAGCGTTCACGCACACCCACCAATATTTGAGATGATTATTTTCGTTCAAATATTTTTCGATCACGTTGATGAGAAATAAAGAGGCGACAAATTGACGCACAAATTGAACGAATCGAAATGTTCATCAAATGTCGGAGAACGAAAAAAAAAAAACGTGCGCCCCAACGGATAATCCCTGTGGTTATTTTTTACTTCGAAAAACTTTTTAATCACGTTGAGTACGGGGGAGGAAAAAAAAGCAGTGAGAGCAAAAACGTGAAAAATATGGTTTTTGAATAAAGCTTCCTGAGGTAGGATTAAACCTTATCGTTTATCATCACGGAGTCTTCCTTTGCCGGTGACAGGGGGATGAGGGTGCTTATTAAATGGTACAGTGCCACGCGATTTTTCGAGGCACCGATTTTACGCCCATTATCGCCCGCTCTCGGTTTCCGCGTTTCCTTTTAGCGAAATGAAAATAAGCTCGGGATATTATGAGAGCCTTTCTCTCTCTCTCTCTCCCTCTCTCTCTCTCTCTCGTCTTTATACTCCCCTGTTGGTTTTTTCCTGTGCAAAACTCGCGTTACTGCAAGTTTTTTTTTCCAACAACGTAATGAGTCGTTAAAGTTGATGAAGACGGCGCTCACTCGTCTTTTTCCCTCGAGCGTCATTTTTTAAAACCTTATCGCTCGCGTGGTAAGAAAAACTTTGATTTTTGTCTCCCTCTTGTCTCTTCCTTTTTTTTTCATTCGTCAATCTTCCAGTCCATTCGTGGAATATTAGTGTGGGAAATGATTTTCTACAGATTTTGTTCAAATTTAAACCAGACATTGTTCATATCATTATGCATGTTTGAGTGAAATTTCAGAACTGTCGACTACTTAGATTGGGAGATAATGAGTTTTGAAATTGCAACTTTTAACACTGCAGGGTCTGCATTGACCGAAAGTCAGGTCACATGATTCGTCGTACCATTTTATTGTGTTTATAAATTTTGACAAAAACAATTACGTTTAGACAGCAAACTAGTTAGGGAACGAGTGAAAAAAGTTTGGATTGACTTTGTTATTCAGTTTTGGTAAAAACGTTCAGTAAAGACAGAATAATTATCGGTTAAAAATATTTGTCCCCTATAATAAGAAGACATATGGCAACAAAGCAGAACAGTATTGTTCAATATTTCGAGAAAAAAAAGAATTATCGTGTTCCTAAAGTTAAAAACTTTGATCACAAAAAAAACATTTGCGTTATAAATATTAATATTTTATATTGTTTCATATTGACGGCGTTAAAAAAATAGTCTCCAAAAATAAGACTTTTTTGAGTGATATTTCGTTTAAAAAAGTACTTAAAATCAACATTTTCAAATAATTCTAGTTTCAGCAGTAGCCATACAAGAGCGCTATCGACACACTGAAAAAAAAATTCGTTCATCCAACCAAAATTCAGTTGGTTTAACAAAATATATCTTTAAATACGTTCAACTTGATTTTTGATTGACATAACAAACGTTTTTTTAATCTAACTGATAGTTTTGGTGGTGTAAACTGTAGCTTATTTAGCATGTCAAAATAAAATTAAACAAAATGTAAAATTAACAAAATGCATTTTGCACATTCAACGATTTCTTTTTCTCAGTGCAGTTGGAGGATTATCCATTCAAAACAGAACACCCTTTATATATATATATATATATATATATATATATATATATATATATATATATATATATATATATATATATATATATATATATATATATATGCGTAGATAAATAATAGGATACAATTTCTATGCAGATACAATCAGATGAATTTGATAAAAAATTGCAAATAATAGAAAAACTCCTAGATAAAATAGTATTGGGTTGTTCGGCAAGTTCGTGCCGATTTTCGGTAGGTGGCACATTGAAAAATGTGCCAAAACCTTCCGAACAAACCAATATGTCATTGTGAATTGAATAACCATATGTAGGAATGAATTAAAATGAATCAAAAATAAACATATGATTATTATTAATATTAATAATATTTGAAAAGTTTTATATAAAATATCACAAACATTTTTGAGTAATTGTTAAAATAATTAAATTTACATTATTCAAAAGTAAAATTATAAGTATTATTATTATTAATTATTTAAAAAAAAGCACGAGGATGCACAAAAAAGTTCTTAGACGCGCATATTGATATCATATTTTTAGGAGTAGTTTTATATTTACTTTGAAGAGCGTCAATCACACAATATTCATGCAAAGTTTCAGCCGATTTGATCGTATTGTTTTCCAGTTATTAATTATTGCGTGCTAATAGTTGTTAAAAATACTCAAATATGGAGAAAAGTGAGTTACGTGCATTGATGAAATACCTGCGCCTGAAAAAACAGATGCTGGCTTCGAAATCCTTGACCACCCTCCATAGAAGAGTAGAAGAGTTTTTTCAGAGTCAAAAAAATGTTTTTTTTTTTAAAGGAAGGAATAACAAAGTTGGAAAAGCGGTATTCTAAATGTATAGAAGTTGAAAGAGATTATGTAGAAAAATAAAAATGGTTTTTTTCAATTTTCTTATATTTTTATAGTGATTACGAGAATTTTTTTGATTGTATATATATATATATATATATATATATACATTTTTAATTATTATGAAGAAAAAAACAGCTGGTAAAATTTCACAATAATATTGCCACTCAATAAACAAGATGTGATTTTTCGTCGCAACAAATGAACTCAAACTCGAACGACCACCTCATACGTTTTTTCCTCCCCTCTCCGATCTTTTTACCGTCAATTCGTTGATGCACTTACCGTTCTCCCGAGTGCAAAAGTTTTGCCGATAAAATGCTACGGCGAGTCAACGTTATCGATACGGCCGACGTGACGAGCGTTTTATATCAAAACGAAAGAAAAAAAAAAGAAATAAAAAAGGAATGTCTTTGATGGCTTCTTTTCTCGAGAGAGAAACTTTCCGTCGCGCACTACATTCCGTCAGTCTTCGATAGCGTTTGGAGGATCTTTCTCCTGGCATAAAAGACACACAGTCTCCCGTTCTCACCCCTGGATATTTACCCTCGCAGGAGGGAAGTCGCGTGTCCGTCCGAGAAGAAATAAAAATTGACATTGTCAAAGAAATCATTCGGTCGCATTCTTCACACTTCTCTTCGGGAACAAGCAAGGAGGGGGGGGGGGGGGTGGCATTCTGCACGTCCGATCTTTCTCCCTGGACTGCCCGTCATTCACGACAATCGCGAGACGTGAAAAGGGTGCACAAAAGAAACCAAAAAAATATATTTAAAAAAACAAGCTTTTATTTAATCTACTAAAAAGTAGAAATTTTTTTTTTTACGAAGTCACCTATACGTGACTATAAATAAAAGCTTGAGGCGCTCAACTTTTTAAATGTTAAATAAATGTTATCAATTCAATTTCATTGACCGTATTTAATTTGGCACAATGATAATTCGAGAAATTATTATCACAAGATTATGCTCAGTTTCAGGATTTTTATTCAAGAAATCTAAGATTTGTTTTACAGTAAATTAAAAACAGTTGATATGTTAACGGATGGATGTAAATTAAACATTATATGTCCAAACTTTGAGCGCCCCAAACTTTTATTTATAGTCACATATAGGTGACTTGGTAAAAAATATATTTTCTACTTTTTAGTACATTAAATAAAAGCTTGCTTTTGGAAAATATTTTCTTTTCACATAAATGATTTTCTACTTTTTAGTCTTTAATAGATTATACTAGTTAGTTGTTACGAGTAGTTTGCTAGTTTACGAGTTTGAACTTATGACTAATTGCTACATTTAAACTTTTCACATACGAACACAGCCAGCTACGAATTTGCTTGTCTACGTTAGTGAGATTTTATACGCATGATTAAAAATCGCTAATTTTACATGAAAAGTTAAAAATTTCATGAATATATCTTTTTCTAAGTTGAATGATGCATTGTCACCTTTTAGATGCATGTTGGCAAAATTTCAGAGCTCCAAGCGGTCGGGACGTGGATGAAATATCGATTTTCCGTTTTGTACCTCACAGTGAGTCAAGTTAAATAAAAGCTTGTAAAAAATAAATCGACCAAAGGGCTTTGGAAAAGTTTTTTTTTTCGCCCTTCTTTTTTTCTGTTCGAAGGAAGGTAAAGTGGGGGGAAAAAATGACAAACATTTTGGGTTACTCCGTATCGGCCTCGATCATGTCCTTTTTTTCTTGAATTTTTATTTTAGTAAACATCGTAATGTCTTTTCATGGTTTATGTACAATATTATATATATATATATATATATATATATATATATATATATATATATATATATATATATATATATATATATATATATATATATATATATATATATATACCTATCTAGTCTAACGATATCACTGCGTACTGATTTTCTTTTCCCTTGAATCTCTTCATCCACTGGTTTGTTCTTTTCCTTTTTTTTTAAATTAATTCTTCTCGCTTTAATTTCAACGTCAATTTTTTATAATTCATGTCCTCTGCTCCATCGTTATTTCGTTTAGACGCGCTCCGGGTTGTGCACTCTTGAATGTTAATTTGTTCGTTTTTTTTGTTCTCTCGTTTTTCGAACTGAGGAGGGCTCTCGAGGGCGACCCTTTCGTCCGGGCCCTTACGTCTTTAAGATCGAGCAACTTTTCCAAGATTGGGGAGGGGAAAATATTATGTTTTGTATGAAAATATGGCGATCAGTTTTTTTCTTGCAGCGATAAAAAAAAAGATAGAATAATTTTGAATCTCTCAATAAAGGAATTGAAAAATTGAAACTGGTGAAAAAAAAATCCGGGAAAAGAAGAGAGAGGGGAAAAGAAAAAAATCGGTTTCGCTTGTTGGAAGGAAAAAAAGGGCGCAAGAAGGGCCAATTTTTCCGAGACGTCAGAGCGGGCAACGCCCTTGAGCCCTGCTGCACTGTCCCACACACACGCACACACACACATGACACTGAACAACGCTCGTTGTGTAATACAATATTCATAATGGCGCAAAATTACGCTCGCTCGTACTGTTATAGTGTATGTTAGTACAATTAGGTACGTGTGGCGAAGGCAAAGAGAGAGAGAGAGAGAGAGAGAGAGAGAGAGAGAGAGATTCGCTCGTATATATTCACGAGAGAACGAGGAAAGACTTTTTTTTCAACGCTTTTTTTTCAACCCTTATTTTTGTATTTTCCTCTTTTCATCCCTATCCACCCCTGTTCTGCATGCCCCTCTTCTGTCGTTCCTATTCTCGTCCAACTCCTTCCCGTTTTTCCTGACACTCCCAGCCCCATCACTTTTTGTTTTTTTTTTATCTGCGGCTCGTTTACCGCATTTCCCACATCCCTTGTTTTTTCCCGTTTTTTTCCTCACTCGTTGATTTTTCACAGCCTCTCACTGGGACCGTTTTTTTCCGCCCTCCACAGACGTACTTTTTCTCTCATCTTCTCCCGCGGCTGTCAGGTGGAAAAAGTGCAACCAGGAACAAAAAAAATTCTTAATCTTATCGAGGCTTTTTTTAAATTTACAAGTGACATCGATGCGCCTCGCGGTGTTGGATGGGGAAAGCTTCATAGAGAAAGAGAGCGAGAGAGACAGAGAGAAGCCGAGCTTTTTTTTAACGTCTCCCGTTTGAACAGTAAAATTTTTATCACATTCAATACTTGATCGGAGCAGTATTTTTTTAGATAAAGCAGGTGTAAGATTAAAATGGGACACCCGGTATATATATATATATATATATATATATATATATATATATACTAATACGCGGGCTTAATCATTTTTATGAATATGAGACAAGCTTTCTGGATATCGATGTATATATATATATATATATATATATATATATACACACACACACACATATATACATCGATATCCAGAAAGTTTGTCTCATATTCATAAAAATGATTTAGCCCGCGTGCATACGTCGAAATTTTCCGCCATCGGGAGACGTTAGAATGAATATTTGAGATTCCCCCAGGTGACACCTGATTCCCAATCTTGCGCGAAGCCACTTGCATTATTTCGTATTCCCCCGTGTCGCCGTCCCACCGACACACCTGATTCTTGCGCAATTCTCGGGCACTTCCAAATACGAGAGCTTTTCTCTCTCGTGCCAGAATTTCCACCGTCAAGAATATTTATTATATACAAACGATAATGATAATAATAAATAATCATCATGTGAATCACAATAACAATAACGACAATAACAACGATTCTAATAATTGTCATAACAAGTAACAAATAATGACGACAAATAATAACAATAATAATAATAATGATGAAGAAATGTTTGATAATAACGATATATACAAAAATATAAACATACAAATGGTGATAATAATAAAATAATATAATGATAATAATAATATAAAACAATGATAGTTATAATATTTACAATATAACGAATAATGATAATAATAAAATTTGCAAAAATAGTAACAATAAAAAAATATTGATGATAAAAGGGAACAAAATTTCAGTGGTGAGCCATTTTGTTTGTCGGCAGCTCATAGGGAGAATATTCTCGTACGAAATTACGTAACCTACATAACTCACGGTGTTAAATGGCGGCAATTGCGCCCTCTTGTTTGTCAACGACATATATGTGTGTGTGTGTATATATATATATATATATATATATATATATATATATATATATATATATATATATATATATGTATGTATGTATATATATATGTATAAATGTATGTGTATATATGGGACATACCACGCCATTTCATCTAGCCCGTGACCCCGACCATTTTTTGTTTTCCTGATTTTCTTTTGTAAAATTGTACCCCATGAAAGGATCCACACCAATTTTTAGTTTGTGCTTAATCAGTTTTAATTAGTTTGTTTGGTTTGTGCTGAATTTAACGAAAACAAAATAATTTTTCATTCGTATCCTTTATCTTTCGTTAAATTCCGCACAAATAAAATATAAACTATTTCAGGCCTGACGAAGCCGAATTGAAAATCACAAAGTCATGAATAGCATTATTGGATATAAAAATGATAAGGATCTTCTCAAAAAAATATTAATGATACGAAAAAAAATAGAAGGGGAAATAGGCCCACGATGAGACTAGTCTTAAAAATCATTGAATGGGTCATTCTATTTTAGGGAATTTTTTGGAAAAAATTTAAAAAGTTGATCGTCCTCAAAAAATAGTTTTCACTTTGAAAGCACCAAAAGACGTTGACATTGATAATTGATGCTTTTTTCATATCTTTTAACGAAAGTATGCTTCAAAATGAAAATAAAAATTATGTTTTGACATTTTCCGATATCTCAATTAGTTCAGGAGTTGTCGGCGTTTAAACGTTTCCAAAACTTCCAAAATCGACAATTTTTGGAAAATTATAACTCCTAAAAGAAAAGAGATAAAAATCTAAAAATTGGTGTGGATATTCCGATCGTGGGGTGCAATTTTACAAAAAAAAATCAGGAAAACAAAAAAGGGTTGGGGTCGCGAAATGGCATGGAATGTCCCATATATGTATACATATATGTTTCTGTTGGTATTTCCATGTGTTCGTTCGCGTAAAGGCATGACGTACGTTCTCGAGTGGCAATGGCCATAGCGTTGTTTGCTCCAACGTTGGTCATCGTTAGAGCAAGCCGCGGATTAACGTGTGTCCTCAACGGAATTAGTGAGCGGGTTCTGGGCGTTTAGGGCATAGCCCGACATGCACCACTGGATCATTCAAATGAATTTTCCATTCCACTGTGTCCCTCTCTCTCTCTCTCTCTCTCTCTCTCTCTCTCTCTCTTCCGCTCTCTTGCTTGGTCTCGCGCGTGCAGGGGATGTTTTCCTTCCTTAAGGCAGTAGTCTGCTTTACAGGCTTCAAAAAATCGATTTGAAGAAGTGGAAGGATTATTGTATGGCCCGGGGATAGCTGATTAACATCTAATTAGTGTAAGTATCCAAAAACTTATATTTTTTTGGACCGAAAACTTTAAAGCCCGTTTTCTCGAGTTTACATTTTCACAAGTTTTAGAAAACAGTGCCGGCGATAGCAAAAACAATATATGTCCGATCGAAAAAAATCAAAGTGATCTAGCTTCAGTATTAAATTATCTTCTATTTGAACTAAAAAAGTTGGACAAAAGTACTATTTAAATTACTTGTTTTGCAACTTGAAGTGAATTTTTTTTTCAAAAAAGTGAATTTTTTTTTCAAACTTCGAAAAAATTTGGAATTTCATCATTTCTTCGGTATTTTTTTAGTTCATATAGAAAAGGAACTTATAAGAACTAAAAGAAAAATTGGTTCGACTGTTTCAGATGCATCGCACGACCTCCATCACCGGCACCGATTTACAAGCGCAGACTCCAGGCGCCCCAGAAAAATCGTTACAACTTTGAAAAATTTCAATATTTTTTAATAATAAAAATTGTTTTTTCAAGCTTGAATATAATACACTATCGTCTCAAAATTTCGTTTACCGCGATCATTTCCTTCCCTTTCAAAAAAATTGCTGAAAAAACGCTTTTTCTTCGGCTTCCAAAGCAGACTACTGCCTTAAGAACAGGTTAACGTTCATGACGATGAGAAATTCGATTTTTTCAAGACACGATTTGCATTCTTATGAATTTTCATGACGTTAGACTTTGAGGGATCATCACCGAGTAAAATTTTCAAAAAATCGATTTTTTCGATTATCCGATAGTATAGACGGTTTTAAACTCGCTGTTCAATTTTTGGGGCGAAATTCGAATAATTTCGGTCAGTTCAGTTTTTCTTCGAGAAAGTTATTCGAGCAGCGGTGCACTCGAAACTTTAAACGCGTTTTTCACACTCCCAAAGGAAGATTTTTCAAGCTATCCGTCTCAAATTTTGACACAACATTCTTCACGCCATTCTTTATCTTGCTATGGAAGCTTTTTTTGAAACCTTCCTTTTTTTGACGAAAAACTGTCCCAAAAATAGGCTAAATTTGATACTTTTTTTTCAAATCGCCACCAATCCGTCAATTAAAAAAAACTCCATAGCAAGATAGCGGCTTTCATACTGATTAATAATCTGTTTACAAATTTTGTTTCCGATCATATTCACGGCCACAATCGTGTACACCGTGAGGCCTCCTTTTTTTCGAAGACATTTTCAACCGTTAAAAAAAAGTGAAAATAAACGTGTAAAAATGTATTTTCTATTGTTCATGAGTGCTTCGATTTGACATGAAAAATCAGACTGATCGGCGTATCTTGACCATCGAAAAAAAAAATCGCGAAAATCAGCTATTTTTCGACCCGTTACGCGGTGATGATCCGTTAAACGTAGGAATGTTGACGATTTTATGTTCGCGTGGAGGTTTACCGCCGGACTTTCCAAAAGCTCGGGGGAGTTTCCGGTTCACGCGGAATGGAAAATGATTTTTGTTTGGGTGTTTTCCTGGTGAGCGTAAGTGGAATGGTGGAGGGGTCGGGAGATGGAGCAAGGGGGTGAGGGTGGAGAAGATGCGAGAAAGCTTTTTGTCGAGAACGGAAATGCTTTCATTCGCGGATAATCCAGATTAGCGTCTTCTCTTATTCGTCTTTTCCCTCGGCATTAACTCTTTCGCTTACTTCTCTCTCTCTCTCTCTCTCTCTCTCTCTCTCTCTCTCTCTCTCTCTCTCTGTCTCTCTCCCCCTCTCTCTCTCACCCTTTTCCCTCGTCCCTTGCTACAAAGGATGCTTTTGCGTCTGCAATCAAACGTTCACTCTTCATATCCACAGTGTGCTTGATATATCGAAAAAGCAGATTCGGAGCGATCGCTCTTCCGGTTTTTCTCGTTTTTTCAATTTTTTAAAAATATCATTTCGCTTCCTCCGCGGATTTCTCGGCCTCGAATACCGTCGCGTACCTTTTTTAACCGTGGACAAAAAAAATCACCGCCGACGTCGTTGAAAGGGGTCTCGTCTGCATTTTTTAATTTTCATTGTTCCTCATCTTCGTCTCGACGCGCACAGTATCAATTTTTCGGTTTTCAATGTTTTTCCGCGCACTCGATATATATATATATATATATATATATATATATATATATATATATATATATATATATATATATATATATATATATATGTATATATATTTTTTAATTCGTGCACTGGTTCACATAACTTGGTTTTTTTTATTTGGTTATTTTACACCGAGGATATGTACAAAATGATTAGGGACACGAGGAGACAGCTCGACGATAGGATCGGCCCTGCTGTACCGGTCTGCATTGCTTCCGGTCTCTCACCTGAAAAACACAATTTTGATCGAGGGGAAAGACAAGAGAAACGTATTTTTCTAATGGGGATTTTTTTTATAGGTTGGGCACATTTTTCGATTTTTCGTTTGCGATCAATATCGCGGATTTCAAAACTCTCTCTCTCTCTCTCTCTCTCTCTCTCTCTCTCTCTCTCTTTCTCTTTCTCTCTCTCCGTCTTACTCCTCTCTTTCCACCATTCTTATACTCCGAAAGATCAGCGAGTTTCATAAAACGAATCGTAATGCAATTTCCGTTACGTCCGCGCCATATCGACGAGACTATAACAGCGAGAAATCTGGAATAGAAAGAATGAGAGGGGTAGAGAGAGAATTTCCTCCACGCTTTATCAGCTCAAGCAAGTTCCCGTACATCGTAAATCCAAGAACATTTCGCGATGATTTCCCTCTTCCTTTCATCCATATATAACATATTTTAATGTGTCATTACATATATATGTATATACACGGGGTGTCCTGTTATGAATGGATAATCGTGCAACTGCCGATAGGCCGGATCATGTCCTACTATATGCTGGAATTTCAGTTTAGTCATAGTCCCAGGGTGCTCGACGTTTTTTTGTGCTTTCAAAGTAAAAACTATTTTTTTAAAGACGATTAAATTTTTAATTTTTTTACAAAAAATTATTTAAAATCGAATGACCCATTCTATGATTTTTAAGACTAATCTCATCGTGGGTCTATTTTCCCTTCTATTTTTTTTCGAATCATTATTTTTTTGAGAAGATTTTTATCATTTTAATATCCAATAATGCGATTCATGACTTTGTGATTTCCAATTCGGCTTCGCGAGGCCTGAAATAGTTTATATTTTATTTTTGCAGAATTTAACGAAAGATAAAGGATATGAATGAAAAATTATTTTGTTTTCGTTAAATTCGTATCATTTATAGAAATTATCATTTATAGAAATCGCATGCGAAAAACCAAAAGCAGATGATTTTTATCTCGAAAACCGTGGGACTTTTACTAAACTGAAATTCCAGCATGTAGTAGGACATGATCTGATCTGTCGACAGTTGCAGGATTATCCATTCGCATCAGGACACCCTGTATATACATGGAGAGAGAGAGAGAGAGAGAGAGAGAGAGAGAGGCGCAGAGATGAAAACTATTGGAGTTTCCCAACTAGGTATATGTCCATAGATATAGAATAAGTCGAGATTCTCAAATTTGGCGTATTATTATGCGAAGGTCTCGAGCGAAACGCGAACCCGAACTTTACGACTTTGGATTATTAGACTGTGCGTCGCGAAGCGCCCTCTGTTCCCGCCCCGAAGAAGATTTAAGCCCGGAGCCTGAATTGGAAGGTCCGAAAAATTCTTTTTTTTAGATAAACTATCCAAGAATATATTTACGAAGTTACAGAGGTCAATTGTAAATATTTTCGAAGATACAAGGCCGAAAGCAGAGAAGCGATTGATATTTTCTCCTATTGAAAACTTTGAAGCGCGTTTTCTCCAGATTTAATTTTCACGATTTTTCCAAATTGGCGGGCGTGATAGCAAAAAAACTAAACGACCTATTGAATCAAACCAAAATTTATTTTCTACGGTATAAAAATCTCTCCTAAGTGAATTAAAAAAAGTCGTTCAAAAAGTATTTTTAAATAATGTTTATAGCACGTTATAGTGTTTCTTTACACTTTTTTTTTCAAATCTGAGAAAAGTTATAATTTCACGATTTTCTCAGCTTTGCCTTTATTGTCTCAGAAGAAAAATATATGACGCTTGCGTCAAATTCTCCCCACGCGGATGAAGCAGGGGAATTGGGTAATAATTCGGCGGGGGGGGGGCGATCGTGCTCGCGCTTCGTGAAATCGAGACTCCACTGTAACGATTTCTCTTTCTGTGTCCGCTTTTAATTTTGTTGGAACTCTCATATGTGATAAAGTATTAACAACTATTAGCGTGTCATCGGTTGGTTTTCATCCACAAGGTTAACCTAAATTTAATTTAGGCTAAAAATAAATAAATACATATTTCAGGATTTTTCGAAATTCATCCCCTAAAAGGATTAAACAGGGGATGTACGTTTGTATGGGAGTTTCGTTATTTTTCAAGTTAAAACCGTGTTTTCAAGTGAAAATTGGTATTTCTCCTTTCAATTAAAAGTAAAGACATACGTGTTTAGGATTTTCCGAAATTCATCCCCTAAGCGAGTTGATTAAGGGTTGAAAGTTTGCATGGAAGTCTGTCAGTTTTGTAGTTGGAAATATAAAACTTGGTATTAGAAAAAAATGATTTGCTACAGCTTTTTTCGAAATTCATCCCCTAAGGGAATAAAATATGGAAGTCTCTCACAAGGAACATCCCTCAGGTGACACCCTTCGATTTTGTTGAAATTTGGATATGTTTTAAAACACCGAAAAATAAGCGATACGTATTTTTTTTATCGGCGGCAAAACGGTTTTAAGGGGTGAACCACCCCTAGAGATGCCTTTTTTCGAGGGGTGGTTTCACCCTTTAAAACCGTTTTTCCGCCGATCAAAAAAATACGTATCGCTTACTTTTCGGTGCTTTATAACATATCCAAATTTCAACAAAATCGAAGGGTGTCACCTGAGGGATATTCCTTGTCACACTAACAAGGAAAGGTCGATCTCTCCGATTTCGATGAAATTTGGCATAATTGTAGAATGGCTAAAAATCAGCGACACGTATTTTTTTATATCTGCCGAATCCGATTTTCAAGGGTTGAAACGCACCCTCGGAAATTGGGGTGTTGTTCGTTTTTCGTCGATAACGCTTTAACGGTACGAGATATGAAAGAAAATCAAATTGCAACAATGTTTATTTTTTCATGTACTATACATTGAGGATGAGAACGACAACGTTGTCGACGAAAAACGAAAAACACCCTTACTTTCGAGGGTGCGTTTTCACCCCTTAAAAATCGGGTTCCGCAGATAAAAAAAATACGTGTCGCCTATTTTTACCCATTCCACAAGCATGCCGAATTTAATCGAAATTGGAGAGATCGACCTTGCAACCTTTCCTTGTCAGATGATCAGCTTGCTTATTTTTATTTGCGTTTTTAATTTATTTGTATTTATTTTGATAACCACGCGGACGAAGTTGCGGGCGAAAGCTAGTCACATATATGAGTTTCAACAAAATCGAAGGCGGACACTTCGGTGATGTACCTTGTTAGTCTTATAGGCGTTTTTTCTCTTACTCACCGTTGACCACGTGAACTCTGATCGAGGCTGTATTAGCGTTGCTCGGCTTGCAGCTGTATTCGCCGGAATCCGAGGGCTGTGCCGACTGTATCAGTAGCCACGATGTCGTGACGTCGGTACCCTTCTCAGTTATAACGGAAACCCCGCCACGCGGGCTGTCGTAGCTCAGCACGTTGTCGTCGTAATACCAGAATATATAGGCCGGCGGCTCCGAACTGAATCTTATCGCGCACGTCAGATTTATCGTGCTACCGGCACCCACGTACAATTCCGGTGCCCCGAGTATCGCTGCCGTTGGCACTGTTTTTGTCGTTTTGTTTTGCAAACCCAAAATCAGGTGAAAAATCAAAGAAAAATCAGTGAAAAGTCAAGTAAAAATCAATGATAAATCAAAGGAAAATGAAAGAAAAATCAATAAAAAAATCGCACCGAGAAAATGACCAATTGATTAACGGGCTACATCTACCTAGGTGGGTAAAAAATGGCATTTTCAAAAAATTAATCTTTCATTGAAAACTTTCGGTTTTGCGAAAGTGAGCATTTTATTCTAAATTCGTCCGGGTCAAAATGACCCAGTGCGTCAAAAAAGGGTTAAGGGGCTATAGCAGTGTGAGACTTTAAAAAAATGGTTTTTTTTTTGCTTTTTTCGACAGTTTATACTTTCAAGAATATCCTGTAAAAATTTCAAGGCCGTATCTCTATTGTTTTATCTTGCAAAAATCGTTAGTTAAATCTTTAAACGCGTTTTTCTCGAAATAAGATTTTTCAAACTTGCTGACATTGTAACTCAAAGAGCAATTATCTGATTGACTGGAAATTTGAACTGAGTACTCTTGAATATATTTACTCTACAATGACGTAGGATGTTTTTGATTGGATGAAAATTGACGATTTGGCATTGAATAAAACGACCATTTTATAGGCAAGAAAATAGACTTTTTTTCATAACTACGCCATTTTGTTAGATTTTGATATTTTTCGAAAATCCTACGTCATTGTACAGGACATACCTTCCAGTTTAACGACATTTTTTCCCTTTTCGGTTTCAGCTACTCAATCGGCCGGAATCATGTCAGCAGTGGAACTTTTTTTTTGGTGCCTCTGAAGGCAGCGCATAAGTCGCTTGGATCTCAATATTTTTCTATGAAAAAAATATTTAATATAGGTCAAATATAGCCAAATATATTCTTAATTTTCCGAAACATTCAATTAAGTACTTTTCTTCCAAAAAATTCCCGATCATCACCCAAATTTTCAGCGTCCACACTGGTATAGCCCCTTAAAGGCTCTCAATATATGTACCTTTGTGTTTAAAAAATGCGTTTCTTTGTCGCCAGCGGTTTCCTCGAAAAAATCCGAAAATAGCCATTTTTTGGGCCTCTAGGTAGATGTAGCCCCTTAACACCGTAAGCTTTTTGTTCATTTTGCACTTGTACGTAGAATAAAAGTCGTGCTCGTTTTGCGGTTACCAGCAAAGACGTTGCACCTGCGAAAATGGTCGTTGCAATTTGTTTGAAAAATACGAACCAACAACGTTCAGTCGAAACTGATGAGACTTTAGCGGGCTCGTGGATATTTGACACTCGTAAATCCCTTGATCTCGCTCCTGCGCCCACTTTATGCAGAGCGTCCATTCCGTCCACTCGCTGTTCTGTCCGGATGTTTGGCCGTGCAAGGCCTGAAACCGCTGATCGCTCGTGTAGGTGTAAGCCCCTGCAGTTAGTATGTGTATGTCTCTGTGTCTGACCCACGATACCTGCGAAAAACAATACCTCGTTCTTCATTTTCCATAACGTTTGATAAATCAATCGGAAAAAAAATCATAAACCAAAATGAAATGAATAACTAAAATTCGACAGAAATGGGGTCATTTTGACCCCGAAAGAGTCGTTTTGTCCATTTTTCACTATCCCGAAAATGTTCAAATTCAAACCTCTGAATAAATATAGTTTTGGAAAGACGGCCATTTTCGTATCTGCAAAGTTTGCTCTTTAAAAACCTCGAAGGATTTTGTTTACATTTTGAAAAAAAAAATAATGATCTTTTGCATACAAATACGTATTTTTCAACGCATCTTCTACTTTGAACGAATTTTTGCGCATGTCGTTTTGTTTTTTCCCGAAAAATAAATTTTGGCTCATAAAATAAGGATCATAGGCTACAAAAAACGTATCTACAAAAAAAATGCATTTTTACCGAACTACAACGATTGGAAAAACGTGTGGGGTCCGATCGACCCCATATGCAGTCAGAGGTTCGTAGCGGATGTGTACAGTCGAAGGGTTAAGGGGAGGTTATCGTCGAGGCAAGGAACATTGATGAAGTTCGGGAATTTTCTTTGAAATATAAAATAAATATTATTATGGCCTCTCCTAGCCACCGGAAGTAATCTCTTCTTACTTTCCGCCTCCATCTCGCCTCCGTAGGCGCATCAATGATGATTTATTCGAAAAAACGTGTCTCCGGATGAGTTCCTCGCCATGCGCGTGAATCCCCCCCATTCCGAGGGGATGTGCCCCACCCGGGGGGCGGGGTGCCCCCCATATGCTACATCGATCTTTCGAGATTCTCACGGCTATTAATTGGCAATATTCCATCTTAATATTCGGCTACATGGATCGGGAGTTAGACGTTATGGAAGATTGACCTTCCCTAGCACCTTTCACTCATCCGTTTCAGCCACCTCTCGTCGTGGCTTAAATTTCTCGCGTCATCCTCGATCTCCGTCTTCGTCTCCGGCTCAACGGATATTACAGGGAGGAATGGTCCAGAGAGTGCCATTTACTCCTTCCATTTCCTCGACTTTCTGGCCCGAGACTCGAACTTGATCGATCTGAACCTCGTAGAACGACCAATCACAATCCCCTTCCCCCTCTCCCGCCCAACCGCTATCATGGCTGATAATAAGATATATTTGTACAAACTTGGAATGTTTATAAATATATCTCCAGTCGACCTGGTTGCGCAATTGAATTTTGCCCGAAAATAGAAATACGAGAAGAAACGGTGGCTTCGAAAATTTGATGATAAATTTAATGATCCGGGCTACCGAATACACGGTGCCTCGGAATGACTTGACATTTGGATCATTAATAAAACGTATTGTTTATTTGAAAAGTATAAATATTTTTATTTTAATATAAGGGACAAACGTATTTGTAAGTGGAACGCAATGTTCGATCAACGGCATGAATGACATGGACTTGGAAGACATATTCGTTCAACAAAATGGCGCAACCTGCTACACTGCGGGCGAAACAATGCAGTTATTGCAGACGAAGTTTCATGGTCCTGTTATCTCGCGCCGCGGCGATGTGAATTGGCCACCAAAGTTCACCTAAGGGGGTGAAAGGGGGTGGCGAAGTTTGTATGGGAAATCATATTTTTATGGTCAAATGTACTTGAAAGTTGGTATTAATGCTCTTTGACACAATTAATAAGACACGTGTTTTGGCGTTTTTTAAAATTCAACCCTCAAGGGGGTGAAAGGGGCTGGCAAAATTTGTACGGGAAATAATATATTTATGATCAAATTTACTTGAGACGTGGTATTAATGCTCTTTGACACAATTAATAGAACACGTGTTTTAGTGTTTTTTAAAATTCAACCCTCAAGGGGGTGAAAGGGGCTGGCAAAATTTGTACGGGAAATAATATATTTATGGTCACATTTACTTGAGACTTGGTATTAATGCTCTTTGACACAATTAAGAAGACACGTATTTTGGTGTTTTTTAAAATTCAACCCTCAAGGGGGTGAAAGGGGCTGGCAAAATTTGTACGGGAAATAATATATTCATGGTTGAATTTACTTGAAACTTGGTATTAATACTCTGTGACACAATTAGGAAAACACCTATTTCGATGTTTTTAAAAATTCAACCCCTAAAGGGGTGAAAGGGGCTGGCAAAATTGTTATGGTCAAATTGACTTGAAACTCGGTATGCATGCTCTTTGACAAAATTAATAAAACACGTATTTCGGTGTTTTTCAAAATTCAACCCTTAAGGGTGTGAAAGGAGCTGGCAAAATTTGCACGGGAAATCATATTGGGGTTTTTTTGGTCAAATTTACTCAAAACTTCATATTAATGCTGCTTAACACAATTAATAAAAGACGTATTTTAGCGTGTTTCGGAATTCAACCCCTAAACGAGAGGGGGTGGCAAAGTTTGTACGGAAAATAAATAAAAAATTGGATTCAATTTACTTGAAACTTTGTATAACTGCTTCTAGACACAATTAATAAAACATCAGCGTTTTTCGAAATTCATTGCTTAAGGGGAAAAGAGGGTAGCAAAGGTTGTATGGTAAAATAAATATCTCATCAGATTTATTTGAAACTGTGTTCTCCAACAAAATTCTACGTGTTCCTTAATGGAACATTTCAGGAGCAGATTTTATTAAGGAGCATTCAAGACAAATCTACGCGAGCGAAGCCGCGAGCGGAAAGCTAGTATTTTATATATAAACACACAATTACAATAATAAGTCATGTACACATACTTCAACACGCATATATATCTTAAATCACAATAATCATTATTTTTATTGTAAAATTATTACAATCGACCAAATTCGTCACGTTTATCGTGCTTATGCTTTTATAATTTAAATGATGAGTAATTTATAAATGCCACTATATATATATATATATATATATATATATATATATATATATATATATATATAATTACAACAAATATTATTTTTATTGTAAAATTTTATAGTATCCTTTTTTTCCTTATCCCATTTTTTTTTTCGAGAAAATCCGATTTTGCTCTCTCGGTGAGATTTCGATCGGAGATCCTCGTGATCAGAGAGGCTGGCACATCCTCGAGGAATATTAATCTCCGGTCGGTACGAGGGGACCAAGTGTGACGGGGGGGGCTTTCTGCAGAAATGCGAAGCTTCCTTGGCACGTTCCTCGATGTAGAAAATACTTGAGAATCCTTTCTCGAGCGCACCAATGTCTTGCATATCATATATGTATACCTACTACTGATATATATATATATATATATATATATATATATATATATGTATGTATGTATGTGTATATATATATATATATATATATATATATATATATATATATATATATATATATATATATATATATATATATATATATATGTATATATGTATATGTATATATATACAAGTTCGATATTCACACCGAGGGCTCATTTTCTCACTCTCTCATTCTCGCTCTCTCTCGCGGTATGCAACGTATAACGTATATCGGGAGAGCCTTAAGATCTGGTGTGCATACCCATCGCCCTGCTCTTTCTCTTTCTCTTTTATTTCTTCTCCTTTTTTTCTTGCCCTTCCATATCAACCCGCGCTACGTACATTCTCACCTTATCGCGTATACGCATTTGAATATATCGGCAACCCGGCGCCATTTAGAAATATCTGCGAGAGCGTCTTGCCTCCTTTTCTTTCATACTCGTATTATCGGAAGACCACTGTGCTCGCCTAATTGGAGTAATTTTAAAAAATATCGACCGGGCCCGAATTTTAAATTCAGTAAAAAAAAACACGTATGAAATAATTCGTAAATTGAACATTTTTTAACGCAGAGAAGCGTACAATAACGTACATAATTAAATATCAATAAAAACCGAAACCTAAACAGAGCCAGAACAATATAAGGTTGAATATAAAAAAGTACGGAAGGATTTGTCTAATGAGGTTTAAAGTTGTTTTAAGACGAGTGATCTTTCTGTTGTGAACAAAGTGAATTGTTAAAAAATTATTTTTTATACGTATATATATATATATATATATATATATATATATATATATATATATATATATGGGACATTCCACGCTATTTCATCCAGCCCGTGACCCCGACCTCTTTCTGGTATTCCTGTTTTTTTTTGTAAAATTGTACCCCACGAAAGGAATATCCCCAACAATTTTTAGATTTTTATCTCGGCTCTTTCAAGAGTTAGAATTTTCCAAAAAAATGTCGATTTCGGAAGTTTTGAAAACGTTTAATCGCTGATAACTCCTGAACTATTTGACATATCGACAAATGTCAATATATAATTTTTTTTCACTTTGAAGCACACTTTCGTTCAAAAGTATGAACAAATTATCAATTGTCAACGTCAACGTTTTTTTTTTGCTTTCAAAGTGAAAACTATTTTTTCAAAGATGATGGCCTTTTTCAATAAAAAAAAATCTCTAAAATAGAGTGTTCCATTCTATAATTGTAAAGACTAGCCTCATTGTGGGCCCATTTTGACATCTATTTTTTTTCGAATTAATGACATTTTTTGAGATGGTTTTTATCATTTGAATCTCCAATAATGCTACTAATGATTCTGTGATTTCCAATTCGGCTTCGTTAGGCCTGAAACGGTTTATTTTTTATTTGTGCTGAATTTAAAAAAAACTAATTTTTATTCAAAATATTTTTTTTTCCGTTAATTCCGCACAATTTAAAAAGAGCCTGCGGTGTTAAAAAAATGTACTTCGCATATCGTGCCGATTACTTTGAGAAGATGCTTAGTTATTGTCGATTCACATCATTTGTAGAAATGGCATGCAAAAAACCAAAAGCAGATGATTAAAAAAAAAAAAAATAACATGAAGCCTAAAATCCCGAAAACCGTGGCACTTTTACTAAACTGAAATTCCAGCATATAGTAGGATCTGACCTATCGACAGCAGGATTATCCATTCATGACAGGAGACCTTTGTCAAAACGTATTGCAAGGGTCGATAAAAAATGGAAAATCATTCGCTCACGTATATATATATATATATATATATATATATATATATATATATATATATATATATATATATATATCCGTGGGCGAATGATTTTCCATTTTTTATCGACCCTTGCAATACGTTTTGATAAATAGTCGAAAAAAAATGTGCGATAATTCACGGCTCGGGCCATGAGACGTCCCATACGTATTCCACACGACGTTAAATCGTCTTTATAGAAAATCATTTGTCACTCTCAAGCGAGGGATGATTCGTCGAATTTCTCGTGTGTCTTCTTTGCCATTTCTTCATCCCCTCGCGCACTTTTCTCTCGAGTCCTTTGAGTACGCTCCCGTGTATGTGTGCGCTCCGTTTATTATTATTATTTTTTTCTTACGCTCGGTCGCCACTCTCGCTCGATGTTGGCGAAATGACGAGCTTTCGCGAAAATCTCCCGGCACTTCCGCACGTGACAACGCGCGGCCGGGGGCGCTTAATGGTGTGCTCTTCCCCAAATTCGAATGAGAAAAAGAAAGGGACGAGGGAGCAAGGAGCGTTCGAGAAAGTGTATTGAACGAGCGCGGTGGCAGAGAAGAGGAAGGACGAAAAAAAAATGTCGGCTACAGGATCCACTGTAGAGGAGAGAAATTTATCAAGGCTCCCTCTCTTTCGTTCGTATATTTTACCCTTCTGTGCGTGGAGTACGTTCGAAAATAAAATAAAGGTGGATAAATCTCGAGTGGCGGGCAGAGAGGCGGGGAGGGGTTGGGGTGATGGAAGAGAGAGAGAAGAAGAGCGCACTCGATGAAAACCACATTGGTCCTGTCTCCTTTCACGATCCACTTTCAAAGAGAACTTCAGAGAAGCGAGATACGTTTTTTCCCCTCTTCTAGCATTTCCATTTTTATGAAAATAATTTTTTTTAATCTCAATAAAAAAAATTACCGCTTTGATCCCTTTTTCACATTTTACGTATCAACATTTCGAGTAAGCTAGCTCGGCTAGCTTAAGAAATGTTATCTCACCTCTTTACATTTGATTAATTTGAGAAAAAGATTGAAACCGTTGCTCGGATTATCGTAAAAATAATTATAAGGCAAATCAGTGTGTTCTCATAAGGTAAAACGAGCGATAATGCTTTTCAGGGATTTTATGTATTGCTTGGCGTTTATTTTTTTACTTTTTAAAAGTATTTAAAAGGGATATATATATATATATGTACATGTGTGTGAGAAACGAGATACGGTTTTTTCTCCTCCTCTTGCATTTTTTTAAATCTACATTAAATTTTTTTTTAATCTCAATTTTAAAAATTACCACTTTGATTCCTTTTTCATAGTCTGGG
Source organism: Ophion ellenae (assembly GCA_963210295.1). NCBI lineage: Eukaryota > Metazoa > Arthropoda > Insecta > Hymenoptera > Ichneumonidae > Ophion > Ophion ellenae. Next base: position 24,068,780 of record OY723397.1, on the reverse strand, counting down.
TAGCAAAGTTTGTATGGGAAAAGTGGTGGGTACCAGATTTCAAGGCCACCTCCATTTTTTAAAATAGTCTGCATTTTTTTTCTAGAATTTTATCAAGCAACTAAAAACAAGTTTACACACACACACACACACACACACACACACACATGAGCGCGCGCGCGACGCCACGCACACCAAATTTCGAAAATTAGTATTAAGGGGTTACCCCCACTTGCGATTTTGAAAAAATCGATTTTTTTTATTGCATTTTTTCGAAGTATAAGTATCTGAGAATATGTCCTTAAAATTTCAAGTCGATCCGAACAAAATTGACTGAGATATGAGCGTTGAAAGAGAAGAATCCGCGTTGAAAGAGCCTTGAAAGAGAAACTTTAAACGCGTTTTTCTCAAAATGGCAGTACTGAAGTCGGTGACCAAGATTACTCGAACACTAATGAACCGATCTTCTTGAAATTTTGCAGGCTTATGTAATACATAAAAATGTAGTCTTTAATCGTTCGATTTTTTTTTTCGAAAAAAACATGGCCGTTTTATAGCCAAAAAACGGCCGTTTTTTTTCGTTAAAATCGAGCCATCAACTTTGACTGTCCGCCATTTTGTGAAAAATGAATATTTTTTAAAATCCTTCGATTAAAGACTAGTTTATACTTATATTTGACTAAATCCATCCGCATTTTTTTTTCAGATGATCCACTTTGCCGCAATGTTGGTCACCGCAAACCGTGTATACAAAAACGTTATTTCATTGACGGCCATTTGCCACTAAACAATGTAATATTTTTCAATAAAAAAATTACTGAAAGTTCTTCAAGATGTGTTCTTTAAGATGGTATATTGATCGATGAAAAAAGTTTTGCAGTTTTCTTTAAAAAAATTCATGAAAAAGGCCCTTTTTGCGCTACAAGTGGGGCTAACGCCTCAAGAAACCGGTAAAAAAATGAATTTCACTGTTTTTAGCCTAGAATCGATGACAAAAAAACCTGCACAAGCACTTACTCCTATAAAAAGTGCTCAAAGTGATCGCCACCACTCTTAATGCACGCGTGAAATCTGATTTGCATTTATTGTATTGTCTCATTAATCACGTCAGTATGTATTAACGAGCAGGCTCGAATTGTATCCCTCTTTGCAGATCTCGGTCAGCATTCAGCAACATTAGTTGCGAGAAATAAGCTCGGCAGTGAAAAATTTCACAATCGTTGTTTAGCCAGCTTATTCCCCAGACTTGACTTTTTTTTAGGTGACTTGGAAGTCACGGTGTACATCGAGGTGCAGAAAGAGAAGCTGTATATACTTGTTTTTTTTTTTTTTAATTAGTGTATGTATTAGTTTGTTTATTCATACGAAAATCTGTGAAGGTTAATGTTGCAGTACATTTGAAAAGCGCAGATGAACGAGAGTTCTCTGGGGTCCAGAGAGGGGGCAGAGGGGAGATGGTTGCATCGCGCCAAATTCGGGTCAGCAAAGTTAGTACGAGACCGCCGAACGAGAAATCGTAGAGCTGCCCTTTCGTGTTTATGTGAGCGCACAGTTGCACCTTTGCATGTATACCTATACATATATACATACATACATATATATATATATATATATATATATATATATATATATATATATATATACACATACATACATATATACATATATACATATATACATACATACCAGTGGCAAAATGGCGCAGGAATAAGTTTCGAAGCCTCGAATTTATAGGACTTACGCCCTTTTTGTGTCAACGACGTTATTCTTATATATATATATATATATATATATATATATATATATATATATATATATATATATATATATATATATATATATATATATATATATATTTGTGTGTGTACACGCTTTAGCTTGGGGAACGTGAAAATTTTAACATCAAGCTTTAGTCGTTCTCCGGGTTTCTCTGCCTGCTGCTGTGGGCACCCACGAGAGAACGAAACGTGCTTAGGAAAACGAATTTTTCCCTCCACTCCGCGTTCTTTTACTCTCACTCAGTCTACCTTGTCCTCTTATTTTTTATCTCGAATGTGGAAAAATAAAAATGCCCGTGCATCCGGTTCTCCGCATTCGTTCTCGCGTAAACACCCAGTGCGCTCTTCCTGCTAATAATGATTTTTTTTCCGTTTATTCTCCGCGTCCCTTTATTCCTTCTTAATTATTTTGCTTTTTCGCTTGATAGGTCGTACCAATTTATCGCCCTTCTGCTCGTTATGTCGCACTCGTAGGAACTCACCATGCCACACACACAGACACACACAGTAGGTAAAAAAGTACTTGTACATCTCACATGAAACTGTTGTTAATTTGGCTTTGTTAGTTTGTTCATGTTTTCTCAAGATTTTTGTAAACAGACACTATATATATTTAGTAGCTTCCGAACACATAAACTTGACAAAGCATTTTACTTTTTTTTTTCGTAGAATAATTTGAAAAAGACGACAAGGCGCGTAACACCGCCACGATTTATGTATTTTCATTTCTTAATTTTTTTTGTTGTGCTTCCTCCTCCGTGCGCTGATTTCACGAGACACAATTTTTCTCATCGCTTCCGGAGGGTGGCCGGCGCGGGGGAAGGAGGAGGAGGTTGGGGATGGGCTACTATAAAATTGAGAAAACCCGGCTGAGCCGAGAATTTTAACGGCGAGTACTTTGGCTCCGGAAACGTCGAGCGAGAAGCGACTTTGGTCGGGTTGTAAAAGACAATTCTATTTTTATCCTGGCATCCGAGCTTTTTCATCTTCCACCGAAATAAACATAATGATAAAAATATACAGTAATAGTGAAAGAAATACAATAATACAAATAAATGAGTAATAATAAACAAATAGTGACAATAATGTTAGGCGTAGTAAAAAGAAATCCATCATTTATGCCTTGAATTTCATGCAAAAATAGTGGATTTATTTTCACTATACGTTCTAATAATAAATATTGATGATTGAAATAAGAGAAATAAAAATTACGTTAATAAAAAATTTAAAAAAACGACAATTCCAATAAAGTTGGAAATTAGGATAATAAATCATAATAATGTATATTCGACCTCATAATGATAATTGCGATTGAATTCGTTGGAGTCAGAAGGGGTAGGTGAGTGTTTCGGCGCTCAAAGGGCGAATATTCAAGGGTTGCAAGTTCGCGGTCGGGCAGACACGGCGAGGGGGTAGAGTTGTGAGGCGTTGCAGCATGAAAAATGTGCTTTTCACAAATATCGTTTTTTTTTTTCAGCGCGGTGAAAATCTCCTTCGGGGGTTGCAGGTACGTCGACGCTTCATTAATGTAATACCCCTCTCTCTCTCTCTTTCCCTTTTTGTTGTAGGACGAAGCGCGGTTGCGAGCAATTAGTCACGCGTGATTAACGATTCCTGCCGAGCGTTTTAATAAGCGGCCACCGATCTGTGTGTTCGCACTTTGACCCGTTGTAAATCGATTTATCACCATCAGGCGCACATTTCCGGATCCCCCCAGTCCCCTGAACTTGTCCCCACCCACCCTTATCCGTTTCTACCCCCCCCCCCCCCCCGCCGCCTTTTGGGTGTGCAATATAAACCGCGACGTTTGGATAACCGCTTGTCATCGAGGATCCGTGCTTGTTGGGGGTGGGTTTTGCTCTTCACTGCCCGTCTAATTTATCAATTGGATAGTCAAATTGTTTCGGAGCACCGAGTGCAATTCGCGGTTAAGGGATGCCCCAGAGCTCGCCGGGAGACAAGTGAAAGAGAGAGAAAGAGGGGGCCGGAGGCGGGGGTGGGGGTGGAAGCGAGGGCGGGGTGGGTGAGAAACGAGAGTCGTCAACGGGTCGAAAAGCACGTTTGCGGTAGCAAGATAGCTGCTGCCACCTACCGCATTCCCACAACTCGACCCGTATCTATAGAGCTGCGGAAAACGGGCAGCAGAACTTTATCGTCGCCCCCCCCCCCCCCCCCAGTTGGGGGATACTGGGGCAGCGGTCGGTGTACAGGACCGGGAGACAGAAGCGTTCGGACTTTTGGAGAAAATTGTCGTTCACTGGGGTGAAGGACGAGCGAGGGAGAGGAGACAGGAGAAGTGGGAGAGAGAGGGAGATAACGTAAGGCAGTTAGGCTAATTACTATATACACCAATGAATTTTAGGTATATATAGTCACTCTCATAAAATTGAATTGGTTTCCAGATTCGCTTTAAGTCTGCTCTCTCTCCCTTTTCCTCGATCTGCAATCCTTTTACTCCCCCCTATTTTCAAACGCCCCCGGAGAGGGGGGCACTCACCCCCGGGGCGGGAGTGGGTCGGCACTCACCCTCGCTTCTCCCAATTGATTTTGTAACGCCGATTAGCGTCCGATCACCTTCCCCTAATTTCGTTATTTCCTGATAATCGCTTTTCCGCATTCAACTTGTACCATTCAGTGCGCACGACGTGCGCTTATCGCTTTAATGTCTTTGCCTCTTCTTGTCGGTGATACTGCACATAATAGCACGGGACTTTTGGACAAAAGCTCGAAATTACGCGATCGAGCGCGGAAAACCCGCGTCTTCGTGCTTTATCGACGATTTTTTTAGGGATGAAAAGTTTTGCGGAAAATGAATGGCGAATTGATGCTGAGGGGGTGAAAATACATCGAAAGGGATCTGTTAACGAAATTATGAAAAAAAAAAACAATTTTTTTTTCTCACTTTCGCCAAAAAAAGAATCTTCACTGAATCAGCGATCGTTTATTTTTTGTTTAGATTTGAAACTCTATTTTATGCTCATTTTCTTCGTTATCGATCTTCGAAATGCCGTTTGGTTCATTGGGCTACGATTGTTGTTCGATTTTTGGCAGAATTTCAAAGAAGGACCATCGATTTTGGACAATTTGTCCATGTTACCCCTTTGTCCTTTACCTGGCCATTTTTCAAATGTATTTTGCGGAAAGCTAATGGAGATGAATCCAACAGCATTCTCTGAGTCTATCAAAATCCGTTTTAAGGCAGTAGTCCGCTTTACAGGCTTCAAAAAATCGATTTGAAGAAGAGGAAGGATTATTGTATGGCTCGGGGATAGCTGAATAACATCTAATTAGTGTAAGTATCCAAAAACTTATATTTTTTCGGACCGAAAACTTTAAAGCCCGTTTTCTCGAGTTTTCATTTTCACAAGTTTTAGAAAACGGTGCCGGCGATAGCAAAAACAATATATGTCCGATCGAAAAAAATCAAAGTGATCTAGCTTCAGTATTAAATTATCTTCTATTTGAACTAAAAAAGTTGGACAAAAGTACTATTTAAATTACTTGTTTTGCAACTTAAAGTGAATTTTTTTTTTCAAAAAAGTGAATTTTTTTTTCAAACTTCGAAAAATTTTGGAATTTCATCATTTCTTCGGTATTTTTTTAGTTCATATAGAAAACGAACTTATAAAAACTAGAAAAAAATTTGGTTCGACTGTTTCAGATGCATCGCACGACCTCCATCACCGGCACCGATTTACAAGTTCAGACTCCAGGCGCCCCAGAAAAATCGTTACAACTTTGAAAAATTTCAATATTTTTTAATAATAAAAATTGTTTTTTGAAGCTTGAATATAATACACTATCGTCTCAAAATTTCGTTTACCGCAATCATCTCCTTCCCTTTAAAAAAAATTGCTTTTTTTCGGCTTCTAAAGCAGACTACTGCCTTAAAATTCTCCCAAATAAATGTTTTTCTCTCAAATAGGAACGGTGCTACGGCCGTTTGAAATTTCTCGATTTCGGCGATTCTGGAAAAGTGGCGAAAAATGTCAAACTAAAAGAAATCGCTTTTTGCCACGTTTTGAGTGTCTATTTGATGGTAAAGTTTCCATTGATTACGGATATCGTGGAGTTTTTGTCCAAAACTCAAAATTACGATGGGTAAATTAAAAAAATTCTTTTTAATACTATTCGTCGATTTCTAATGATAACTGAGGGGTTCGAGAGAAATGAATTCGTATTCAGGGAATGAAAATACATGGATATAGCCCCCCCCCCCCCCCGATCCAACCCGGATAATGAAGGATACATTTTACCGTTTTGTCACCCAGATGACGAACACGACAGGTGAGATAGGCCGTTTTGCCAATGAGGGCGGTGACGTTCGTCGACTGCGTGTAATCGAAGCTAGGCTCGGGCTTGATTTTCAGACCGGTTGCAGGATCGAGCAACTGTTGTCGCGGTCTACCCTGGACGGAATTCCGGTCCGCCTCTATCCCACGGTCGCCCATGCTCAGAGTGTCTGGAATTGATAAAAAATATATTAAACAATTGATTAGGGAATGGATGATAAGGAGTGAGAGAGAGAGAGAGAGAGAGAGAGAGAGAGAGAGAAGGGGGGAGGGTGATAGCCGTGGCAGACGAAGTCGAGGATGAGAAAGGAGAGGCCAAAGGCGGAATTCTCATTAGTCGCGAGAATTCCTCTCATACAAAAGCGCTGATCCAACGAGCTGAAGCTCGTGCTATTCCTTCCTTATACATACATAGATGTGTGTGTGTGTGAGTGTGTGTGTATAAATGTATATACAGGGAGTTTCATTTTTAAAAAGCGCTAAGGATGCTCAGGGTCTTTGCGGGACAGGCGGCAAGAGAGGAACGCGTGTGCTTGAACATGGGCGCTTGTAACGGATGCCTACCCCGAATAATCAAATTTTTGGTTACGTAAAACAATCGAATTTCAGCTAATAAATATGTGGAATGCATATAATAGACTGTTTAGAAACGTTATTAATCTTTTTTTGCTCATATACAGGGTGTCCAATAGGAAGTTGCTAAAACTAAATAAGTGTCTCTTCCCTCCATGAATTCAATAGGGGTCCCTTTTCTAAGGCGCATACCCGAGGCCCCGCAGTTTTATTCCAGCCGTGGCTGAAGCAAGTACGCGCGCGTCAAAATGAGTAAGCTCACGACGGAAGAAAAAGTATATCTTATTGAGTGCTTCTTCTCGAGGGGAAAAATTTATAGTAATGCGTATAGAGGGTTTCGTACTAAGTTTGGAACTCATAGAGTTGCCAGCGAAAACACTCTGAAAAGGTAAGAATTGAATATTTATTCATATCCATCCATCACACAACTTGTGTTTCAATTCAATTAAACTGCATTGAAGTAAGTTTACGTTAATTTTTGTAGGATAATCGATAACTTCGTGAAGTATGGTGCACTCCAGGACCGTAGACACGAGTTGCCAGGTCCATCTGTTACGGTGACTACACCAGAGAAGATCAACGAAGTTGTGAATTATTTCAAACAAAATCCAAATCATTCGATTCGGAAAGCTGCTCAAGCATTAAAAAATAACCAAATCATCATTGCGCAACATTTTGAAATATTTTTTAAAGTTTCATCCGTATAAAACGAGCACTCATCAATTGTTAACTGAACATGCCATGACGAAACGCATCGAATTTTGTAACACTATTACGGGAATGTTTGAAGCCGAAGAACTTGATGAGAAATTGATTATTTATTCCGATGAAGCACATTTTTGGATGAATGGGTACGCAAACAAGCAAAATTACCGGTTTTGGGGAACGGAAAATCCCAACGTATCGCTAGCGAAGTCCCTTCATCCACAGAAAGTAACGGCATGGGCAGCGATTTCAGTAAAAGGAATTTATTTGCAATTCTTGGAATCTACGGTAACAGGAGAGAGTTACAAACAGCTTTTGGAAACGAAATTCTTCCCTTATGCAAAAAAGAGGGGACTGGTTAAAAATGTTTACTTCATGCAAGATGGAGCGACGCCGCACCGGACTCATGAGGTGTTTGAAGCTATTCATCGCGTATATGGGACTCGAGTAATCGGTCTGGGGTACCCTAAATTTGCTCAAGGCGGACTAGAATGGCCTCCGTACTCACCGTACCTGAACCCTTGTGATTTTCTTCTTGCGGGGTTACATTGAAGATCATTGTTACGCTAAAAACCCCAGCACAGTAGAAGAACTGATCGCGGCCATCCAGGAAGTGGTTCGCGGCATTACGAACGATATGTTGGACACAGTTTTTCACAGTTTTCAAAAGAGAATTGATTCTTGCGCACAATCTAACGGTTCCCACTTCGAAAATATCTATCATTAATCACTGTACTTTTTCGTTATTTTTATAAGATGTAATAAAATTGACATAAAAAAATATTTGACTGGCTTTTATTTGTGTGCGTTTAAAACTGCAGAGTTTCCTCTATTTAAAGCAATTTGGCTTTTCTGATTCTGTGCACGTGTTTTAAAATGACAGTCGATTAGTTTCAGCAACTTCCTATTGGACACCCTGTACATCGCGAATTATTAACCAAGTTGAAATGTGGCAAACGCGCAATTTAGTTCTCAGTAACTGGTATCACTGGTAACTGGTAACTGGTATCACTATAGCTCGCGATTCAACTTCGTTGAAATTATTCATAATAATCTCAAGAATTTTTTCTACCTATTTCCATTCAATTCTTACTGTTATGATGTTGCGATAGTCGTATTAGCGTTGTCATGAAGCTTTCGCTATGTACCCCGTGTATAAGAGTCTACCTTCAATAATTAATTGCTCAACAATCACGCAGACGAAGTACTTGAAATTTTACACGGAGTCGTAGCACCTGTTTGCAAATATCCTCAATAAATTTCAGCACATTCTTACTATTACGCGATAGCTGCGCAACCTCCTTAAAATAAATCGAAGAGATGAGGTCGTACAAAAAAGTGTTTCCTACAAAAGTTGGTGCGACAAAAAAAAAGTGTTTATTCAAAATGTCGAACATAAGAAACTTCGGTAATCCTATTATAATTATCGTTATTTTATTATAATCGTTATCTACTGTAATAATGATAATGTTAATAATAATTGAATAATCGAACGATAATAACAACGAAAATAATGTCGTGGGAAAAAATCATTATTACTATTACCGCTTGTTCTCATTATTATTCCATTGTTGTTATTTTAACCATAACAATGATGATAATAATAATAACAATAATTCCTACACGACTAATATTGTTATTTTTATTGTCCAATTATAATCACGGCAATAATAATTTTCAAATTGTTGAATATCATTATTATTATTCAATTAAAACGATAGCGATAATAATAATAATAATAATCATCATTGCTGCCATTATTATTAATATTATTATTATTATTATTAAAATATTCAAAATTTGCCTCAATAATACGGTATCAAATATGTTTCTTCTTTTTTCGCAACTATCGTGTCATTCCATGTGACACCACGTTGTCGTAGTCGCGTCATATTTTCCATAAATATATCGTGGCACGTCATCGTCGTCGCTTGTTCGCGAGCTGCACGATGAGGATCGTTCTCGCATTACATTTAGCTATCACGCTCGAAATAAACGGGAAAAAAGTAATAGCCGATTCTGCATGGTCAATCGGACAAGCGTTCTATCTTTCTCTCTCTCTCTCTTTCTCTCTCCCCTTCTCTCTCTCTCGCTGCTGCGTGTGTGCAGTCCCTGCTCGGTTGTTGAGCGGGTTTTGCATATAAATTTTTTCCTTCACGGTACTTTTGTGCACACACACACCCTCGCGTGCATACACACATTTATGTATATGCATAGTAGAGGAGTACTAAAATCATTATCACACATGGGCACAAGGTGGCGAGGAAGGGTAGGTATGCCGAGAAGGGAAGGGGTTGGAAAATGCGAACAACCCTTCCATTTTCGCTGCAAATGCATTTGCGGAAATATTTCTCTTTCGCTTGGCGGTTCGCTCCCATCTGGGGGACACACCTCGACTAACGGAGCCTGCTTTTTCTCCCAATAATCTACGTGTACAGCAGTTTTCACCCTCGCAACGAGGATTACCGCTTGGGCATACAGAATTATCGTGACCGAGTAAACTCGAGGCTTTGGAATGACGAGACAAAATGTATGTATGCATATATACATACATACATACATACATACATACATACATATATATATATATATATATATATATTTATATATATATATACACCAAGCGGATACGTTGGGCATACATAAATACACACTCGCATATATATTTACACACATTCATATATATATGCGTGTGTGCGTTCATGTATGTCCGACGTATCCGCAGGCCGCGGTGCAAATTTTTACTTTCGTGATCGTTTCTCGTACCAGCCGCATTTTCCAATGCGTGTGTATGTTGTAAAATAGCAAGCTGGGTTGAGGGAATATGAAACCTAGTACTCAGGCGATCAGCGGAATGGAAAACAAAATTTCAATACGCGATATCGATAAATATATGTTGTAAAAACGAATATATATATATATATATATATATATATATATATATATATATATATATATATATATATATATATATATATATATATATATTAGGGTGATTCGTACCCAAAAACGAACTTTCGTGAAAGGGGGGCGTTGTCAAAAAATATTTAGAGGTCGCGAATCAAAATTGAAGGTTCCCCATTTGATTAACATTGAAAAAAAATGTTTTTCTCATTATTAGTGTTACCATTCCGCGAATTTTGATATCGCGATATTTTCCAAGTGGGTTCTCATAGGAAATATGATACTCCACAATAAAGTTCGTTGAGCCATGACCGTAAATTCAACCGTTTCAGCGGCATCATTATTTCAAGTGAATATTGTGCAAAATATCTATTCAAACGGCTGTAACGCCTAAGCTATTGGATATATCGAAAAAAATTCAGATGAGAACTTTGTAGAGAAAGTACTTTTCTACAAAAAAGTCTTATAAGCCGAGCCCGAAAATTCAACTGTTTTTCAGCTATAGGTGGATGAAGTAAAATAAATAGATCTTTTTTAAAACAAAAAAATCTATTTATTTTACTTCATCCACCTATAGCTGAGAAAGAGTTGAATTTACGGGCTCGGCTTGTAAGACCTTTTTGTAGCAAATTACTTTCTCTACATCGTTCTTATTTGAATTTTTTTCGATATATCTAATAGCTTAGGCGTTACAGCCGTTTGAATAGATATTTTCATACAATATTCACTTGAAATAATGATACCGCTGAAACGGTTGAATTTACGGACATGGCGCAAAGAACTTTATTGTAAAGTATCATATTTCCTATGAGAACCCACTTGGAAAATATCGCGATATCAAAATTCGCGGAATGGTACCACTAATAATGAGAAAAACATTTGTTTCAATGTTAATCAAATGGGGAACCTTCAATTTTGATTCGCGACCTCTAAATATTTTTTGACAACACCCCCCTTTCACGAAACTTCGTTTTTGGGTACCGACTAAAGGTGTTTGGGCACGATGGGTCAGAAAAAAGTTACCCTGAAACGAATCACCCTAATATATATATAAATTAAAAAGTTGAAAAAAAATGAAACAAAAGAATTAATTTATGTGCGTAAATAAATAAATGAATACATATATACAGGGTGTCCTGTTATGAATGGATAATCCTGCAACAGTCGATAGGTCAGATCATGTCCTACTATGCTGGAATTTCAGTTTAGTAAAAGTCCCGCATACACTAGGAATGTACCTCCTCGTGGTACATTCTGGATAGCGCTAAAATAGTAAATATTGTATTCTAACCTTAAAATGATAAACCTTATCAAAAAACTGTTCCTACAAAAGTTGTTAGTTTTGGCCTGATAAATATTTCGGTGAAAAAAATTCATGATCCAATTATTTTCAAACACGTCGGCCATCTTAACATTGCCATTTTGCATTTCGGACCAAACATTTTTTTTTACGTCCCCCTTAGAATCCTAAAAGTTTTCTTTTACTCGATACTTTATCGGAGCAGTATTTTTCGAGATAAATCAGGTGTAAGATTAAACTGGGACACCCGGTATATATACATATATTGTATCTAATAATAAATTTACCTTTAGGGTGTGTAGATTTCGAAATTCTCCAAGTAATATGGAACAGCAGCGGCAATCACTTTCCTCTTCCAATCTACAGAGGGTTTCTCACCCCTTTCTCGCGCAAAGTTTGACTTTGTCGATCCCTCTCTCTCTCTATTGCGTTAACCACAAGGAATTTCTATACCTTTGCTCGAAGCAAAACGCCTCTTCGTATGAAACTACCCTTCCCTTCCCACTACCCCCTTGCGTTCGTCTTTTATGCCGCCGGTCTCTTCGCTTTCTCTTCGCCCTCTTATGAAGAGAGTTTTGAAATTTGCCTTGTATCGAGAACGCACGCAAGGCTGTTGTACATCCGCTGATATTGAAGTGGCTACTGTTCGCCTTGGTCTTGTTCACTCGAGACAGGAACTCGATGCAATAATGCAAATGTTCATTGAGCCGAATCGATCGATTGGGGAGATCGGGATCGCGAAAAAATCAAATTGTACATATATATATATATATATATATATATATATAAATGCATATATAACATCTTCCATTTACTTATTTACATTATAATGTATATATATATATATATATATATATATATATATATATATATATATATATATATATATATATAATATATATATATATATATATATATATATATGGGAAATTCCACGCCATTTCACCTAGCCCGTGACCTCGACGCTTTATGGTTTTTCCGATTTTTATTTGTAAAATTGTACCTCATGAAAGAATATCCACACCAATTTTTATATTTTTATCTCTTCTCTTTTAGAAGTATAAGACGCTGATAACTCCTGAAGTAATTGAGATATCGGCAAATGTCAGAATATAATTTTTTTTTATTTTGAAGCATACTTCCGTTCAAAATATTTTAAAAAATTATCAATTATCAATGTCAACGTTTTTTTTATTCTAAAGTGAAAACTATTTTTATAAGATGATTAACATTTTTTTTTCTTAAAAAAATTCTCTAAAATAAAGTGACCCATTCTATGATTTTAAGACTCATCGTGGGCCTATTTTTTCTTCTATTTTTTTTTGGAATCATTCATATTTTTCATAGAAGATTTTTATCATTTTAATGTCCAATGATGCTATTAATGACATTGTGATTTCCAATTCGGGTCCGGCTGGCCTGAAACGGTTTATTTTTCATTCGTGCTTCGAATGGCGTCAAATCGCACGATCTTGTTCATTTATGCCATTTATCGGATATTGTGTTCCACCCTTAACCTTCATGTTTGTACCTTATGTTAAAATAAAAATATTCGTACTTTTCGAATAATCAATACGTTTTTATTAATAAATAAAAATGTCGGGGTATTTTGAGACACCCTTTGTATATTAGAGTACTTAAAACAAATTCTATCTGTTTTTGCCCCTCCTATTTTTAACTACACTTGGTAATTATGTTTACCAAGAGGATGAAAAAAATGCCGCCATCTTTCACTCTCAACATTTCCTATGATTTTGCGAAACTTCTCGAAAAAAAAACATTTTTTCAGAAGTTTCGACTCCAAAAGTGGCTACGTAATTTTTTTTCTTTAACTTACGAGAAGCAAGGACAATTATTTCCAATTGGAAAAAAAATTAAATATCATGTGCATGTGTACTTTTGGGGATGAAATGAGTAAGGAGCGGAGGACAAATCCCTTTAAACTATTTAAGGGAGCTTTCCACTTTGTTGGGCCGAAAAATGTTCGACTTTTCGCCAGTTTTTTATGTGAAAAATATTCAATTCCAAATGTTCAAATTTAGCATGTTTACTAAGCTGTCTTTATTGAACATGATAATATTTTTCAAAGTTTTACAATACATGGTACTGGGAGTGGGTGGAGCCACGTATGTCGGTGCGCCGACGATGATATTCTTCGCTTGCGGAAGTCCTTAGTCCTGAACACGTCATCTGAAGCAAAGAAATCAAACATATTTTTTACTTTGTACAATATTGTGTATAAGTCGAACTAGATCAAGAAGAAAAATTGAAAATAAAATAAATAGTTTAGTTTTTTTACCAAACATTTTTGCAGTTTTTGTTCGTAGAATAAAAGCGTTTGAATATTTTTGGATAATTGTAGTTCAACTAATGAAGACGTTTGTTATACACATGTCTGCCAAATTTCACAAAGATTGCTCATCCAGGCGTCTAGGAGCACTTCCGCAAACTTGGAAAACGCGTTTAAAGTTAAACTGAAGTTTATGTGCGAATAAAATGAAAAGCATCATACTTACAGCTAATCTGCTATACCAGGACCGTAGAGTATACCTTCGTCTTCTTCAAAAAGTTCTTGAGCCGTCCGCTGAAAAGTTATTTTTTGCCCAACAAAGTAGAAACCTCCCGCAAAAGACGGATGTTGGAGAAGGGCAAAGTAGAAATAAAATTTCCGATAGGAACGAGTCCGATCGAAAGCCCGATAGGGCTGTAGGGGAGATGAAATAATAAAAGCAAAATAATAATCAAAGTGTTATGATATAAATAATAATAATGAATACTAATAAAAGTGGTAGCATGTATACAAGCTTTGATCTCTCAAGCTTTGATCTCT
>OY723397.1:23993581-24054219 GCA_963210295.1 Ophion ellenae | reverse complement strand
AAAATTATATTTAAAAAAGAGGGATGAAAATTAGGAATGAATCATCGCTGTTTTTTTTAATCAAACAATAATAATAATAAAAATAATGCATATTCATAATAATAAAATCTAAATAATCATTGTAATTAAAAAATGAGCATTGAATTAAAAAAAAGCAGCAGTGGTGGCGCGTGAGGATCCGATGGAGAGCCGAGCGAGAACATAAGCTGAATTGCCGATTCGAATTGAATCAATGGGGAAAAGTGATCGATTAGCGTTCCCCGGGCGGCCGTGTACGAAACCACGTCACGTCTCCGTGACGAGGAGGAAGAAAAAAAAACGATTTATTATGCAAACTCGTCCCGTCGGGGTGTCGTGAAAAAAATCCGTTTTTGTCCATAAAAAAAAAATTATAAGCGAGAGGGCGAGAGAGAGAGAGAGAGAGAGAGAGAGAGACGAGAGAGAGAGAGAGAGAGAGAGAAAGAGAGAAGAGAGAGAGAGAGAGAGGGGTATTGAGTGAATGAGATGTCTGCGGGTAAACGAGGCTTCGCCCTAATTCAGGGTAGCAAGATAACGCTCCCGCGGGCGCAAAGTAATCCCACGTTTCGCTGGCCTGGAACGAATATTCCCTCTCGCTCACTCCCTCTCTCTCTCACCCTTTTTGTGGTTACTCTGAGCGAGAGAGAGAGAGAGAGAGAGAGAGACTGTTCGCAGCCTCCGACTCGGTAACCGAGTTTTCGCTATTTGGTTCCGTTCTCTCTCCTTCTCCTTCTCTTTCTCTCTCTCTCTCTCTCTCTCTCTCTGTCTCTCTCCCTCTCTCTCTCTCTCTCATCATCTCTCTCTCTCATCTCTCTCTCTCTCTCTCTCTCTCTCCTCTCTCTCTCTCTCTCTCTCTCTCCTCTCTCTCTCTCTCTCCCCCCCCTTCTCTCTCTCCCTCTCCCTCTCTCTCTCTCTCTCTCCTCTCTCTCTCTCTCTCTCTCTCTCTCTCTCTCTCTCTCTCTCCCTCTCCCTCCCCCCCTCACTTTTGTTGATTATCGTAATAAAAAATCTCGTTGTCGCATAATAAAGTCGGCATCGACCGGCATATATATATATATATATATACAAGAGCTGCCAGTCGAAATTCTCTTTTATTCGGTTGTGCTGATGGAAATTTTCTTTTCTTTTTTGTCCCTTTTTTAGCCCACAGTCCATGAGATCTGCGAGGAAGAAAACAAAAAAAAACGACGATACGAGGACATTTCGTGGTTTTATTTTCTCCCATATATACAGGGTGTCCTGCAATGAATGGATAATCCTGCAGCTGTCCATAGGTCAGATCATGTCCTACTATATGCTGGAATTTCAGTTTTGTAAATAGCCCACCGGTTTTCGAGATTTTGGGCTTTATGTTATTAAAAAAAAAAAATCATATGCTTTTGGTTCTTCGCATGCCGTTTCTACAAATGATATTAACCGACGATAACTAAGCAACTTTTGAAAGTAATTGGCACGATATGCGTAGTACATTTTTTTTGACACCGCAGGCTATCAGAGTTAGATGTTCGAATTGCTTTGTACGAAAATTCTGTATAAGATCTTTTTTCACAAAGTTTCCTTAACATTTAAGGTTAAAATAGACCTTTCTAGATAAAACAAATAAGAAAGACTATTTTTTAAAACTCGGGTAAAAAAAGTTGTCAACTGTAGAAATGACAAAAGTAGATGATTTTTTTTTAAATAACATAAAGCTGAAATGGCAAAGATCGTGGGACTTTTACTAAACTGAAATTCCAGGATAAAGTAGGACATGATCTGACCTATCGACAATTGCAGGATCATCCATTCATTACAGGACACCCGGTATATCCACTCACACATTGGATTTTTTTCGGGCCAACCCGTCTCGCCCTCGCCGTTCCCCCGGCATTTGCATATCGACACACTTTTATAGCGCCTATCCTCTCGGAACGTACGCGACAAAACTACCTCTTTCTTCGTTTCAAATTTGTTTTATTTTTTTCTTCGTTCTTATTGCCGTGTGTGTGTGTGTGTTTTTTTTTTTCGTTTTTTTTTGCCAGTCACGTTGCTTTTGTATTCGCGGCATTAAAAATTTGCGGTGCCCGCACGCTTTATCGTTCGAAACACGCGCGTTACCGTCGCAGTCGTACTCATCTCGACGACCGCCACGACGACGACGACGGAGCTTCGAAGGTACAGACAGGGAGTCGTAAATTTTCAGGCAAAGTATGTGCGGGGCTATAAAAAACAAATGAAAAAAAAAAACAAGCTCGTTTCTGTGTACATTTTAGAGGGGTTTTGAAATGTGAGACAGGTTATACTTCTAACGTGCACAATAAATGTAACGTGTACGATATAGAACAGGAAATATCTAAATACATAAATCATTATCCAAGAAACAAGTAATATATAGATCGATAATAAAAAAGCTCTTATTTTGTATTACATTTCTGCTTCATCGTTACATACCGGGGGTCCTGTTATAAATGGATAATCCTGCAACTGTCGATAGGTCAGATCATGTCCTACTATATGCTGGAATTTCAGTTTAGTAAAAGTCCCACGGTTTTCGAGACAAAAATAATCGGCTTTTGGTTTTTCGCATGCCATTTCTACAAATAATAACTTTTTTTATCCAGTTTTTCAAAAAATAGTCTTGGTTTTTGGTTTCATCTGAAAAAGTCTTCTTTTTAACCTCAAATGTTAAGGAAACTTTATGTAAAAAGATCTTATGCGGAATTTTCATAGAAACCAATTCGAAAATGTGATTTTGATAGCTTGCGAGGTAAAAAAAAATGAACTACCCACATCGTGCCAATTTCTTTAAAAAAGTTGCTTAGTTATTGTCGATTAATATCATTTGTAGAAATGGCATGCGAAAAACCAAAAACAGATTATGTTTTCAAAAAAATCACATAAAGCCCTAAATCTCGAAAACCGTCGAACTCTTCCTAAACTGAAATTCTGAGCATATTGTAGAGCATCATCTGACCTATCGACAGTTGGAGGATTATCCATTAATTACAGAACACTCAGTATATATATGTAAAGATAGAGAGAGATCGAGCGTGTGTGAGATGGTGAGAGACGAATGGACGGAGAAATATAAACAGGCTCCGATTTTTTATTAACTTTTTCTAATTCAATTTTTCAACTCACTTTCCCAATTCACTTCATTACCTCAACCTTCAATTCAATTTTTCAATTCAAGGTTGAAGCTAAAACTGAATCGAAAATCAGAACTCATTTTTAGCATCAATATATATATAACACGTTTTTCGGCATTAATTAATTAATCCATAGATCGCTCATTTTTTATACTTTACTTCTTTTTTTTCCATAAAATAGGCCACGTTAGAATTAAATTGAAAATCAGGCCTTTTTAATATTTTTTGTCCGTCTGTCTCTCACACCACTCTCTCTCTCTCTCTCTCTCTCTCTCTCTCTCTCTCTGGCTCTTTCCTCCGTCACGCCAAGAAAACGTCGTTGGTAAAAAGCGAGAGGACCAAAGTCGCGATGGACGCGAAGTCATTGTACAATAGACGTCAAAGAGGCAAAGGAAGCGTATTTATCTGAGGGGTTACACGATAGAGGACGAGGATAGTCGTTTCACCGTGAATCCCAATTTCAGGAGGGCACTTGGAATAATTCGACGGAAGAGATTTTCTCTGAGCTTTTCGCGGCTTCGGTACTACTGTAATGGTCTATCCATATATATATATATATATATATATATATATATATATGTATGCATGTATGTGTGTGTCTGTGTGTAAATATATACACATAAAGTACTCCCTCGTTTACTCTCTTCTATCTCGCAATGAGCCGAGGGCTATAGAGAG
This sequence comes from Ophion ellenae, assembly GCA_963210295.1. Classification (NCBI taxonomy): domain Eukaryota; kingdom Metazoa; phylum Arthropoda; class Insecta; order Hymenoptera; family Ichneumonidae; genus Ophion; species Ophion ellenae. The sequence continues at coordinate 24,050,395 of OY723397.1, read as the reverse complement.
GTGGGGCGGGGGGGGGGGGGCAGTGAAGGACAGAAAATATTTGGAAGAGCATTAAATCGGCCCAGTGAACCGAAGATCTTCGCTGTACCGTTATACGAGTTTTACGTTTCCACCTATGGGCTTTTCCAGGCCCTACCGTTGGCGAGAAGGACAAGGACGAACGGGGAAAAAACCTCTCGAATTTTTTTGTCCGTTCAATATGTGCTTGGTCAAGGTGAAAAAAGATCGTGTAGCAATTTTTGGACTATTTCGGCTGCTCGTTCGCTCGACGTTCACGAAAGTACGAGCGAGGTTGAGGTCGACGGAGCTTTCTTTCGTTTCGTTACTGAAAATAAGGTTTGGGCGATGTCGCGGGCCGAGCTTGTGGGAGAATTCGTTAATGGTGAGGGTGAGGGCGGAGTATTCTTTCGTGTTTTTCGAAATAATAAAGAAATCGTGTGCGCCGAGGGTTTCTCGAAGGGCACGAAGCTTTTTCGCTTTGACGACTGGTTCGTCGTGACTTTCATTTTCTCTCTCTCTCCCTCTCTCTATCTCTCTCCTCCTTTGTCACTGCCTTTTTACGAGATACGTGTCCAACGTCGCGGGAAAAATGGAGGGGTGACATGACAAAACAAAAAATAAGGAAAAAGGTGAAGAGCCAAGAGCATTTCGGTGTGCGGAGCACCGAATCGTGCCGAGAAAAGCAACGCGGTCACAGAATCACGGAGAGTTAGAGAGGGAGAGAAAAGCACGTCTGCCTCTCTCTCTCTCTCTCGTATTGTTTCTTCCCTTGACTTGATCTGGCCTGGACTCTTGGGCGCCTTTTATTTTCGAGTACGGACGAAGATGAGGAAACTAAGAGATCGTAGAGGGAGAGAGAGAGAAAGACAAAGAAGCAGCGTGCAAATCTTGTGGATTTCTCTCTCTCTTTCTCCCTCCCTCTCTCTCCTTCTCTCCATATATGTATAGTTTACGCAAAATCTAAGGGAGTAAAGTTTTCACCCCCCACAGGGTTTGAAGTTGGACGAGACAACGATATAAGGAGAGAGAGAGAGAAAGAAAGAGACTCTCGAAACTCGAAACTTTCTTACAAAATGTACTGCTCCAATAATATAGGGTTTTCCCAGTACTAGGAAACTTCCTCTATTGTTGCTTGCTATATTACAATTTATTGACGAAAAAAGCAATGAGAATACTAACCCTTTTCCTACCCCCTTATCCACAATAATTACATAATTTCAAGGCTCTTCCCCCCCCCCCCCTATATACAGGGTGTCCAATAGGAAGTTGCTAAAACTAAATAAGTGTCTCTTCCCTCCATGAATTCAATAGGGGTCCCCTTTTCTAAGGCGCATACCTGAGGGCCCGCAGTTTTATTCCAGCCGCGGTTGAAGCAAGTACGCGCGCGTCAAAATGAGTGAGCTCACCATGGAAGAAAAAGTATATCTTATTGAGTGCTTCTTCTCGAGGGGAAAAATTTATAGTAATGCGTATAGAGGGTTTCGCACTACGTTTGGAACTCATAGAGTTGCCAGCGAAAACACTCTGAAAACGTAAGAATTGAATATTTATTCATATTCATCTATCACACAACTTGTGTTTCAATTCAATTAAACTGCATTGACGTAATTTTACGTTAATTTTTGTAGGATAATCGATAACTTCGTGAAGTATGGTACACTCCAGGACCGTAGACACGAGTTGCCAGGTCCATCTGTTACGGCGACTACACCAGAGAAGATCAACGAAGTTGAGAATTATTTCAAACAAAATCCAAATGATTCGATTCGGAAAGCTGCTCAGGCATTAAAAATAACCAAATCATCATTACACAACATTTTGAAATATTTTTTAAAGTTTCATCCGTATAAAATAAGCACTCATCAATTGTTAACTGAACATGCCATGACGAAACGCATCGAATTTTGTAACACTATTACGGGAATGTTTGAAGCCGAAGAACTTAATGAGAAATTGATTATTTATTCCGATGAAGCACATTTTTGGATGAATGGGTACGTAAGCAAGCAAAATTACTGGTTTTGGGGAACGGAAAATCCCAACGTATCGCTAGCGAAGTCCCTTCATCCACAAAAAGTAACGGCATGGGCAGCGATTTCAGTAAAAGGAATTTATTTGCAATTCTTGGAATCTACGGTAAGAGGAGAGAGTTAGAAAAAGCTTTTGGAAACGAAATTCTTCCCTTATGCAAAAAAGAGGGGACTGGTTAAAAATGTTTACTTCATGCAAGATGGAGCGACGCCGCACCGGACTCATGAGGTGTTTGAAGCTATTCATCGCGTATATGGGACTCGAGTAATCGGTCTGGGGTACCCTAAATTTGCTCAAGGCGGACTAGAATGGCCTGCGTACTCACCGGACCTGAACCCTTGTGATTTTTTCTTGTGGGGTTACATTAAAGATCATTGTTACTCTAAAAACCCCAGCACAGTAGAAGAACTGATCGCGGCCATCCAGGAAGTGGTTCGCGGCATTACGAACGATATGTTGGACACAGTTTTTCACAGTTTTCAAAAGAGAATTGATTTTTGTGCACAATCTAACGGTTCCCACTTCGAAAATATCTATCATTAATCACTGTACTTTTTCGTTATTTTTCTAAGATGTAATAAATTCACATAAAAAATATTTGACTGGGTTTTATTTATGGGCGTTTGAAACTGCAGAGTTTCCTCTATTTAAAGCAATTTGGCTTTTCTGATTCTGTGCACGTGTTTTAAAATGACAGTCGATTAGTTTCAGCAACTTCCTATTGGACACCCTGTATAATAATATCAATAACTAAGGAATCGCGTTGCCCGGAGCAATAAGTCGACTACCATAATAATAATAATAATAATAATACATCGAAGCCACACCACAGAAAAACTCGAGTTAAAGAAGAAATGCTGAATAAATTCCTTTTTCCCTTCTTCTCATTAAAGAAACGACGAAAACCGACCCGATTCGTTTTTTAACGAATTATTCTTCATTACTATCTATTAACTATCGATTACTGGCATATTTTTTTTACGCTGCTGTTATTCCAGGCGAAAAGTCACGAAAGTTTCTACGTCGAAACTTTTTAAAAATTATTTCAATAATTTCTGTTCAAACGGAATAAAAATCAAGCAATTTTGAGAGATTTTTACAAGTTTTGGATAATCGTAGATATTTTCTATCTACGATTATCCAAATTATCCACATTATACGACATATAAATTTAAAAAACTTGAGGCGTAAACGTCATAAGTACTAATACTATTTTGAAATTTCTGAAAAGGCCTTAAGCTTTCAAAATTATATTTCATATTATAAATGTATGAGGATTGACTAAGGAAGGGACTTACTTGTAGTTATAGTGTTTTGATTTTCAATTTTACTGAACATTATTTTTTACTTTTTAGTACAGTACCGTTTAAATAAAAGCTTGTTTTTAAAAAGTTCTTTTACGTCCATTTTCTTAAACTAAGAAATGATTATTCTACATTTATCAAACTGTAGATATACTTTAATTGTATATTTAAGGATACCAAATTTCTTTTTCAAATTGATTTATCATAAAATGGCCGAGCTGTAGCAGAGTGTTACAGCAACTTGCTGCGAGAGTTTGAAATCGACGTGCAGTCTAGCATCCCGTAGACTTTGAGTTGCAAAAAAAAAAATCAAAATTTTTTTCCTTAGAATATGTATAGTTTCTATTTGGCAGTTATTAAAATGAAAAAAAAATGCAAATTCCACAGGATGGCACGCATTGACAAAAAAAATTAACAGTTCACGGAAAATTTTGGATTGAAAGGGCAGTTTTTTTCTAATTAAAAAAAACATTTCTCGTCAAGTAGAAGGTAGCAATATTATGAATATTTCTACCAAGTTTCAACTCTATCGGCTTGACAATTTTGGAGAGATCCCGCACGCCAATTTCGAAACAGCAGTTTTGAGAAAAACGCGTTTGAAGTTTACATAGAATTTTAATTAAATTGCAATGGGTACTTGTGGTGACTAATTACTTAAGTAATCTGTTACAACGTAATTTAATTATCAATTACAGTAGTAATTGAAATTGTTAGTTGTTAATTTAAACTTTTTTCCTATCTCTGTCGTCCCTCTGCGCTCTTGCTTCTATCAGCGGCTCCGAATCCGAGCGATGAGGCACAGCATTGACGGGCTGTAACGTTTGAAGTTTTTGGAATTTCGCTTTGGAAATTTGGGAAAATATTCTGCACATATATTTCTATCATTTAAAGAAACAGAAAGAAATCGATTTTTGTATCGTTGTAAGTGTATATCCCGCCGGAAGAATTAAAAAAATGTTCGTTTGCTTATTCATTTATTGGTTTGTTTCTCGTTTACCTTCCGTGCACATGAACAATATGGCAGCAATGGACAGCCTCGTTTGCCATCTCAGAGCCATCTCCGCCGGGATTTCTTTTCCTCGCTTTTGTTTGAGTTTGTTATTCTCCTCAATTAGACTCTTCGATCAGACGATCCGCATCGCACGATATTCCTTTGTTTTTTAATTATTTTATTTTATATGTATATATATATATATATATGCATTAACTCTCTGTAGTTCACTGCACTTCTTGTCACGAGTTTTCCTCATGTTTCCCTGAGGTGCGGAGAACTTTGATTTTAATTTTTTTTTTAAATGTCACTATTATACTCGTAGGCCGAATGTTTGGGTTGGATTCTTCGAGAAATTATGTCTCGGGAAATCGCGTCGTTATTTTGGCGTGAAAAAAAATCCCACCCCCAAAAGTTACCCCTTAAGGAAGGTAGTCAGATGCATTGTGGAGGCAACTGCCGGGATTTTTGTCGGAGACGCGACAAGAGTAGCGTGAAAATCATCCCCCGTGGAACACGTGACCAGACCGGGGGTTGAAATTTTTTTGATATTTTTTCGAAGCCTTTTCATGCTTCAAGGATATCACTTGTGGGTGTTCCGCGTGGCTCGAGCATTGTCCAGGTGCCCGGCACTTGCATCACGGCCTCCGGAAGTATCGAGGGTGGCTAACGTGGGGGTTAAAGTTCACGGGGCATGATGGAGTTGCAAGTTTCACGTACCGGCTATCTCACTCAAGCACACTTCGAAAAAGTCCTCGAAAGCTCATCCAAGTTTGCTCGCCGCACTTCGCGACCGCCCGTGAGTCTGCCCAATTTTTATCATCCCCCTTCTCAGCCCCCCCCCCCACACTCGACCCTTGTACTTTGGGTGATCTTCTCGTATTATCTTCGACGTCGGTACTCAAAGTTATTCCGATCGCGATGTTTGCAACCCCCTTGGAGGCCCCCAACCCTCTCACCTTGGGGTGCGACCCCCTCAGAATCAAACTCACGGGGCGCAACGGCGAGAAAGCCAGGCAAACTTTTTCCTTTTTATCAATTTGTAATAATTGATAGGGGCGGGAGTCGCGTCACTCTCATCACGTGAATGTTAACACTGACACGAAAGCACTCGCGCACACAGTGACACAGTGAGAAAGACACTTGGAAGTTCTTCCCCCAGTGTTCCTTGATAATTCACCGTCCATTGCCTAAGAGCGCCGGATGTTCGTCGTCGATTTTTTAAATATATTTATTATACCGTCAATTCAATTCCCTCGTTAATTTTTGTTCAATAATCTATTCAATAACACAATTTTTCCACGTGTCAATTTAAAGCTCCGAGTGAAATTTTTTAAGTGTCGATTCAATTGCACAACTGAATTTTTCCTTCAACAGTCAATTCGATAATCTAACAGATTTCTTTTTTCAGGTATCAATTCGATGACCATGATCATTTTGTTTCAATCATCAATTCAAAATCATCGTCGGTTCTTCTTTTCAATCGTTGATCCACTACCCCCGCGCTTTTTTTCCAGTCTTAGTTCCATTCGATATAATTGAATTACTTTTCAATTGTCAATTCAACATCCTCGTCGATATTTCTTGTCAGGCGTGGGTTAAATATCCTCAACTATCGCGTCTACCACTCGGAGGCTGAGATTCTCGAGGTGGAGTGAGCGGCCCAGGAAGTAGCGGCGAACGCCCCGAGACTCGGCGAACACGAGATAGGAGGGCGCGTGTCCCAGCGTGCGAAAAACACCCCTCGTTCTCTCGTCATCGTGTTCTCCTCAGTGATCGTCCGAGCCGGGCCGATTTCCGATTTTCGTCGATTCTGCGATCGGCCAATTCGTGGGGCAATCCTCGACCGAAACTCCACCCCCCCGCCCCCGATTTGGGTTTTCTTTTTTTGGAATTTGTTCAACGTCTTAGCGAGGGTTGATATAGATGTGGGTGCGTGTGTGTACGAGTATATTTATATATGCGCGAGTGAGAGAGAACGGCCCAGGGAGAAACGCGGATCCACGCACCGAACGTCTCGACACGGTGGTAGATTTACCCCGACTGGGGAGATTCCTGTACGTGGGAGCATGCGCGCTTAACTTGCACATCAGCGAACGCTCTCACTGCCCCTCGCCCCGCGTGTGTGCGCGCGCGACCCTTCCTCTCGTTCCGTATCGCCCGCCGAAGGCCCCCAACCACCCCCCATTCCGGGGGGAGGCCCAGGGGACGTTAGGATAGTTCGGGGGTGCGGAATGTTTTCGAGGGGAGGTCTTGTCGGAGAAAGCGAGAAACGTTCTGCATGTAAGCTTTCGCGGCGAGACCGGGGCTGGAAAAGTGGCAAGGGTGGAGAAAGGGGTGGAAGAGGAGGGTGGTTCGTTCCTCCTGGTGATATATCTGCACGCAGTAGCTTATACAAAACCACCCGACCTACCGCACTGTGAGACTTTCGGAGAGAGAGAGAGAGAGAGGGTTGACACGAGGGGGATGATTTCGGGGGTGGGTCGGTGATGGAATTTTTCAGGAAAAAACGGAGAGATCGGCGCGCCGTGAATTTTCTTTTTTTTCGGAGCAACCCTCTCACGAGAGGGGGTACGATAACGAACAGTGTGGCCGTTTTTTTTCCCTTTTCGAGGGTGTGCTTCCGGGATGAAAAATATTCGCGGTAGCTTTTTGCCGCCAAATTGTCAGGACGATATGTCCAGTTTTGACGGGAATGGTTATAAGCGAAAGAGAGGGATTCAACGACTTTTTTTTTTTTTTGGTCGGCTATAGGGGTAGTTTTGGTGGTCCGGGCAAATATCCTTCTATCGTAGCTTTGGAAAGCTCGGGGAAAAAAAGACGCTTGTCCAGATCTTCCTGTTGTTTCAGAATTAATTAATATATTTCCTTCCGGTGAAACGTACTCCCTACTTCTTTTTTTTTTCTATATATCGTACGAGAAAAATAATGGCATTGAAATAACGAGCTTTTTCGATACCGTTTCCTCTGTGGACCGTGCAATATTTTGGGGAATATCGTCTCTTTTTTTCCTCTCGAAATATTGTTAAAAAAAAGTGACGCTGAATTTTTAACGTCAGGGGAAGTTCGCCTATCGAAAGCCTCGCGGGAACGTGTCTCGAGGAAGGAGAGATCGAGAGGAGGGGCTGAGAAAAGACGGGATTTCCTTAGCCTGCATACCATATCACGCTGAAATGACGAGAATTTGAGCGGCAAGAATTTTAACCGCGCCATGACGGAGCGATATTGCTCATAGTGCGCTGCGAGAAATTGATTTTTTTTGTCTATACGGAAGCGCGGAGTCAATCTGGGACACGGTTTTTCTCTCTCTCAAATTTAACAAGTAACTAGTGCAAAGTTGTGAAAAAAGTTGAAAAATAATTGGTCTTTTCATTTTGATGATGATTACACGATGTTTAGGAACAATACATTTGTTCATTTAATTGTTTTGTAAAAGTTTGATCAATCAATTGAAAAATACATTAAGGCCTTAGGCCATTCTAGAGGCCGAAAAAATAGGCCTCTTGGGGATTTTTTTTTAGAAAACCTACAAAATAAATCGAGATTACAAAAAGGGTATTTATCATCCATATCAGTGACTGTATACAATAATTTTTTTGAAGCAATTAATTTCACAATGGCGGCTGTGCAGCGTTTTTCTCAAAACTGCATTTTTTAAGTTGGCCGGAAACATAACTCAGACAATTTTGAACCGATTCACTTGAAATGTTGAATATATCCTGAAAAATACATTGTCTATGGAAGTACGTAGGATTTTTTTTACATTGCATAGTTCATTTGTTATTAACAATTATCTGACGATTTTTTAGGCACATTTTTGGAGAGTGAAAAATAAGCGGAAAAAACCTGTCAACATTGGTCTTTCCATCAGGTTTTGTGAAGTACTGGTAAATTTACTGAAAAACCATAAAAAGTCATTTTTTTGTACTTTTTTCAATTTAATGTTAAGGGTGAAAAACCATTTGTCAAAAATCGATGAAAGGGTCTTGTAGGAACTTTATTCAAGTTTTCGAAGTTGCCCTTTTATTCCCTGAGCGATCATTGAACTCTTTTTTATATTAATAATTATTTTATTGTTTATTTTATGAGAACTCGATTATATTTATCATTATTTTATTATCTATTTGACAATAATCTATTTTTATTTTACATTCTCTATTAAACTTTCAATTTTTCATCATTGAGCAGAATATATTTGGACCATTTTTGAAAATTCGGTACCCCTGTATACTAGGAAAAAATCTCGCTTCCCAAAATTAACGTACCTCTTTTTACACCTGAGAGAAAAAAAGCGCCAACTATTTTATTAAACGGGCAATTTTCGGACAGATTTTACAAAAAAAAAAGGATCGTGAAAACACATTTCTCTTTGAAACGAAATTTTTTTAACTCATTTCTCGTATCCGTTAGCCGGAAGTAGACCGGACGGCGCGATGAGAGACAAAACGGGCAGAAGTAAAATAGCGTGACGAGGCTTTGGCAGGCCGTTGTTTGCACGCAAAAACGCGAATACCGCATTAGCATATACGATATATCGGCGCTTTTGCGGAAGCGTCGACTCTATCGGTGTTCTTGATAAATTCCACGTGGGAAAAAAAAAGAAAGCGACGAACAAAGAGAACAACAATCGATTCACGGCTCTGAATTAATTAACGGAGATTATAGCAAAGGCTTGTTTTTTATACAGCGGAATGGAGATCGGAGAAAAAAAATTATCTTTGCGCAAAAGAAGCTAGGAATAAAGGTGGGGGAAAAAACATCGGAGCGTTACATACGTGCATAATGAATTTATAAGCTCGTATATATATATATATATATATATATAGTTGATTGAACGCGCGTGTCAACCACGTCTCGGAAAAACACCCTGAAAGCACAAGCACAGGATTTTCCATATAAAATTGGCCACTTTTCCTTATTTCAATTTACTGCCGACTAATTTTTGTTCCAAAGATTTTTTAAAGATTTTTTTTGTTTATTATTTTTCTTTGAAGTTTATAAATTAATACATTATTTCGTTTTTAAGACAACTGCGTATATAATTTTTCATCACATTAATAATGTTCATTACGGAGCTTGTTCAGCTTAATTTTTTAATTTATATTTCTCTCGATTAATTATTGTTGAAGACTGAATATTTATTGTTGACGGTGCTGAAGAAAAAGGGGAGAATGACTGAAAAATGCGTAAAATTAGGGAAACCGTTTTTCTTTACGTCATCGATCAACCACACTAACAATTATTACGATTGATTTTGTAAAAAAAGTATCTACTTGCTTTGCTCTCGGAAAATATTTGTTTTCCTCCGTTCTCATTGTTGCACAAATATTGTTTAAGCTTAAAAAAATATTGAGATACATACAATATTCATTGTTTACGCTTAAAAAAATATGTTAAAAATACAATATTTATTGTTTGTCTTAAAAAAAAAAAATTACTGAACATTCTGTAAATCTGGGAAAATCTTTTTCTCCGTACAATGTCATGTAATTAAAAAATGAGTGAAAGAAATGGAGATAAATCGTGGGGTCTCGGTCGATTTTACCTAGGATTCCGGATAGATAAGCGCAAGGGTGTGTGGGTGTGTAAAGAAGGAGAGAAGCACGGATACCGATAAATAATGTTTCGTGTGACGGTTCGTGCCTTCGCGGATACGACCATTCATCAGAGAGCTTGCGGGGGTTCGAGGGGGTGCGGGACGAGGGGCTGGGCGCGCGGTCACGGGACCTCAGGCTCGCGGAGATAACGACCCCGAAAGGAGTAGAAGGTAGGAGCTTGAATGCCTTTGGTTCGTGACACGGGAGAGCGGACGGAGAGGGAGAAAGAGAGAGAGAGAGAGAGGAAGAGAGAAGAAATGAGTCTCAATCTAATTGTTTCGTTCATTGATGGTTCACGAATGGAAGGAGAGAGGAAAGAGAGAAAAAATGGCCGAACCTCTCCTTTCTTTCTCGTTCAGCACAGAAGCACAGATAAATTGAAATTTGAGGGACCATTCCAGTGTGACTGGCTTCAAAATTGCCGATATACGTGATTTAAAAAAAAATAAAACTCGATAATCCGATTTTTTTTTCGTTTATTTAAATGTCTTATGTTGTACATACAAATATTTTTTTAATGTTTTAGTTTTATATTTATATGATTTTTTGGCCACTGCAAAATGATGCCTAAATGAAATAGCACTTGATGGTGGAAAGTTCTACTCCTCCAAAAATTGTCTGAAAGAAAAAAAACCCAAAAGATTATTAATCAGTATAAAAAATTTCAAAATTAAAATTCCAATTTCAAAATTAAGTGGCAAATTGGGCATTTTTTCGACAGTTTTTCGTGAAAAAAAAAAGTCAAATTTTATAAAAAATAATAACGCTTCCGTACGACGTTAAAGAATGACGTGAAGAATTATGTGGAAAAATTTGTGACGAATAGATTGAAAACTCTTGATTTGAAATCTTTCACCGTTTTGAAAAACGACGTTTCGAGAAAGAGCGCACCGTCCGCGCTAGGTCTCACGCAGCTGGTCGAAATCCTTTTTCTAAGAAAGGCTATAGTGATCGGAATAATTCGAATTTCGCGACCAAAATTTAACAGCATGTTTATAAAAGTCCATATTTTCGGATAATGCAAAAAAACCATTTTCACAAAATTTTTACACCGTAATGGTCTCTTAACTTTCAATTGCATTAAAACTTGCACCGCACATTCTTTTTTGTTTTATTTCGCTAACCAAGATTTTTCTAGAACACCCCAGAATCCCCGGTAACCCCCTAGAACCCCCAGTAACCGCCTAGAATCCCCAGTAACACCCTACAATGCCCCAGGGTTAATTCTGAACTTCCAGAATTGTCTAGATCCTTTAATTTACGACAATTCATATTTCCAAACAACCCCAAGCGAAGCTTCACTTCCGAGGCGTTAAAACTGCCAATAAAATAAGCCGGTAAAATTCAAAGCGCCCAATTAGAAGAAAAGGGAGCGAAGATTCGCCCCCAAGTAAAAAAAAACGGTGTTTTTCTCGGTCAAGATGCATACATGAAAAAAGCGACTAACATTTCCGCACATTTGGAGTTAATATTTTATCCGCACGCAGGTTGGATAAAATATTATGGACTGGGGTGACTGCGGGATGGCGGGCCGGTGGGGCGGGGGGATGAGCCATACGAAGCAGGCACATATTTGCCACGCGCATAACGGAAAGTGCGAACTGTAATGCCAATTAGCGCGGGCGAGAATACATTATGGAAATTTCTTCGGGAGTAAGGATGGGGAGAGGCGCGTTGATGCAGTGTCATCTCTCTCTCTGTCTCTCTCTCTCTCTCTCTCTCTCTCTCTCTCTCTCTCGTTTGTTTTAGCCAGTGACGAGCGAGCTCGATATAATGAAAATTCCATAAATTTTCATGGTCCGCGGACAGATGAACTCTTGGCGAGCACGTGGCTGATAATTAGAGTATCAAGCGCGACAAGGGGGTGACAAGCGGGCTAGGCTACCTGGGGCGGTAACGGGGGCGAGGGCTGGTGGCGAGAGAGCTTTTGAGTTACGTGACAGCGGGGCATAGGAGCCCAGCAGTATAATGGAATAGCGATAAGCGCGTGTCTATGTGTGTGTATTTTCCCGTGACCCTGTGAATTTAGCTCTCGCACTTTAGCCCCCACCCCTAAGTCGACCCCTTTCGTTATATCCGGCAACGATGCGGCAAAATTTTCGCTGCCAACCCAGAGTCCCGTTAACCGAGGTCCCATTTCCAAGGCGGGAAAATGAGTATCCGGGACAAAAACGCGGATGTGGAAAAACAAGGGTAGTTGGGGCAGGGGTGGCCGTGGGGGATGAATGTGAAGAGGGAAATACTAAAAGAAGAGAGACAGAGAGAGAGGAAAGTGTTGTGTATGGAGCACAAAAGACGCTAGAATCCGAGTTGGTCTTAGGGGTGGCTCGGGGGTGAGAGGGATGCCGGGACTCGGGCTAATTGAGAGAAACGCTCGGGCGGGAAAGCTCGCGAAATCGTTGGGCATTTCCAGCCTGGAATTAACCGTCAAAGGACTCAACCGAGATAATAAGATACGGGGGGTGCGAGAGTTGGCATCGCAAGCTCACTCGCGCTTACACTCAGCCGAGACGCACGAAAGCGTAGAGAGAGAGAGAGAGAGAGAGAGAGAGAGAGAGAGAGAGAGAGAGAGAGAGAGAGCTAGTTACTGCGGAAATCTACCGCGACTTCACCTACTCACCATCCTCTTCTTTTTCTTCTCTCTCTCTCTCTCTCTCTCTCTCTCTATCTCTCTCCATCATCCCCTAGTTCTATCCTTCTCCTTCTTTTCAACCCTCATTGTGGTCACGGAGCTCGAGCGTCGTTGGTTTTCCCGCGACAGGCTGGCTGCTCAGAGGGCTTGAAGGGGGAGGTGGTTCCACGAGAACAGAGTCAAGTTAGTCTCCAGGGCCTTGTCAAGAGAAATCAGGGCTCCCCCCCACCGTTCCAACGTGTAACGATCTCGGCCGGATAATCTTTCATCGTTAACCTCTTTGCACACTGTCTGTCTCTCGCGACCCTCGGCTTGCTTACTTCATTTTTAAAGCCCTAGCGGTGAGCCGAAAAACAATGGCGAGCCGAAAAATGGACATATCCGACGGATGTCGATTTTTGCGATGATCGTGAGTTGGAGGAACAAGCGAAACTGGGGCTAGAGGCGCGAACCGTTATGGTTGCCAATTACAAGGTTTTCACTCCAGTTCATGATTCTCCGGCTAAACTTCTCCGTCGTCCTTTTCGCCTCGTATCCGCGCGATTCCCTCTTGGGGAATAAAGGTAAACAGCTGTACTGCTGGTAAAGTGAGTTCGAAGACCGGAGCGGTCTGTTGCGCGCGGTATGTCATTACTCTGGTCGCTGTATACTTGCAAACGTGTTGGTGTGTGCGTACACGTGCGGACGGAAGGTTGGAATAGCGAAAGTTCAGCGGAGAAATCGCTTTTGGGCCAAAGGTCGCTTAAGCGATCTCGGACTTGCTTGGAATTAAGTGCATCAGCGTCAGCAGCTTGAGGATACTTTGGATAGGGATTGCCAAAGTTTGCGGACACGTTGGCGTAACCTATAGCCAATCGTCCGCACTTCCGGTTACATGCGTCCAGAATGCTCGAACCCTTGAGGCGGTCTTCCCCCAGGCTGTAGAGCTACCCAAGCCCGGTCATCAATGACACGCCAAAAAGGCGATTACCAGTTAATCTCCACCAGGTAGAGGCTAGCCAACGATGGTGGTTTTTCTCTGCAGGCTGCACGAATTGGCTTCCCAGGCTACCCAACGCTCGAACGCTTGAAGCTGTCTTCCCCTAGAGCTACCCAAGCCCGGTCATCAACGACACGCCAAAAAAGGGGTCACCAGTTGATCTTTACCAGGTGGAGGCTGCCAACCATGGTGGTTTGTCTCTGCAGGCTTCAGGAGTTGACTTCGATTTTGGCCAGGTCTAATGGCACTAATGACATGTGAGGAAAGTCGTTACCAATTGATCTCTACTGACTGCGGACAGGCTAGTCATTGACAACGGGTTTTCTTGCACCCGGCTTTTTTGGTATTGGCTTTGATGCTTGCTCAGTTTATGGCACGACGAGGAAAAGTTGTTTGAGGCTATGAACCAAGTTGTAGCCAATGCAGGATCAAATGGTAGCTTCGCTATAAGCAAGAGAAGTAGTTTCAGGCCTAGGGCGTTCATCTATAGATGGTTGGGAGAGTGAGAGCGTGTAGAGTGGAACGTGCATCCAATTCGCGGTCGCAGCTGCAGCAGGAGCAGCGGTATCGGGTAGACTCTGCTCTCGCAAACAGGCCCTCATCCTCTAGCCCAGGCTTGTTAACCAATCAACGGAGAACTCCGCGAGTAGTTTGGCCCGATTTCCCGCAACCTTTCCTCCTTCCCCGCTCCTCCTTCCGCATCACGTGTATACACACACATGACGCAGCTGACTACGCTTTACGGCAGCCTCATACGCAAACTTCTATCCCGGCATAGCCCTCTCCATCCTCCTTTTCTATTCGCATTTCGACTTCGAATACTTCATTCGGTTCGGGGGATGAGCGCGCAATGGCAATGGCTTCAGCATCATCGCGTGACATTCCACAACAGCGGCTGATCCTTGTCCTCCGGCGGAGGATCTCCAGCCATCGGGCCGTTCACCGGAAGTGGCAAGTTTGCCGCACCGTTGACGGATCACGGCAGCGGGGAGGATTGATGACGGAGACTGGAGGGCCTCGAGCAACGAGTTTGACAACGACACCGGGGAAACTTGCAGTTCGATACTTGGGTGCTCCTCCATGATGGATTTCGACGAGGCTTTCCCAACAGAGTGCATCATCAGAGGTCTTACCGTCATATGCATATGGCGTTTTTCTCGAAACACCATTTGCAAGGTCGGTGGACATGATATCTCGAGAACCACTTGATGGATTATATCCAAATTTACAGGAGATACGATGAGAAATATTTAAAGGTCGTTGACGATTTGATTTTTAAAAAATCGATCTTCATTTTTTAATAGTTACGTAAAAATGACAACTTTTGTCGTAGATTTTGTATGCCCGAGTTTCAATTCTTTGCCACGTTGTTAAAAAGGATTGTTTAAAAAATTGTTGATCGTCAACGACTCGTATCAGTTAATAGCTTGAAAAACCCGTTTTGTTTTTATATTTTAGATGGACCGTTTAAGCTGGAGAGTGTCCACCGCCAAACGCCACGAATAAAATGTCATCATCTGCCATGTTTTTGTTGTTCTTCTGCATTTTTGGTGATGTTTTTAAAGGCTATCAATTTATGCACCTTCGTGTTAAAAAAATGCGTTTTTTTTTCACCAGTGGTCTCTCAGAAAACAAACCGGAATTTGTCGATTTTTTCGGGCTTTTAGGTAGATGTAGCTCTTCAAAGGTTTGTCTTCGATCGCAGGTGATTCGTACAGGGACTCCGGCCAATTTTCGATCGAGGCAAAATTTCATTTTCCACTTCCGTTGCTTTTCGCTCTTCGGTTATTGCTTCGTCTTGGCAGCCGCGAGCATACCACGTTCGCACGAGACAAATTCAACGCGACCTTTTGCATTCCATTCTTTCTCTCGCCTCCTTCCACCGGCTGGAAGACCAGAAAAGGACTCGCCGCATAACCGAGACCGGAAATGGTTTGCATTCGACGAAAGGGTGACACCGAGTGGCTACTCTCTCTCCCCCTCTCCACGTTCGTTGCTCTCTCGCATCCCTTCATTTTCTCTGGTTAGAAATTCCGCTCATTCCAATATTCGATGCTTCCGGTAGCTTCGCGAGCATTTCCTCGTTCGTGAATAAAATTATCTTTGGGGTACCTGCTGGGGTGTCCATTCAACGAGACGAATAGACCCGATACCAGCTCTGGCAGTAATAGCTAAAAGGGTACATGTTCGAGCGAAGGAGAGAGATATATAGGGTGTCTCAAAATGGCATGACATTTATATTTATTAATAAAACGTATTATTTATCCGAAAAGGACGAATATTTTCATTTTAATATAAGGTACTACGTGGAGGTTATGTGTGGAACACAATATCCGATAAATGGCTGCCTCGTCGCTGTTTGCAAATGTTCACTCTTTTGACAAAATTTTCAGCAACATGTTGGCATCACTGCGGACTAATTTCATTGAGTGGGTTTGAACATTTACATGGGTTTGAAAATTTCAAAATAATCTGTTTTTTTTTTAATTTTATCATCTAATAGTACAACATGTTTAGAATGTTCTCCCAAAGTTCCAAGCCAATCGTTGTAAGTGTATTAGAGAGAGCCTTTAGGAATTCTATTTTCGACACAAAAAAATGGCGCCCAAAAAAAAATGCCAGGTCATTCTGAGCCACCCTTTATTTCCAAATTCGCTAAAAGAACGAATCAGAGCTGGTGATCGGAGAGGGAATGCTCAGCGTGTGGTGCTGCGTCGCGCGTATGGCGTGACGTTCGTAATTGCGGTGGGGCCGATGACACCGGAAGATCGAAGGGTAGATAGGCGAATGGCCTGCGAAGTACTTAATTGGGTTGGCGGGTTATACCAGTGAGCCACGCGATGTCTTTAACGTCATTGAAAAATGGATTTTACGACGCGTCATCGTCACGAAGCTGGAAGGTCATCAGCTGATGGAAACAGTCAAGTTCCAAGATCCTTTCGAACTCCATTCTTCCTACCGTGCAGCCTTGCTTCCCTCATTGCACGGCTCGACTCAACCCAAACAGCCTTCACAGCCTCTAAACAGGCTAACGAAGGGGCTGGCACTAGCGGCCTTCGTGACTTAGCCGAAGGTTAGCTCATCATCAGCTAGGAATTCGCTCCTCATTAACGCGAAAGTATGCTCATCCGGAAAGTGTAAATTACGGGTGTTGGAGTAATTCCAAGCTGACGGGGATTAAGAGGAAGAGTTCCGGACTGCGAGCTCCGGGGAAAAGTTTTATTGGAAAACTATTCGTGTCGCTCTGGCACGTTTGCTCCGGTATACTCGATCATTTCTACCCAAACCAAAAAACCTCAAACCCACTTGGAATTCGAGCGCTTTCCGGCTGTCATGGCACCACCACCACCACCACCATCACCACCACCACCAGGGAGCGAACTATGTTATCTATTGTACCTGCAGTTTGCGCTTGCGAAGCGACCTGGACTTGCGACCACACGAAGTGCAGAGCTGTATCAGCTAGGAAAGAGGTTCAGATGCGAGGCAGAGAGAGAGAGAGAGAGAGAGAGAGAGAGAGAGAGAGAGAGAGAGAGAGACAGAGAGAGAGAGAGAGAGAAGGGGATCGGCGACGAAGGGATGAAGGATCCCGCAGTGTCATCAAACTCGGCTCTACTAACTTTGATGAACCTCTGACGTGGGTGGCTGTTGTCACTTGGGCAGAGGAGCTTTCCAAGCAGGCTACGAGGAGACCGAATAACGAGCGTGTACGTATCGCGGCGAAGACCTAGCTGTACCAACGAGACCAGCGAAACTTTTGTCTCTCCTTTCTCCGACCCTTCGTTGCATCCCGTGGTTACATTTGGAGGACCGTAGCGGCGCGGTCGCAGAATTATCGTCGTTGACCCATATGGAAAGCTGGAACAGTTAGACGGCGGAGCGTGGACCAATGAGGAAAGAGCCCCCAAGAGGAACTCCCTTGTACTGCGCGAATCGTCCAAGCCACATCGAGAGAACCTGCGAGGAACCTCTCGTACACAGTTGCAGTTAACGGCAACATTATATGAGAAGCCATATTCACAAGCTCTATCTCCGGGAAACTCTTGAAGCTCCATAAAATTTTCGTTTTAACCAACTCCTAGAAGTCGTGGTATAGGGTAACGGACTGGGAGTTGAGGATGCAGTTGCGCAGAAGTCATGAGGAACCTGACCGTATCACCTTACTCGTGGAATGTCTCCCGATGTTCGTCATTTATGCCGAGCGTGGTGCACTTAAGGCGTGACTGCGCTACCACCGGGTGATTGGTGGCATTTCGGACCACCCCAGCATCAGCGCTCGTTCCTCAACAACGTTGATGGAACGTCTTGACATCTCCATCAGCTGGGATAGTCCATTTGGCAAATATGGCGTTAGGAATTGCCTGCCAGCCAAGTGGATCGATCCGGTCGCTTTTTCATGATGACAAAACGTGGAATACGCCAGCGCAGTCATCCGGGCCAGTCTCGTCGCGTCTTCGTGATGATCCAACGGTTTATTTTGCTTCCTCGCCACGACGAGCCTTCAAATAGGCCGGAAATCCTCTGCAAGTAAAATGGATTAATCCTGCCACTTTTCCATGATGACGGTACGTGGACCATGCAAGTGCAGCCACCATCTTACCACGTCTGCATGATGACCCAATGTCAGGCCAAACTTGCTTCATTTCCACCAATCCTGCCACTCTTCCACGATGATCGAACGGACTCTCGTCGAAGCTCCCGGCAGACCCATTGTTCCGAATTGCCACCAACTTTGGCCGAGCCAGTCTCGCGCTTCCGCGGCCGGGAATGAGAGACCGGACGCCGTATGGATTACGAGGGCTGTCGGTCGTGGTGGTTCATACGGAAACACAAGCTAGCCGCGGGAAAACTACCAGCTCGCACGTACCTGAGTGACATTTTCCTGGTTAGCACGTTGGAGGGAAGTTATCCAGCGGAAGAACGACAACGACTAGCCAAGCGAATATCCTCGTCTCGCTCAATCGCTTGACCGTTTCACTCCTCGGCCGCTAACGACCAAGCGCGACGGTGACCCAAGGGTGGCACCCCCCTCCCCCAGATACGACAAAGAACAAAAGCGCCAGGAACATCATCCCCGGAGAGTTCCTTGATTTCGTCCTACAATAGCTAATCGGAACACGTGAAAAAGCGGGTCATTCTGTACTTTCGCGGTCGTACAGCCAAAAAGAAAACTATCAACTGGCTTCCTTCATCCCTTGATACCTACTCGTCTTTTTTCTGCACTGTTGTTGCGTAGTCCTTTAATCCTTTTCGCTCCATTATCATCCTTCTTCCATCGGCTTGGCTACGTCGTTCGCCGTCTTCGTCCGGGCGCCCGGTATTTCCGGGATCCGGTAGCCGTTTCCACTAGACCATCCCCTTCTCTCCACCCTCTTCCGACCATACCGGCAAAGCCTGAGCAGCAGTCCAAAATTGTTTTCCGATTCGACGAGAGAAATTCACGAGCGAACGGACGTCTCAAAAACTTCGTTACAGAAACGTCCTGAAAAGTTACTCTCTCTCCGCTTCTTCAACCCCCTCGCCATTCTCGCAGCTCGAACCTCTTGGATTCTTCATCCCCTAGAGTTCTACCTCCTTGTTGTCCCACAAATGTCCTCGGGAGCCCCTACGCGCACCAACGGATAATTGGAAAGCTCCATCGTTTCCTCCTTTTGTGCCTCAACCCTTCGCAAATCGATTTGGCTCATCCCTTAGCTGCGATTGCCCAGCTTTGTAAAAAAAAATACATCGTCTTCGTTCGTTTGGGTTTGCTTGAATTGGCGAGAAAAATCGTATTTTTCGCGAGCGTGCATTGTAAAAAAGTGACATTACCAATGACCCTTTTCAACATTACCATTTGGACCATTGGCTGGAACGAGTGCCAAAAACAATGTTAACAATTATCTCTATATAATCTATATCTAGGATAATCTTCCAAAACAAATAATTGCATACTCTACAACTTGTTCTTTTTTTTTTCTTTGTATAAACGAAGTTTGGTAGAGTAGAATTTATCTCAAAAAAAGTTTGAATTCAAAGGCTCGCCTGCATCCTGCCAATTTTTTATTCGGCGAGTTTGTTCTCCAGAGAAATTGCACCCTGGCGGTCCTGACCCATTACGTATGCGGGCCTTTTTCCCATTGTTTGCACCCTTCTCATTTCCATTCAACCCCTTGAGTTCCGCCAAGTTTCGTCGCTTCCGTCGTCGAGCTTTCCTATTTGTTTCTTTTTGTTTTAGGGAGGGTGCAAAGAGCCTCGCGATGGGCGACCGAAACCTCTCTCTCTCTCTCTCTCTCTCTCTCTCTCTGTACCACTACACCCTCGTCACCTTTTATTACGGAGAGTGGTAAGGGCATGGGGGAGTAGGCGCTCGTCGGGAATCCCTCACTCCTCATCTTTCCTATATCAACCTTCTCGCGGGGTTTCCTTTTTTTTCGCTCACCCCTTGCCGCCGGTCTCGGTCACCGTCTCCTCGGGCCTCGATCCGGAGTATTCGCAGCAGACACTCGAACCAACTGGCAAACGGGGCTGGCGGCGCGACCTCCACCAAATGTTTTGTCGAAACGCGTATGAAGCGGGTTAGGAGAAACGCCCCGGCAAGGTGCAATTAGAGGCTTGATAATTAATTTCCTACGGCGTGGTTCAAGAGAGAGAGAGAGTGAGGGGGGGGGGGGGGGGGAGAGGTGAACTTGCGCACACGTAATCATACTTCTCTCAGTATAATATAATTGGAGAGGATCGAAATTATGTTCCAAATTATCGGGTCGCGTCAATCAGCTGGCGAAACTGAAACTATGAGGGCGATATTATTTTCCCTCAAGGCTATTCGTTTTTCTTTTCTTTTGGTTCTTCCTTCGTACGCTCCTGTTGAAGGTTGGAGAAATCTTGAGGTTTTTTCAGCATTTTTTGAGAAAGCGCTTTTATTAAGGGATGATGTACATAGATAGATAGACAGAAAGACATGTTATTTGATTTTTTAAAATTAGATTTCAATAATTCCATTTTGGAACAGGCGTTGTGAAAAAATGCAATGTACAATAATTCATGGGATGAGCGCACGAATAAAGAAGAATCGAAAAAAAGTCGTACGAAAAAATACAAAATCGGCTAAAGTTTGCGGACAATATGGAAAATAAAAAAAAATCTACACGAGCTAAGAAATAATGTAGTCAAAATTATATCAAACATGTTTAATGAATTGAGAAGTTCAATCGGAAATGTAACAAAGCAATGTTCACATATAAAAATGCAAAAGATTGTTTGACATAAAAAAGTGAAGTAATCATAATTTCCTATGTAAATAAACGTCGATGAAAATACATTTAAATGTGAATATGTAAACAAAAAATAATTTTTACGCAAAAAAATGTAAAAAAAAAACAGTCGTCACTAAAAAATGTGAAACAAAGCATTATTACCTAGAAAATGCTAAACCAAATAATCTTTATATGTAAAAATATAAAAAAGAATGTTCGAACACATGCGAATGTAATTTTAAAAAATCAAAATAATAACTCTTTCACGATGTTTTTTCAGCGCAGACCAGAGCTGAACAAATTCTCGGCTTGAGAGTTGGTTCGTGTTTCTTCCAGTTTTATTTAGGATCTCGAGGAATCTGATCAAATGGTGATAGTCGCTGAGGGTACATAGGGGAGGGTCGCCACACGACGATCGCAATTTTCTCTGGTTTCTCAACGAGCGCTCCCTGCTCTCTCTCTCTCTCTCTCTCTCTCTCTCTCTCTCTCTCTCTCTCTCTCTCTCTTCCTCTATGTCTCTTTCTTGGGGTGCAAGCAACGAAGTTCGGAAAACGGAAAAATATCGTTACGCTTTCGAGGCAATGCTTGAAAGCAGTTTTCGGCATTGACGCGACTTGGCCCTGGGCCAAACGAACCTCTCTCTCCCTCTTCCCGTCTCTGCCTCTCTCCTTCTTCCCATCTCTGCCTCTCTCTCCCATCCTCTCTCACCCCCTCTCCTTCCCGTTCCGTGTTAAATTCTGGTCGGGACGGTGTTGCAGCACAGCCAGCAGTCCGAAGTACCCCCTCCCCAGGGAGGGCGGAGAGGGGGATGAAATGAACGAAAAGTGTTGGGGGTGAAGGAGAAAGAGGAAGCTCTGGCTCAACCAAGCTCTCGTTCGAGAGTCATTCGGGGGATTCTCGTGTCGTTCAATGTTCTTGGCTCGAAAGGAAAGGAGAGCCCGAAAGAGAGATGCAGAGAGAGAGAGAGAGAGAGAGAGAGGACAACACAGCAGTCGAGGGAGCCGTCGAAGACAGAAAGTTACCATGGTACCGAGTAAACATATAAATCTCGGTCCCTCCAGTTTCCCCGGATCGTGCTTTTGCAACCCCTCGCCATAATCGAGTTGTCCCGGTCATTCCGGACCTTACAGCCGACCAATTTTTTTACTTTTTATCTCGAGCCAGAAAAAAAGGAATGCAGCCAAGATTGATGCAACTGTAACAATGCAGTGAATGGCCTCCATTTTCTCCAATGCTATTCCAATAACCCAAACAACCCTGGGACATGATTCTTGCGAGCTTTTTTCCCCGTAAACATTTACATGTTATATGTTACATGTACATACATACATACATACATATATATATATATATATATATATATACACACAGGGTGTCCTGTAATGAATGGATATACGTGCAACTGTCGATTGGTCAGATCAAGTCCTATTATATGCTGAAATTTCAGGTTAGTAAAAGTCCCACGGTTTTCGAGATTTTGGGTTTCATGTTAAAAAAAAAAAAACAAATCCCCCGCTTTTGGTTTTTCGCATGCCATTTCTAAAAATGATATAAATCAACAATAATTAAGCAATTGTTTTAACTAAGTGGCATGATACGTCTAGTACATTTTTTTCACACTAAGGCTATCAAAGTGTTCGAATTGGTTTGTATGAAAAT
Organism: Ophion ellenae; assembly: GCA_963210295.1. NCBI lineage: Eukaryota > Metazoa > Arthropoda > Insecta > Hymenoptera > Ichneumonidae > Ophion > Ophion ellenae. Next base: position 24,027,967 of record OY723397.1, on the reverse strand, counting down.
TCTTCATAAGATCTTTTTTCATCAAGTTGCTTCAACATTTAAAACAAATGGACACATGCGAACGATTTTTTAGGCAAATGTTTGGAAAGTGAAAAATTTGCCTAAAAATCGTCCGATAATTGTTAATAACAAATGAAATATGCAATATAAAAAAAATCCTACGTACTTCCATAGACAGTGTATTTTCAAGACATATTCAAAATTTCAAGTGAATCGGTTGAAAATTGAGTTATGTTTCCGGCCAACTTAAAAAATGCAGTTTTGGGATAAACGCTGCACAGCGGCCATTTTGAAATTAATCGCTTCAAAAAAATTATGGTACACAGTCACTGATGTGTATGAAAAACACCCTTTTTCTAATCTCAATTTATTTTGTAGTTTTTCTGAAAAAAAAATCCCCTAAAAGCCTATTTTTTGGCCGCTAGAGTGGCATAAGGCCTTAAGCGTCACCATTAGGCTTCAGTTTTCAGTACGTCTCATTTTGTCGAAGTGTAAACAACACTGTTTTTTTTAAATCTCCAAATATATCGACTTATGTGCCAACGAAACGCAATTTGCGGGACGCTTTACTTTTCTGCTTCCATTTGAAAAAACGGTCTGCTGAAGATCATCAATTGCTCTATGAGGCTCATGGTGACCTTGCTCTAATAATCTCAACTTGTGAGTACTGGTTTAGATGGTTGAAAATTGGTGATTTTGCCACGGAGGATAAGGAACTCCAAGAAAGGCATTATCAAATTTAAAATGTTCTCCCGCTATTTCTTATGATTGCGCGATAACTGTAGCTCACAAAAATAATGTGCCGAAAGATCTCAAATCTAGAAACTTGAAGCTTCAAAATGATTTTCTTTTCATCTCGATACAATCATTATCCAACTAGATAGAGCGTTTTGAAAAACACAAACAAAAATTGAAGAAATGTTCAATTCCTTTAATTTTATTTACTGGATAACGGATAAATGTATAAATGCATAAATAAATAAATAAAAATAAAAATAGCATATCTCGAATAAAAAAGATGCGGTATCCAACCGAGCGGCATTCTTCGGGCTCGTCATCATCAAACACGCATCAAGTGCGCAATAAAATAAAAATAAGAGATGTGATCGGAAGGTTCCGCAGTTCCATCCGGGATATAAAAAAAGCAAAAATATGAAGAAAAAAAAACAAAAAAAAAGAAGCATTGTCAGAGGCGAAGCTTCGCTTCCGGATGGAGCCCGAGGAAAGCGGTAAACTACGTTGTTGCGAGGCTGGAACGTCCACACGCAGACAAACACATGCGCACACGTGTCGGCACAGTGATATCTCGCGTTTATGATGGAAGCACAGGGCACAATCTCGCGCTCACCTTTCCCAACGTCGTAAAACGTTGAAATTGTTGAAATTGCATTTCTCACTCGCGCGGGCTTGCAATCCTCGAGGAGCATCGACGCGAGCCTCATTCGATCCGGCCAATTTTGCAGGTTAAAAACGAAGAATGAGAGCGCCAAGGCGGAGTGAGAAGCCGAAGTAGCGGAGCGAAAGAAATGGAATGAAAAAAAAAATCTCATCCGCTCTCGCGCGCCCGCGGAATGAATAAAACATGACTTTTCAAGACGTGCTTTTTTTTGTCTTTCTCTTTCTTTCTTTCTCCGTTTCCGGGATGATTGAGACGGTACTGGGATATTTATCATAACGGTTTTCACGATCAACCGAGAACGACCGAATGAGAAAACGGAAAAGGAAGCGGAAGGATAGGGGGGGGGGGGGGGTGAACGTCACTGCGCACCCTTGAATATTTAGTTCTCGTATTTCTCCGGTACTCCTTCCTCGATCGGTAATGATCGATAATATCGGTTGTTCGATCGGTAATGATCGATAATATCGGTTGTTCGATCGAGCTGCACGATCCGACAGTGCATTCATCCCTGCCTGTATCTCGCCATTGGGCTCGTATTACAAAGAGTTTTAATAATGAAAAAAGAAAAGAACGAGGAAGGGAATGACGGCGGAGGAATTGAAAGAGGTTTTTCCTCCTCAAGAACGCCACGAACTTTATTTAGAATTCAGATAATATCACAAGGTTGTTTCTTTACAGAGACAAGTACGGTACATAATTTGTTTTATAATTCCTTGCAATCAATAAATATATATAAGGACGTTGAATAAGTTCTCGCGGTTTTCCGACAGCTGGCGTCACCAGAACCGCGTGCGTGTAGTTTACGACGGTAACGCATTCATGCAGAAGTACTATGAGCGTGAAATTCAGTGTATGTCATTTCGCCAAAGTGTAAGTCACTTTTTTCACAAACATGTCAAATTTCGTGCGAGAAGAGAGTATTTGCGTGAAGTTTTACAGCACTACTTTATTCAAACAAATGTATGCAGCTGAAGCACACAGAATTCTTGTCGAGGCTTAGGGTAACCATGCTCTGTCGGTAACAACATGCAGAGATTGGTTTAGACGCTTCGGAAAATCATTATTTTGATGTGGTGAATTGGAGGCATTCATGAAGACTCGTGCCAGACGCTAGCCGAACTTGCAGAATCATTAGGATTTGATCGAACACCCGTTTTGAAACGTTTGAAAGCATTACGAATGATTTTTTTAACCAAAGCATTAATTTAACGAAAAAAACAGCGACAATTTATTCAACATCAAAATATCGATAAAAAATCGATTTTTTAGAATGAAAACTTGAATTTATGGGAGACTTGAGCGACTTCTAAATATTTTTCCACCGCTCGCAGCTTTTGCGACAATTTTTTTTTGTTCTTTAAAGAAGATAATTGGATGGTGAGAAAAAGTAAAAAAAAAAATAGAGCTCAAACTTGTGCCACCCTAATATACATGGGTGTTTTTTTTTTCATTCAACTTTCAAATTAATTTCTCATTGTATTAAAATCGTTTTATTTATTACAAAATAATTTGTTCGTTGGTTTTAGATTAAAAAATCCATCTCTAATGATATATTTATATATATCTATATATTTCTGTGACGATACGTCATGGAGTCATGTATGTAAACGTAGGTCGAATCCGCACCCTTGAAGGGACCCTATCCTGGGGAGGGCGAAACGATAAAGCCGGGACGGCATAAATGCCGAACGAAGTAGCGGTACTCTGTCTTGGTGCCGTTGGTCCATCGTTGCATGAAGCCAAAGCCCATATATACGGTGAACATTGAGAGAAACGTTCGCGACACCACCAAGGAACGTTTAGAGCCTCCCATAGGATGAGAGAGTGAGAGAGAGAGGGGGAGAGAGAGAGAGAGAGGATCCTCATAAAATACATAGTATTCATATTTCTTGTCGAGTGCTTTTTTTCCTCAATTTTTCAAGCTTCTCCCTCTCTCTCCACCCACCCCCTCAGGTCGTATATTCCTCGCGGTATCGCGGCGAGAAACTCTCCCGCGCCCGTAGTTAAAGATTCGTGGGCTTGGATTATTCAGCCTCCGCAAAAAGAGCTACAATGCGATGCACCTCGCGAGTGTGCTTAATAAAAAGCTTGCCTAATAATTTTGATAACATGTCGAAAATACTTTATCCATTTTTCGTCGTTTTTTTTCTTCCATTGTCATTTTTTGTTTCACCTTTTTTTTAACTTTTTGTTATTTGTCCAATTAACGAAGTGAGGAGGGTTGCATGGTTGATAAACGCGACGCGGAATTCGTTTTGCAAAGAGCTTTTTAACCTCGGCATAATGGAGAGAACGGAGGTCGGTGGTCGCGGCTCGAGCGGAACGAGGCAGAGCAGGGGTTGGTCGCGATGACCCATATATGCCCGGAATGTGTATTAATGTCGATGAAAAAAAAAAACGGCAGCGAGGAACAAAAAGCGAAAAATGTTTCGAGCCAATCGGTTTTCGATGCGCCCTCCAGGCTCAATTTTATTACATTGTATTTTTCGTGTTTCCTTTTGTATGGTATATTTTCTTTGTGCGCTGGGGTGCTACGAAAAAAGGGGGGAATTATTGGTCACGTCCTGAGCGATAATGAGATCGACTTTGATGTTTATTATCGTTAGAAGCGAATAGGGGTGAATAGGGGAAGGTGGGTATGAGGCGAGAGAGATAGAGAGAGGACATTGGAAAAAGTTCCTAGTTCATGTAACCCTCCCCCCGCCTGCCTCTAAATGCAGGTCATAATGTCCTTTTCAGCTCTTGTATTTGTTTGTCTTCATCCCCTCTGACAAGGAACATCACTCAAGTGTCCACCTTCGATTTTGTTGGAACTCATCAATGTGATAAAGCATTGAAAACTACGAGGCACGTATTTTTTTTATCGGCTAAAAAACTGTTTTGAGGGGTTACGTTGGTTTGAAAAATAAAATAAGTCAATTTAAAAAAAATTATTATCTAATAGTACAATATGTCTAGAATATTCTCCCAAAGTTTTGAGTCAATCGGAGTAAAAGTCTAGGGAAGATAGCCTTTGGGAATTCCCCCCGTTGGGCAAGACCGGCCGGGAGTTTTTTTCGCATTTTTCTCAAAACATTATTTTTGAAGTCGGTGGACACGATTTCTCACAAAACTAATGCACCGATCTTATTGAAATTTTACACACTTTTTCAAAATAGCATTGACTAGTGATTGAACGAAGGTTTTTTTTCGATTACAACTAATTTTGCAAGGCTATACGTAGTGTAAATTGTACCAAAAATTGTACTATTTTGCATACGACTTTGCCAAAAATTGAAATTTCAATTTTTTTAAAATCCTTCGTTCAATCATGAGCTATGCTTATCCACTTTTCCATTTCAGATAAAGCTATCATGAGTTATCTTGACCACTACGAACACACGTTTTTTTAGGGGTCTCCGGAAACCAAGTCCCACTGGCTGAATTTCCCAAATTTTTGGAAGAATTTTTTCTCAAATATTGTTGAAATGTTGCCTTTTTATGTGCTTAACATTTTGAATAAAATAATGTTCATATTATATTTTATTTTTAAATAGAGAGAATTTGCTTTGTTTTTGGCTTCGAAACCCGCGTAACCCCTTAAGAGGCGAAACGATCCCCCAAAGAAAGGTGTCACCCCTTAATTAATGATTTTTTTCAATACTTCTATAGTGGATTTTTCATCGCTTTACATGAGAAGAATTTTGGTGTTTGTTTCATTCAGATCAGTGGACTGCTTGTGGGTGAAACTGCAAAACCACCCCTCAACACGCCTTTCATCGAGAGGTCGTTTCCCCTCGTAAAACCGTTTTTCCGCATATCAAAAAAATACGCATCGAATAGATTTCAATGTTTTGTCACATATATGAGTTTCAACAAAATCGTAGGCGGACACTTGAGTCCTGTTCCTTGTGAGTATGAACATCCACGTGGACGTTTCCACCGGAAAGCGGTCACCTTTTTCCGGCTAATGGAGGGTGAAAAGGTCAGGGGCTAGGGAGAGAGAAAAAAAACCAGAGAAAAACACCATGGGGGCATGTTGACATTTATGGAAGTTTTCAGGGACGAAGCTCGCCAAATAAAAGAGGCAGAGAGAGAATATTGACGTATACGCTAGGGATTCGGACGTGATAACCTCCGTAAGCGTCGTCCTCTGCATAATTCAATCCACCGACGAGACTCTATCAATAACAAATGAATCCTTCATTCCCTCGGAACCGTCCAATTTCGATGTGCACACTCCCTAGAGTCCAGCTACTTTTTTCCCCCCAGTTCCCACTTCCTGGTGGCCTTTTTTTCTCCAACACACCGAATAAAAAAAAAAACGGAACATCAGGCATGAAGTTTTGACATGGTTTTTGACATTTCGTGCATTGAGTTCGACCTTGTTCCTGGGGAATTTGCCGCTTGTAAGCGTCATCGTGAAATTTCCTGGGCCCCTTTCTGGAAAATCTTGCGCTCGTAAGTTCACTTAGGGAATTTATCCGCCAATTTCCTAGGGGTTTTGCATAGTGATTTTTCCATAGGGAATTTGTGACCCCAGTCGCTTTTTCATAGGGATTTTTTCCAGCGATTTGTTGAATATTTTTCTAGGGATTTCCGCGATTGAGGACTCTTCCACCGATCCAGCTCGGAAACAAAAGCGTGCCAAAGTGCCATCGGACCCTGAAAAACTGGGAGAGGGCAAAGGCAAAGACAAATGGCTCTATTTTTTTTTGTTTTGGTACTATTGTAATACTACCTTCTGGAAGATAAGCACCTGGAAAAGCCCAAACAAACCCAAGCGAGGACGTTGGGGAAATACGAGGGGACGAAAAAAATGACCAGGAGTCAGGGGAGGATTTTAGTAGGTCGACATTCTTTTATTGCACTTTGATACGTTTTACTTTGAGAGAAAGAGCTAGAACGGGAGGGGGGGGGGGTATGAGAGTGGAAGCAACGAGACGAGAAATTCTCCAATAATATATAAATCACGTTGAGCCGGTGGCGGCGGAAGACCGGGTACAAAACTTGTTCAATTTTCCTGCGAGCACTCTGGGTGAGCGGTTGTACCAGTGTTTCTTTGAAAGTGTACCATCTCGCTCTACCTCTCTCTCTCTCTCTCTCTCTCTCTCTCTCTCTCTCTCTCTCTCTCTCTCCCTCTCTCTCGTACCTTAAGCCGACACCTGCGAAGGAGACTCCCTTAAATTGTCGATTTGTGGAACCACCTTGACCGCGATTTTTTTACGTACTGGGATAAAGCCAAATTTATAATTAGTTATTAGGTTAATTTATTCGATAAACGGGGAGTGCATCGAATTAATTGATCCCCGGAGACTCGCTGATGACTCATTAATTCCTCGAGCATTGATGATACGTTCATATTTTTTGCTGACAATTCTCGAGGACGAATGCCACTTAGGGGATAGGGGATAGGGAGAGAGGTGGGAGAGGAAGAGAGAGAGAGAGAGAAAGAGAGAAAAGCGAAGTAAATGACGTTTTCAATTTGTTCCTTCCCCCTGTCCTCCCTCTTTCCGCCGTCGCTTCTTTCTCGGATGGAAAAACGGCCGGGAGGTCGTTATCGATAAAAGATTCAAGCTTTCAGGTATTCGGAGCGATAGATGGGGGTTGCTTTCGCGGTCGAGTAAGTGACGTGGTCATTACGACGACCGTCTCTCTCTCTCTCTCTCTCTCTCTCTCTCTCTCTCTCTCTCTCTCTCTCTCTCTCTCTCTCTCTCTCTCTCTCTCTATGTCGACTCGCGATTCGTCTGCCGTTGCATCGTCCACACCGACGTAAATAATTTATGACCTCCCCGATGGTTTCCGGTTGTTCGAGGCTCTCCTAATCGCCATGTACATTTTCAAAAAGTTTCGAGCTCGTACGCGGCCTCCGCCACATGTGGGTCACCCAAAGAGTCAACGGGGCACACGAGTAAAATAATCTACGCGAATGTGGCCAAAACCAAACAAGCCCAAATTCGTCCTGAGTGAATCGACTGTAGCGCCCTTTTCCTCCATCAGCTCCCAAAAGGGATACTTGCTTCATCCCTGTCCTCCAGGTGGCGATGACGCAGCTAGGCGAACGAGAGGGCCATCGGAATCGTGTACGTAACACTGGCGTTGTTTATAATCCAAACAAACCCAAACGCAAGAGTTGGATGGCAACGCCAGCTTTATTTCCCTCGCTTTCGATCCTATTTCACTCGGAGGTTCGGGTCGCGGTGAAATACCGCGGCGGCGGCTCTCACGTTTTAGTAGGCACGTTTTCGGCCGAGAGAAAGAGCCCCCGGTAAGATTAATGAAACAGTGAGCAAGACGGAGAACTGAAGTTCTGGGGAACACGAGAAAATGGACAGAGAGGGAGAGAGAGAGGGAGGGAGAGGAAGAGAGGGGGAGAGGGAGCGGGAAAGACGGCGAGACAGAGGGGAAGGGAGAGAGAGGGAGAGAGAAAGAGAGTGAGAGTTTACTTGAGGGAGAGAGAGGGAAAGACTAAGGGCTCCGTGATCGAAAGCTCCCGGCAGGGAGGGTTAGGGGGGGGGCGGAGAGAGAGCTTATTGTCGCTAACGCACAAGGATAGCGAAATATACTCGACGAGACAACTATAAACGAACGATACATTTCAAGCCCCCGGGAGACAGGGCAAGACAGGGAGAGAGAGAGAGAGAGAGAGAGAGAGAGAGAGAGAGAGAGAGAGAGAGAGAGAGAGAGAGAGAGAGAAAGAGAGAGAGAGAGAGAGAGAGAGAGAGAGAGAATCTCAGTTCCAATGCGGTCTCCCGTACGATAGCGCTATACCACCCCCAACGTACGTTGTTATTGCTGCTCGTACAGCGCTGCCGTTTCCACCGCTACAGCTACCCCGAAAGCACCCAACTCTCTCGCTCTTCCAGCCACCCTTTACTGTCGAGCATATTTCAGATTTGGTTGCAGAAACTACGCTAGAATAGTCGGCGTTGTATCCTCGCAACATTACATCGACAATAGATAGAGAGGGAGGGCACAAAGGGGCGGGGAGGTCGGGGGATTTTACACTTTATCATTTTAGCCAGTGGGTATTCGTTGCATGAGGTTCGAAACACAAACTATTCGTATACCGATGGCCCTGGTGGTAGCAACGACCAGGGAGGGCGTGGGTGGATGTGAACAGGGAGGGTACTCCCCGTTCAAATTTGTTCAGGAGGGTGAACTTTCGAATAGAGATTTAAAGTTTTTTGAAACGTGAGCAGTGGTTCTGCATCCCTTGCTCGTATTTTCTCTTTCTCGCTCGCGGTCTCTCCCTGAAGAGCCTTCATCCCTCTTTCAACCCCAATCCGATAGGGCCAATCCACTGCGTATCCTCGGGACGGTGAAATTTTCAGTGAATTCCGCAAAATTAAATTCAACTATTCCAAAGGGACCCTTGGCGGTTGGAATGAAACGAATGAAGAGAGCGGGAACTGACGAAAAAATGGTGGAAGGGGAGCGCAGTTTTCATAGATTTCCTGGGGGAGAGAAGAACGGAAAATGAGGAGCATAGGGGAGCGAGAGAGAGAGAGAGAGGGAGAGAGTCGACGAGTTTTACCTAGTGTAACTATATCGCCCGGGTGTTCCTTATGTATTAACGGAGCTACATCTTCCCGCGGCCTTTACACCCGACTCGCCAACTTTCCACCGGAGAAATACGATATATTTTACTCACGGTCTCTCTCTCTCTCTCTCTCTTTCTTCGCCTCTGGCTCTCCGTAACGAGCAGCGGCAATACCTACGAAAGCCCTTTACAAAACGAGGCAGCCTTATGGGCGCCCATGCCGGAGTAAACTCTCTTGCTTCGAAGTTGATGGAGTTTCCATCACGGATGAGCAGCCCCAGCGCGGTGAATTTTCAGTCGGAATTCCGCAGTGTGTTAATGAGAAAACGGGGAAAAGAGACTGCATGAAACAACATCAACGAGAGAGAAAAAAATTCGCGAGAGAACAGGGGTAAACGACCTTGAAATGCTCGAGGAGATGCTGGCTGGTTTTGGATCAAACAAAACCGAAGAACAGAGCCCACCGAAGAGTTTGATTTGCTTGTAGGTCGAAGAAACCCAAATTGGAAAACCAGCCTGAAAATGAGGGTGAGCATCCTCCACATTTTCAAAGGCATTCCGTTTGTGAATCATCACAGAAACAACCAAACGGCCGGTCAACAGTCTTCCAATTCTTTAGGGCACTCCAGGCTTCGTTTCTGTCTGGTTCGCTCACGGGCCAGACAACCCCGAACTGCAGAACCAGCCAGAAAATAGGGATGAGCGACCTCCACTTTCTTGATTTAAGACACGGTGGTCCGTTGGTGGATCATCGAAGGAAAAATCCAACCGCAGGTTAACGGGGTTTGGGTTTGGTTTGCTCGCCCGCCAGACAAGCTCAAACTCCAAAACCAGCCAGTAACTAGGGATGAAAGGCCCCCAAGTTCTTGAAGACATTTCGAGATTGATGAAACTCCTGGCAACTATCGATTCCCCGAAAAGAAAGAATACCAAAAGCTGCGTGAAGCGTGATTGGTTTTTGAGGTAATACGAGTCGGGCAAGATTGGAAAAGGAAAAAAAGGCCACCCATCTTGGATTCACCCAACCCAGGCTGGTCACCGACGAAATAGATTTTGCCTTGATTGCGTTCCGTTGAAAAACAGAAACTAGTTTTCTCGGCTTATTGCTTGCGTTCTTATTTTTTTTGTTCGTTGGAATTCCCGGTGCCGCTTTCATATTCTCCGAGTGACGTGAAAATAGCCGTTGGGTCGTGGTCGATGGAGTTTCGTGACGGAGTATTCGAGATGTGTTTTCTTTGAGTCGGCAAATTGCTGCTCGGTCGCCACCTAAGGAAAGTGTCGTTAGGCCGTGTATGAAATGCTTCACGTTGACTTTGTCCCAAACCTTTCGACCTCGATTGCCAAGGATTTTTATTTTGCCAAAAAGTACCGATTGCTCGATTAACTGACTTCGTTGATGAATCGTTTTGACCGTAGAAAAATAAATGTTCAAGATTAGTAAAATTGGGGCAAAAAGGCCGGGTTATAAAGGGGCTGTGTTTGGGTTTGTTTGCTTTTTACGTTCCATATCCCATACACATTTACCGGCAATATTATCCCAACGCTTCAGCTATAAAATAGCACCGCTCTCGTCGCCACGGTCCCACGTATTCTCGTTCCTAGCATTATATGTTTTTTATTTTGCCAGCGAGCTACATTTCACGAGGAAACGTTGAAAGTTGGCTGTGACCTTCCTGGGTTAGGGAAAGGGGATTTGCGTCATTGTAGAACGGCGAGAGCGAGAGAGAGAGAGAGAGAGGGAGAGAGAGAGAGAGACCGAATGAAGGAGCCGCTATTCATTCTCGCCTGGTTTCGTGTCCGCTTGACTCGTCCCCTGTCACTCTTCATCGACCCGTGACCGCTGGACACACGTCCGCTCATACGGCACATCAAAAGCGGGCGACGAGATGTCGCAAGAACAATGAACACTTGCCACACCATTTTTTACAACTCCCATCCACAAACGAGATTCCATTTTCGTCCAATGGAAAGTGCGAAGAATCCTTGAAGCTCTGATTGTCATCAAGGCCAAAGAGTATGCCGAAAAGTGACAGCCAGTTGCAGTGATCAGGAACCTTGTATCGGCGGTTTTGTGATTTTGCTATGGAAGAGCCGGTTATCCATTTCCAAATGAGAGCTCGATCCTCAACGATCATCCAATGCGGAACTCTGATCACCTGCCTGGAGCTTCGACGAGGCGCATCGACCCATCTAACTCAACAAAGATGGCGGGCTATATTTCTCAGCGTGGAGGCGCGTGACTGGAAGTCGTTCATTTTTCGATGACTGGTACGTCAGCACGGGACGAATTATCGCAAGCATGCGGAGCCGACTGAGACCAATACGCGCTAGGCAAGGTGGCGAGATCGATTTCCGATTATCTCCCCGTTCCGCATTCGTGTCCTACACAACCCGAGGACTCGCTATACCAGCCTATTAGCTCGTAACCGTTCCCTCTTATTGACGTCTCGACGAATCGGCCTGACACCTCGAGGAACAATGCACACGAAACTTTTGCACCACGAGAATTCCACGATCCTCCAGAACATTGCGTCCAGGAGTTCCACAAGATGGAATGGAAATTTGGGACTTGAACCCAGAATGATTCGCTGATCGGCTGTCCATTGTATATCAGAGGCTTCCATCGATAATTGCCATGTCAGCGGCACTAGCAATCCCATCGCGTCCTCATCAGTAAATGGACAATCGGTTGATGAGCCGTTTGGTTGCGCGCGATCTGCCTCCCGGCAGTTGAAAGCTCAGTGTCGCTGGCGGTCCTTTATTATCGGTAAGCACTGGGAATGGCAGGCATGGGGGCAATGACCGACATACCGGACTTGATGAGGATCCCGGGACACGCTTCATCTCATTGGTGAATTCCTTTGTCCTCTGGCACTTACCGCAGCTGGATTATAATGATGATATGCCAGTCAGTTGAACAGTGTGAATGGAGTTGGCCGAAGGTGGGTTGAGGCAATAAGTATACTGGGAATGGTACGTCAGCTGTGGAGGTAGCTGTCTATGGAGCTCGAGGATTCTCGATGCCCACCAAGAGGCATATTCGTGGTCATGCTTCCTCGTGTATCCTCCGCCCATTTGCCTCGACGCCCTCGATGCAACAACAAACTCGGAGAATCATCAAGAGAGCGAGCTGGGAAAGAGGATGGCGGCGGGGGAGAATGATGGTGGCCGGCTGTGGTTCTTCGGGCAGGGGTGGTGAAGGGTTTTCGGATGGTGCTTGCAGGAGTATCAAGAGCTAGGAAAGAGGACGGCCACTAGTTTCGGTCCGAGCGAAACTGCGAGCTCACCACTCCGGTCCATTTGCTTCCTCTATTTTCTTATCTCTTTAAACCACTAAATCTTCGGGCCCCCGAGTGAGCAAGTGTGGGATCGCAGAGGAGACGAGGGAAGAACTCTCGTCTTTCCTCGGGAATAGTCCACTCGGTAAATAGGGGGCGGTGAGATACGCTATCTTCGGACGGTTGGAACGAGGCATGGAAGCCAGGGGCTGGAGGGGTGTAAGTTGAAAACGCAAAGGGGTGAAAGGGGGGGTCAAACCATAACTCGCTTCGTCGAGCTGAGAGAGACCGACACTTAGGGGTAGTTTTCTTCCACCCTCGCTCCTCGATATACTCTTTCTTCTGACCTCGTTCCGTTCCTTCCATCCTTCTCCGATACACCCCGTTTCTGTTGGACGTTCAAACGTCCTGTTTCCGCTCAACCGTGGAAAAGACTTTGGTGGCGCAAGAGAGAAAGAGAGAGAGAGAGAGAAGCTACTTTTTCTCGCTCCCTCATCCTTCTCCTCATTCTTTCAGCGAGTCTCGTTTGTTCTATCCTTCCTGTGCTCGCTGTCGACAGGACTATGTATAGCTGCGGTCGTTCACGCTCGGACGTCTCGTTTTCATTTGCTCCACCATCCTCCACTTTTTTCAGCCTCGCTCCCATGTACTCCGCGATCACGAAGGGTCACTCCTCAGGACCCTTTACTTCGATACATCTTCCTGCTTCTTTTACACACACCTTGGGCCTCCGCTTGTCAAAGGGGTGCTTCGAGATTCATAGCTATCCGGGAGTTGCCTCAATGGCCGTATTAGTTCACGAAACTCATCGTCAGCCCATTGGCTCGGGTGGGGAGCCGAAGTTGAGAAGAAGCCTCCGACGAAGGAGTTCGAGTTCTCATTCGATTTCTTCGTTGTGATTGGTAAATAGAATTGCTCGTGACCCTTCGACACCTTGGTCGAGAAGTTTTCAACAAGATCGCGAACAAGCCAACCTGAGGCTGTGTCGGCTCTTCATTCGCCTCGCGAAAGAGTTCCGCGAATACCCAAGTAGAAAGTGTGTGGCCGAATTTCCTGGTCGAGACTCTCGTATGTCGGTGAGTTCTCCCGATTGCTCAGACCAGAACTGTTTTCTCATAAGCGGAATCCTTGAATGTGGAGTGTCCGGTCTTCGGGGACTGGTGGCGGTCGCTTCGAAAGCCAGTAACGTTGAAAACTCTGTGGGTAAATATTTACCTACCGAGAGAGTCTCGCCCTCTGGTTCTAACTTCCATCCCGCTCTCTCGGTCAACTTCCGGTAACCATGTGTACCCAAAAACCTTCCGCTTGGCCCTAGTTATGATCGTACGGGATATGATCATACGGGAAATTAGTATACTGTCACCAAACGCCATCCAATTTCCACTACTCGCCAATTGTATTTCTTGTTGATCCGTTCAGCCCGAATGTTTCGGCGTGCGCGCAAAAAGTCTGGAATCTCATCAATCCGGTAGAAATGGAACGAAGCAGTGAGTCGTCCTCATTGGCTAAATTTGCCTGAAAGCTGTTGGACAGATAGTTTGATGGCCTGGCTTGATGATCATTTTCCGAGTTAAGAGAAGAAACATCGAATCAAGTTGCCACGTCTCTGTCTCTCCTCTAAGATGGCTGGGATTTAAACGGCTACGAGGATTATCTTGGTAATGCCTCGGGGTTGGACGAGGCGGCTGTTGGTGTTGGCTCAACCTCTGGACTCGTACTCCCCCAGCTTATACTCCACCATAGCCGGCCCAGACGGTTAGCAAGAAATTAATTCCCGTTTAATGCAGTCTCTCTGGTTAGCATTGCAAATCTCTTCGTGGTACAAGAGACCCAGAGGGAGCGCGAGAGAGACAGAGAGAGAGAGAGAGAGAGAGAGAGAGAGAGAGAGAGAGAGAGAGAGAAAGAGAGAAGGGAGGTGGCATGGCTGACTGGTTCAAAGATAAGTGAAAAGGAACAGATTGAGCCTGTGGAAAATGACGCCAGTCCGACGCAAAAGACTTTGTTTTTGATCCTCCACCCCCCTCAAATTCATTCGCTCGTTTCTCCTCTCCAGTTTAACTGCCGCAGGTCTCTCTCTATATCCCATCGCGCCCTTCTTTTCCTTCCTGACTTACTTATCACTCAGAGACTGCGCTGACCAAACATCCGAAGCTGCCTCCATGCTGTTTGTGTAAACCGGAAGGGTTGCAGGTGTCACTGTGTGTGTGTGTGCGGGTCGCGTGCCGCTGACGAGCTCCTCTTTAATCAAACAGTCATAATTTTATGTGACAGAACGAGGTATACAGCTTTGATAGCCTGCTGCATTCTCCCCGAGCCATATTTCCCTTCTATCCATCATCACAGTCAGTCAACATTCATATTTATGGGGCTCAATTAATATCAAAGTTATCCAGAGGGATATCAACTCGCTAAACAGAATTCGTGGCTCAATTAATATGGCATGAGGCTGGTGGAGGTGTAGCGAATAAAAATCGAATGATAATCTGACTGCATCAACCCAAGGGTCCGTCGAGGTATCTAGTGGACATCGTTTTGATGCATTTGAGGCTGACGGAAGTTGTAAGGCGAGGAGGACGAAAGAATGGTCGATGGCGCGATTCGCGATAGCCAACGAGCTGGAAATTCCAGGGGTTGGAACGTAGGTTGGAGGTAAGGGGTTGAATGTTCCGCGACCGGCACGTAGGCAAGCGACCCCTGCGGTAAACGGGCTAAATTGATACACTCGTACTCGGAGACCGGTATGAATTGCCACCGGTCACGTAGGCCCTGCTGCCTGTGTGCCATTGCGCTGGCAGACCTCGAGGAACATTGCAGTTGCAATCTACCCCCGTGTCTACCCCCGAACACTCATATATACATATAAATATATATGCTCAGTGTATCCATACACATAACACGGTAGGGAAGAATCGCTGAATACTGTATTTAGCAATCGGCCGTGTTTCCTTTGATAACGGAGCGCTCCCTCTCACTTTCTCATTGGATATTCAACCCGTGATAGGCTAATTGTACGTAGCGGCGATGAAAAATGCCCCCAAACGTTCTAAGGCTGGAACTTCCAAACATCCATTTTGAGCATCCGGCAAAACTTGATTGCAGCCCCCTTCCGGAAGTAGAGCGATCTCAAGCTTAGCTCGAGCTGCTTCGAACACGGAGCCTGATCCACCAACGAATGTAATTGCGATTTCGAAATAAACGGGATGCTTGAGCAGTTCTAAAGCACGTTGGGCTGTGCATCATTGGAGACTCGAGGGGGCAGCCCGGATGAACGCACTTCCGGACTCGTGAGAGGATCATCGAATTTAGATAGAAAATCGACGAGGATCCCGACTACATCCACGGTGTAACCCGGACGTTAATTATTAATCATCGATGCTTGGATCTCTGTGCAGACGGAATGGTTGGCGTATTTATGACTGGTGGATACTCTGTCCCTAACACCCCCAATGGCGCTTGGCCCATGTCTGTGTCTTCGTCCTAGTCGGATTGATGGACACCCTAGTCGGTAATGATCGCCACCGTCGATGAGTTACCGAAGCTGCGCGAGCCAACCTCCGCCGCAGGGCATCAGCCAGATCACCAGGATCTCATGGATCCTGAATTTATGCTCGGGACAAGGGCGATACAAATCGCCGAATCAATGAAGCCAGTTGCCATCACGCCTGCATTATTGCGCTAGACCATTGTAGTTGATCTCCAGCTCGAGCATCAAGCATCATCATCATCATCATCGTCGTAGACATCGCGGTCGTTTTCTCGCTTCAGGCATCAGTAGAATGGAACTGGCCGCCATGCTGGCTACGGAAAAGAGTCTTCAACCATTGAGAAACTTGGATGGACATGGATCCTAATCCTTGCTGGTCTCCATTACAATCGCGGAACGGTGATTTCCAGATTGGTGAGATTCATCGCTTCGGGACAGAGTGCGTCGGATTTCGGAAGGGTTGAAGGCTCGGGGTAGGCGGAGTGGCGGCGGTTGTCGAGGGTGGTAGTTGACTTTGCAGCGAAGCTGTTTGAACTCGATTAAGCTGAAGGATGAGCCAACTGTCAAAACCGGTGCCTGTGTTCTCCTCCCTCGGTAGTGGTTCTCGATATTTGAGATCACCCTGGTTGAACGTACACCGTAGGCGTTAGCCCCGAGCACACGGGTTAGGTCATCGAAGACCACGTGAAAATTGATCAGGACGACGAAGCAAACACAGCCGGATGTTATCGAAAGCCTAATAGGCTTCCAACGTTTATCTCTCGAGCCCCAACATTGGGCCTTCGTTCGGCCTGCGGGTACACAATCCAAAGCCGAGAATCTCTATCTCTCCACCGATGAGACTTCAAAGCTGTCCCGTCATTCGCTTAGCTCTAGATCCGCGATGTCTGCCATCCTTCCATCAAGCCTTCCAATTACCGAAGCACCTATCACTTCATTTCTATCGAGCTCTGACGTGACCAGGCCATCGTGCAACTCGGGGCCTGCCAGTCTGGATTTCGTCAACATTTAAGCAACCCCCCAATGGTCATCGGGGCCTCCCGCCATCGGAACAACTCCTCGTCGATCGACATCAAAGTATTCCCAGCAGTGCCTCATTAAAATCCGCTTATACGGACGAGCATGGTAAACCGTCGGAACGAACGTGCGGATTATTGGTTTCCTAATCTTTCGTAAGACCGATCAAGGAATCGGCAAATATATTACACGAGTTTATATGCATCGCGCCATGAGTTCTAAAGCCGATGGAGGGCTCCATGAGGGTTGCTCCATTTGCCGATGGGTTGTCGGATACAACAATATGGACTGGCAATAATTTCGTAGGTACACGAGTATAATGAACGGGTTATAACCGAATTGTTTTAGGACAGCGTGAGTGTTAACCAGAGTTTGAGGGTGTGCGAATACAGGCTCAGACAGAATGTAGGAATATCCGGGCTGTAGGTACTTTGATGATCACAGGTATACGGACGATATTGCGTGCGTGTGTACTATATTCACCAACTCCATTGGGGCTTTCCGCTTACCTAGATCCTCTGCCGAAGCGTAGCTTCCCTCATTTTCCCCCTCTCACCTCTCTCTCTCTGTAGACCACCACACGAAAACGGCATGCCACAAACACGTGAGATCCATACGTATGTGTATGGTGTTGCTTACATGCGTAGTTCGAATATACAGTATATAGCAGAAGAGCGAGACGAGGATGAGAAGGATGACGACGACACGATCAGAGAGCCCGGAGGCCACGAGGCCAACTATTTACGATTATAACCCATGGGCTGAATTCCGGTTTAATAGTCTCTCCTGCTCTCTCACTTGGCTCACATCGGCTACGCATTGTACCAATGCCATGGAAAAAGCTACCCGGTGCAGCCAAACGGTATACGTGTACGATCGATTTTACGTACGTAGAGCCCAACCGTCACCACGGGTCACTGCACTCCCTTCGAATTCTACCCCTCGCGCGACCCTCTCAATGCCCTTTCTTCGTTACTTTGACCCTTTCAGCTCTGACGCGCTGATGGCGCAATCCGTTTAGCATCTTTTTGCCACGTATCTTTGGCAAGCACTTTCACGGCCACATGAACCCGGTAAAAAAGGAACATTGGTTTTTTTGGCATTGGTACTTTGAAGGCACCTTGATCAACTATGAAAATGGATTCGAGATAACTTCTGCAACTGACGATCCAAGTGAACCTAGGATACTTCAGCCAACTTTTGGTCGTAATGAATCCCAGACATCTCAGCCAACTTTTGATCCAAAGGAACTCAAGATATATCCGCCAGCTCCTGATACAAATGAAACCGAAACACTTCAACCAACTTTTGATCCACGTGATTCCAACATACCTCAAACATCTGCCAATCCAACTGAACCCAACACACCTCAGTCTTCTGCCAATCCAACTGATCTCACCACACCTCAACCATCTGCCAAACTAACTGAACCCAATATACCTCAGCTAACTGCCAACTGAAATTAATCCAAACCCACGCTAGCTGCACTCCCTCCACTGTCATTTTTCCCAGGATTACCTTCCCTCGAGCTTTGCCTCGAGCATCGCATTTTCCCGTTCAAACGAGCGTCAAGTGTTTGATCCGATGCAATAGGCTCTCGAACAATGTTGGCCTCCATAATAATAAACGGGTATCAGGAATGGATGAGAGTCGAGCCGGGATTCAGTTGAGGGGTCAATCGAGCTGCGCACGTGTGTTCGCGTTTTTCGTGCCGGTAGAGGGTTCCCACAGCAGGTGGATTTATTCAACTGCAGCTTCGACGAGTGTTTCATAGAATTTCCTCGCGCTCCTCCCTCATTCGTACACCCATGCATACATGATATACTTGTCTGTACGTCCGTTCACAGGCATGTTTGTACGCAAACGTATGACGCTAGCGTAATATTTACGTTTGTACGTTTAATCTCGGTAAGTGGTCCCTCGTAAAATCAAGCCTTCCTGTTTTGCTCCATAGCTGCATACCATCCTCGCAAGGCCAGTTGTTTTACATTTTTTCGCCCTCAATCCAGAGGAATTTCCGTTTTTTTCTGCGTGGCCTGAGCTTATCCGTATACCATTCGAAAATTTGTTCGTTTCTCGTTATCGCAAGCTCGCCTCACCCTCCCGCCCTCGCCCTCTCTATGGAGCCAGGTCCAATCCAGTCCAATGCCGGAGTTTCGAGCAAAAGACGATTAGGGAATGAATTTTCGATGGTCAGGCCTTCCAGCCATAGAAATAGGAATCAGCGAGGTACGCGGAACTATGATAACTTTACACGCGACACGCAGCCCCGTTCATTCTCCCGAGCACTGTATGCCAAACGAACGTACAGAAAGTTCATTTGGATTGATCTAATGGGCGTTTAATGACCGTACAACATCGCGATCAAATACGAGCATTGTTCTCAGCCGAAGCGTGACGAGACGGTCATATATATATACATCGCCAGTCCATTTGCAACTGTGTGTTATTTCATCCGTGTACACGAGTATACCCCAATGTGAACTACTGTGTGAAACGGTAACAAGTCTATTTGCGAGTATGTGTACCTTTGCCTGGCTCCATTCCCATCCATATTCATTTTACTCCCTCGCTCTGTCTCTCTCTCTCCCTCTCCACGTTGTGACCCCGCAATTTGTTTATTCAACGGGCAGGAGACTAAAGCGACAAAGACTCAATGGAACAGCGGCGAGGAGGCGGGGGCGAGCTTGTATACAAAAGCTTTGCTCTCTCGAAATCAATTAGGTGTCCAAGCTATGCATTCTCCATGCATTGTCGAGCGAGGAGCCTCGACTTTCCAACCAACTCGTAAAAACGTCGAATTATCCTATGAAAAACGAACCAAACAAACGCAAAGTCGATTTTCAAATATCTTTTGACTTTAAAAAAAAACCCAGACTCAGATTCCCACCTTGGAGCAGTTGTCATCTTGGTTGGCGAGCTTTTTTTATTTTTCTACCTTGTTTTTTGAGTTGCGATATATAATTTTTATTGATAAAAGGATCGAATGTCTCTCACCCTCTCTCTTTCTCTCTCTTTCTCTATTCACATTTCGAAACTTGGACATTGCTTTCATTGCTACGTCGTTCACATCGGCCAGAAGCCAATATTGACCAGCCGAACGACAAATTACTCCCTGGCACTGAGTACCAATCGATATTTCCTTTCATCAGGCTTTAGATATTAGGAAATAGGGATTAAAAAAAAAAGGAAAAAAGGGTTTTTCCTACAGCAGACTTTCACATTTCGATTTTTTCTCTCGCCTTTTTGGCCTGCAACTCATGCCATGAATTCTCTCTCTCTCTCTCTCTCTCTCTCTCTGCGTGTGTGTGTATACACATGTGCACACACACACATACACATACACATATATATGTACACAGTAGATGCATTAAGCCGTTCATCGACAAAAGTTTTCAGGCATTAGAGGCGCAGGTTCATACCGAGCGTTCTCTTTTCTTCTATCTATATCTATCTCTGTCCGGCTCTCCTTCTCTCTCTCTCCCTCTCTCTCTCTCTCCCTCTCTCTCTCTCTCTCTCTCTCTCTCTCTTGTTCTCGCTCTTCTCGTCTACGGGTGAAAAGTTCTTTCTCCCTGGACCGAAAACGCTTCTGCTGATGGAAACTGGCCAGTTGAAATACAGCAGGGAGCTCATCGCGGAGAGTCAGAGCGATAAAAGGGAGCGAGAGGGAGAGAGAGGCGCTTATTTTGTCCTTGGGAGGCCTAAGAGCGAGGCCTTCAGAGTGAAAAAGAGCGAGACGAACGATCTCGAGAGATAGCCAAAAGTGTGGGAGGAAATAAAGCGATAAAGTTTGGAGTGAGAGCGATGGTGGAGGAGGGAGAAGGGGGGGGGGAGGTGGAGTAGGAGAAAAGATTCGTTCGGGTTGGAGTGACATTTTTTTCTCACTCTTGCAGGAACCTCCTCCGAGGCTTCTGCTCTATTATTTTCTCACGTTTTCTATATACTCTCAGGTTTCCCGACTCCTCCCGTAGCGTACGAGCTTTCCATTTTCATTTGGGCGGCGCAACTTTTATGAATTCTTCTTCTTATTTTTTTTTCCTCGAACTTCCTGGCAACGGCACGCCACACTCTCTTGCGACGCGTCACGCGAAGCTTTTTACTCGATCGTACCGTCGGGCAATTTTGAATTACGAGTGTAGTGCTCATCGGCCGCTCCTTTTCTCATTTATCCCTGTTTATGCTGGAGTAAAAAGTGGCAAGGGTCTCACTGATAGAGTGGGAGATACAGAAGAGGGAGAAAAGAGAATAGGAGGGTAAGGAGCGAAGGAGGACAGGCGAGGAGTAGAATAAAGGGCGGAGTGGTAAGGAGAGAGTAGGAAGAGGAAAAGAGGAGGAAGCGATGAGAGGAGAAGAGGAGGAGAGGTAAAAGAAAGAAGAGACAAAATCTATGGAGATGAGAAGAGACTGGGAGTATGAAGGAATAGGAAGAAATGGGAGGAGAAATAGGAATGAATAGGGGGAAGAATAGGAAGGAATAGCCCATGTAGAGATTGACCGTTGGGTCTGGGACGGGCCTTCACAGTTAGCCTTTCTAGAATATTGGGCCGTGAGTATTTACCAATGAGGTGCCTTTGTAGAAATAATAAGAACGGCCCGATATCGGCCAACAGAGCCAACTATTATTAGGCCAATGATTTAATTCATTGTAGCGCCAATGTTGGTGATTGCACTTGGCCCTATGTGGGCCCTCTTAAAGGGCCTATGTAGAAATTGACCACTGGCTCTATGATGGGCCTTCACAGTTGGTCTATCTAGAAGTTAGTCTATCTAGAATATGGGGCCGTGAGTTTGTTTGGGTGCGTGATAAATATTCAACCTATATCGGGCCAAGATTGACCCGAGATTCGCTCTTATCGATACATATTTCATGGAATAACCTTGAAATAAATTGTGATTTGCGTAAATGACAGGTTTCAAAATTGGCATATTTTACTTACTTATGTTGGTTATTTACAAATGCCAATAATAGGCCAAGACTTGATTACAAAAACTGAACTACAAAATATAGACGATTAATATATGACGTGCCAGTTATTTGCGTATTCTGGCACAATATACAGATAATGGATAACCCAAGGCTTAAATAAAATAAAAGCAGGTATGGTCTGACCCACTTAGCCAATAAAGGGCTTAGATTAATTAAATGTAATTTCCAGTATTTTAGCATTGCCAGTTTTAAAATTGCAAATTTCGATGAACTATCACGGCTGTTTATTGGTATTAACAGATGGGCCCGGATAGGTTTTAGTAATGGGCTGATATTGTGCCAGTTCTCAATTTATAACGGAACAATAATGGGCCAATGTAATTGGCAGTACTTCAGCATCACCAGTTTAAAAATTGGCGAATATTCTTTATCTATCATGACTGTTTAATGAATTTAAGAGATGGGCCATGATAGGTTTTGACTATGGGCCGATATTGTGTCGGTTTTCAATGTAGAACAAGACAATAACCAGCCAATGTAATAGCCAGTATTTTAGGATTGCCAGCTTTAGGATTGGCAAATTTAGTTTAACTATCACTGCTGTTTATTGGTTTTGAAAGATGGGCCAGGATAATTTTTAGTAATGGCCCGATATTGTGCCGGTTCTCAATTTATAACGGGACAATAATGGGCCAATGTAATTGCTTGTATTTTAGCATGACAAGTTTTTAAATTGGCAAATATAGTTCAACCATCACGGCTATTTATTGGTTTTAAACGATGGGCCGATATTGTGCCGGTTTTCAATTTATAACGGAACAATATTGGGCCAATGGAATTGTCAGTATTTTAATATCCCCAGTTTTTAAATTGGCAAATTTAGTTTAACTATCACGGCTGTTTATTAGTTTTCAAAGATGGGCCAGGGCAGGCTTTAGGGATGGGCCGATATTGTGCCAGTTTTGAGTTTACAGCGGAGCAGTAATGGGCCAATATTATTTCTCTTTTGTTGGCTTATACGATGGTCCCAATATTGGCCTGATCGTAACATTGGGAAACTCATGGCGACCTCTACATGGGAGGAGGAGGGAGAGAAGCCGCGGCTAAAGGGCAAGCGAAGGAGAAGAGAGAGAGAGCGGAGCGGAGAAGAGTAGGATAAGGAGAGGAGAGCGAAAAGAAGAGGAGAGACCAGTGAGAGAGAAGGGGTGGTGGGAAAGGAAGAATAGGGACCAAAGAGAGAGAAAACTGTGGCATGCTTCGCAGGCCCTGCACGGTTTTTGAGAGCCGGAGGAGGGTGGCGGTTCCCCGAGAGGGGCAGTCACCCCAGACAAGACGGGGGTGGTTATGCGGACGTAGCGCGTTTTGCCCTCGAACTCCCGTGGCCTGTACATAATCTTTTCGCGTCATTGGCCTAACCCCCGTAACGGTTCGCCATCCTGCTCCTTGGCTACCTTTTATTTTTCAACGCTGGCCTTAGTACGAGCGAAACGGGGAATAAATCAGGCCGTCGTTGACCCGCTCGTAGACTTTGTTGCCGCTGAGAGTTACCTTAATATTACACGGCTCGTTTCGTCGGCGTCGTCGTTGCGCTCTCTTTCCTTCTGGTTCCTCCCCCTTCTCCTCTTTCTCTCCTCGGGCCCTTTTCGGTTCTTTCTCGCCTTGGCGGCACTCTCTGCCGTTTCTTTTGTTCCCTCGCTCGCATTCCTTCCTCTTACTCCTCTTTTGCTCGTTCTCCCCCCCCCCCTCCTCACTCTCTCGCATTTACACCCTCGACAAATGGTACCCTCAAGTCTAATGGCCCTTTTGATTCCCACTTAATCTTCCTCTCCCTTCAACGCTACAAAATACCCTCTGCCCTTTGTTCCCAAAATACTCGCATCTTAAGGCTCAACATTTATATCACCATACGCCATTTTTATTATATTTTTCGTAATATAAAAAATAAGCCAACATCTTGCATCAAAGCCTTGCTACGCGTATATCCAATTGATACATCAGTGAACAACGCCCTCGGTTCCAATAAGAGGGGAAGAAAACGATGCTCGATGGAGCAGACTCTCGCATCACACGGAATTTCGCGGCGAGAAGATCGATGGTTTTTATTCCTGGATTTTCTACGCCCCCCCCCCCCCCCCCCCCCTCCACCGGCTCGGTCTTGTCTCTCGTGACGGGCCGTTTCGCGATTCTCTCACGGGAAAGGGATCAATCTTAATCTTGATTTATCGAGGACGTTTGGGAGTAGCGTAGTTGTGTTCAAACTCGTATAAGGGTTGTAGGCGTCACAAACCATTAATAACGTTGTCCTATGTTTTTATTCGCATATACATGTGTAAATATAAATTAGAAAGCAAAAAAAAGGAATGTATATGTTATAATTTTCTCTACCGACGATTTATATAAGCCAACGCTACATATTCAATAATCTCCATGAATGTAAATTAGGATTGCACGAATTGGTTCGATCATCCCTTATCTTTCTATTGGCTTCCTTTGGTGCGCAAAATGAAAATCGGCTCATTAGTACAGTCAAATGGTGATTTTGCTGAAAATTTTAGGTAGAACGCTATTTTTTCATTTCGTGGGGGGGGGGGGGTCGTCCATGAGTGTGAAACTCAGTTTCCGGGACGTTAAGGGTGGTAGAACGGCCGCCATCTTGAGATTAAGGGTGAATTAGTTTTTTCATTAATCTTCGTGAGTAACCGTGTAGGCTGACAAAATTCTGTAGAGAGCTTTTTTGTAGTTGATACAATTATCCATAACTTTTTCCTATAATTTTTTGCGCCAATTTCAATAATAAAAAAGTTTTTAACAAAAAAGATGAAAAATTAGGGGATACACAACTTTGAGGCGAGATTATTAATTAACTTGAAATCTGACAATGAAAATGCTTCTTACCTTTTTATAGAGCATTTTGTCATGAACAATTTAACCTATTTTTTTATTCGGTATGTTTTTATTGATTTTTCAGCGTTGTGAAGGGAGGTAGCAGAAGGTGAGTAGGTTACGTCGGTATTGAAAAAATTGTTAATAATTTTGTCAATATAATTATATTGCTAAGTTTTTCAATGATTATTTTGAAATTATCAATCATCATCACTCTCAAATCTCATTCGTTTTGAAGGGCCGGGTTTTTGAAATTTATCTCCATAACGGTGAGCCCGACGAAAATGTCGTAGGAAGCTTTTTTATAGTTGATACAATTATCCACAACTTTTATCAATAACTTTCTTGGCTAATATTAATCCTCTCATTTTTCATCTTTTTTTGTTTATAACTTTTTAATTATCAATAAAATAGCGTTTGGCCCAACATTTTCCCGAGGCCTTTTTCGAAGCAACATTTAACCATACTACATTTGCCATTTGCAAATTATTTTCGAGCTGAAGCATTACTCTGATGGCATTACATTCAAAGGGACGACATACAAAAACAAGATAAATCATCAATTAAAAAAAAAGGGTTGAAGAATAGTGTCGTGCGTGTTTTTGTTCATACTGGTTGTACTTTGGAGCTTGGCAATCGTGTGGACGCGTGCGAATAATCTTCGTGACGAGGAGAATTTTTTCGTGACCCTGTCATGACCGTCATCCCTCAACTCCAGACGCGGCAAAAGCTGGCGAGGTGGCATTTTTTATCCGGCCTTTTCCCTCAATGCCGAATAGACACGATTCCCATTTCTCGTGCACGCGATTGCGTTGCCCCCAACCGTGCCACCAGGGTGGCTGCTTTCGGTTGTTGATACACTTCGCATTGTGGATGCATCGTGTGTCGAATACATTCGTCGAAAGCCGGCTGGAAAACTGTAACTGGAGTAACAAACAGTGCCGAGAATCGGAAGAGCGCGATGGGAAAAGAAACGTTGATTTTTGTGACACCCGTGGATTGGTTCTTGTTGATTTATCCGGCGGTATTGTATTCCAGGTTGGAATATCTCGCGCGAGGCGGCTGTTTTTCCAACCTGCTGTTGAATATTCAAGGAAATCTCAGGAGTAGTATGCACGGGACGCTAGTGTCAATAAATGTAAGCAGCTTTTACGGACTTTGCATATCGATCCTGTCTCGCCACCTCCGACGTCTACCCCTCGTTCCTACCCGACTACACCAACGCTCAACGTCGTTACACGTCTTCGTTTCTTGCAAAGCGGGACCGTATGACACTCGAGACTGTCACCGACAAGGACAGAGTCGAGGCAAATTCTCCAGAAGCTTTTGATCTATATGTTCCCTTGATTATTCAGCTGAAGAAATAAAAAAAAGTCGAATTCGTCGAGGAACGAATGCTGGTGGAGCTTGAAAGACTCATTGCCTGTATTCTTCGTAGCAGAGAGGACAGATGTATGTAGGAGAATCATTTTTTTAGGGAGTCGGGAGGGTTGAGATTCGAGAAATGTCAACAGTGGAACAAGCTGTGGTTGGTCTTGATCACTACCTGGAAACGCCTGATAGTCATCAGTGACATGCCATCAAGGCACAGTCAGTTTTGATCAGTAAGGAGCCTTGAGCTTCGATATAACTGATGGAACAAGCGGTTAGCTTTAGTTACATTGATCAACGTCTGGAAACTCCTGATGGTCATCAAGAACCTCCATCTGAGCTGGGGCACACTCACATTTCACGAGTTAGAGGCCCATAGCTTCAAAATGACAGATGGAACAAGCTCTCACGTGCTATTCACCTGAGTGTGCTATTCATCAGGAGTGAAACTCCTGATGCCCATCAAGAACATACCATCTCAGCTGAAGCCTAAGCACTCCGAAGTCAGTTAGGATCCTCCAGCTACAAAATTGCCAGTGGAACAAGCTCCTGGCTGTCATGAAAATTTCCGCTGTTCATCAATGCCATGAAACCTGAATCGGCAACCAACGAGGTAGCCAAATCATTCAGTCAGCAGCAGCCTGTTGATGAGTCCATTCGGCCCAGTTTGGCTCAATGATGTGGGAATGTCTTTTGCAAAATGTAGAGCCGTCGAACCTAGTAGGTTCAATGGAGGGAGGAAAAAAGAGATTAAGGAGGCGTGGGAATGCGCCAGGTCTGCAAATTTGCTTGGAGACCTGCATATCATAGAGCAGATAATAGCGCTCATTTAGGAGGCGACGCGTGCTTCCGACGATGCAGGAAAACACTTGGATATTGGATGAACACACCTGGAAGTAAGGGGGTGGTAGTTGGCGGTGATGGTTGGTACACACCGCTCCGTTCCTAACCCCCGCCCGGCGACATTGAAGCTCTACGAAGTTGGCGAGGACATGGAACGGTTGTACGATAGAGGGTGGGTCGCAACGCCCCTCTACGGGGATGGCGGTAGTGGTGTGGTTGGCGTGCCACACGGTAATATCAGGTAATTCCCCAAGCTTCCCGTGGTAACAACCAGCTATTTCATCGGGCTGCCAACTCGTGGTACATCCCGATCCGTTTATGGTCTTTGACGATTTTCGCCGTGCGTGGTGGCGCGCTCGGTAGAAAAGGAACGATAAGACGATGAATAAAAGGGAGAAAGGCCATTAAGGCAGACAACGTGTAATGATTGATGTGGCGCTGGAATAGCTGTTGGGACGTGCACAGCTTCGGTCTATGGAATTCGACCTCAAGCAGATTCGACTTGATTGGGTCAGCAATGGAATATTTATTTTCAAAACAATATACCTTTTTCGTCAATTCCAGTCTTCTGAGAAAGCCTACCAAGGATAGAGAAGTCAATAACCTGGAACGATACATTCCAACGCCCTTCTTCCCTATCTTCCCTCCATGATACTCATCAGAGGGTGAACGAGGAAGTTTCGAGATCGTTTGCCTCGGCTGTCCGCTCTTGTAGTTTTTCTCTCCATTAACGCCATTATCCCGAGGGTGGAGAAAAGAAACGTCCTGATGTCAATGACAGCTCTGGCTCTATTGCCTCGCCATATTTGGATCTTGACGTCTGCTGCACAAAGGCGTCGTTTTTCTCATCTACTATTTTTTTAGTGACCTCTCAGAACTTTGGTGCCACATTGGGGTAACGACGCTTCCAATGAGGTACAGCGAATTTTTATGTCATCCCTTCAGCCCCTAGACAAGCCGCCGAACTTTCTCTCTCGGTGGAACTTCGGGAGTATCGATGATGGGCAAAGTGAATGAGTGTGGCGGGAATACAGAGCTGCTTCTCACTGCCTCAATGATTTTTTACGAACTTGCGGGGTGTGTAGGAAGAATGAGGAACCTGGCGATCCAACGATAAAGAAAGCTGCATCACTGTACATGCTGTCACGCCCTCTAGCGAGAATTACATTCCCCGTCGTTAACCCTGGATGTGCCAGAGAGAAAGAGGAGGAACTTCATTCCGCCTTACAACCGGATTTTATCATCCAAGTATCCCTGAAGTGGTCGATAAACCAACAACTATAATTCGGCCAAGACCAAGACGGAGTCTCGAGTATAACATCGTAAAATCTTCCGTTCACGATCATTTTATTAGCGCGCAAAAGCTGCTGTATTTATCATGAAAATAAAAAAAAAATCTAGAACGAAAAATGGACTACCGGCAATGAAGATTTTCGGAGGATATGAGTGAATTCCATCAGCCAAAGGGAATCCCTGCCATACGTGTGTATACACATGTATGAGAAGGTGTTTGGTTATTCTTTGGATGCTGATAGCCTTAGGATCCTTCAACCCAACCACCCAACACCGCTCTCTTTCCTCACAAATCCTTTTCCAAATCGAAATGCTGTAGAATCCGTTTGTGATCATCAGATTGGAGAGTCGGACCGTACTTCCAAGTGGTTGCCGAATGGCCTTGGGTCAATTCCGCACCAGCTGGGAATCGACAACCATGAGCTAAAATATTCACCAGTTTTACAATGGCATCTATGTCAGGTTTGCCACACATGCCTCTTCGAATTATCCACTTCCTACAGATTCCAATAGATTCATGCTTTTTTGTTTGGGGTTGCTGGACATTATGAAGACATGGGGAAGCCGCGGATTTGTTATTTCCGACTCGGGTTTTTGCCCGTGGCAGATTCACCACAAACGCCAGGCTTTTGAGCGTATCTATTTGTCTACAATTGCTAATTGCTACACGATGCCTCGTTTGGGGTTTCTGGGGATAATGACGACTTGGGAAAGCTGCTGATTCGTTGTCTTATGTGCATGTTCCCCTGGGTCCGAATTACAATAAATTCCTGCCTGTTTCAATTAATCGATTTTTCCACAACTGCCAATTAGTTCCCGATATTTTGATTGGAATAACTGGAGCTCATGATGATGTTGGAAAGTTGTTGATTCGTTACATCCTACTTGGGGCTTCGCCCATGTCAGGCTCATCACAAACGCCAGGCTTTTCGGCACATCCATTTTTCCACAGCTCCCATAGATCCCTGGTATTTTGCTTGGAGTTCTTGACGATTATGATGACCTTCGGAGCTGACTAGTTATATTAAGCTTGGCTTCTCGTCACTACAAGCTTGCGCCCTTTTTCACGGTCCGTGCTCGCCCAAGTCTGCAATAATACGGACACTAAGGGGATGAAGGGCAAGAGCGAGAGAGCAGATAAAAAGCAAACACACCCATTCTTGATTACTGTCAGTTGCCGCAAATTTCTTCTTGGTGTTTCCCTCTATCTGGCGCTTTGTTTGCTCGGTCCTCGTTACATTTGCAGCGGCGGTAGATAGGAAAATTGTTGGAATGTTGCGAGATAGGTGGTGGGGAATGAACGACTGCTTGGGGATGTGGGAACGAGAATAGTGAGCTCGCAAGATCCAGAGAAAGCTGGAGGGAGCTCTCTCTCTCTCTCTTCGTACAATGGGGAGCAAGGCACTTCCGGATGAATCTCATGATTGCTTATCTCGGAGTCGGAGGTTTGGCAAACGTTTTGTCGCCCGGAGGGAGCAAAATTCAGCAGAAGGAACGATCCAATGGCGGGATCATCACCATTGCTTGAGGAACGTCCGGGCAATGACTGGAACAGGTTTCCCAAAAGCGGAAAAAAGAGACAGATATAGGGAGATCCGTGAAATCGTACGACAATAGATCTTTCACTCTCTCTTCCCCGTCTTGAAACGAAATGAGAGAGGGAGTCCTGGCTGAAGGATGAAATTGAGTTGGCACTGATTAGACATTGCGGGCATGCCGTCATGCCGTCATGGCTCGTTGGAATTTACTCGGCATAGCTGGGGCAGCTGGCGTCACCTGAATCCGACTCACGACGCCCTCCACACATATATATATACATTCGTGTCCAGTAATCATCCGTCTCCACCAAGTATTTCTCGGATCATAGCTCGACCGAAGATCATTCTTCCTTTCTCTCTCCGTCACCTCATTCACTCAAGAGGTGGAGGCGTCTCGTCGACGCGTTATTTTTCAACGCTCCGAGAATTGAATCTTTCTTCCTCCCGCTCTGTGCCCTGATCACGCTCGAGCTCTTAACGTTATGCGGGACGATCGGGACCGAATGAAATTCGTAGGGCAAGAAGGGCACCGACAAAAAAAAACAGAAGAAGAAGAAGGAGAAAAAAATATTGCACGATGTATTCAAGACGCGTCTCGACGATCGCACAATGGCGATCGGGGCATTGAAAGACATTTAGAAGGGTCATCCAATGACACCGATTCGACCCCACTTCTATCATTGTCCATAATAATGTACCATTATTTATTATTGTTATTGTCATCATTATTATAATTGTTATGATCATTTGTTTCCATTAGGATAATATTAACAGTAGTAATAATTCGAAATGAATAATAATAAAAATGTATTATAAAAATAGTCATTGATGTGATTATTATTATTATTGTTATCGTTATCATGATAATATTAGTCATAATTATGATGAGAATATTTAAAATAATACTAATAATAATATTATTAGTATTATTAGATATTTCATTTTATCTATTCCACGTTTCTCTGGCGACATTTTTGTCCATGCAATTACGCGTTGTATTGTTTTTCTTCAACCTTCGTGATCTCTTTGTGACTAGTATACGATGGAAACAGAGAGGGAGCGAGAGAGAGAGAGGGGAGAATTATTGTTTGTTATTGCCTTCATTCCTCATAACAATTCCTACCCTTTGGAGATACGAGGACAAGCGTAGATTGACTCTGCTATATGTCAGGACCTTGCCCCACAAATTCCAAAGCATGCCGGGACCACTAAGAAAACAAATAAATTTCAGACGTTGAGCAGCAGTGAGTAACGGAAGATTTTCCAGAATCAAATTACATCTATTCATCTCGCCATTGGTGAGCGGGATAAGCCGACGTATGTGCACTTTCTCTCTCTCTCTCTCTCTCTCTCTCTCTCTCTCTCTCTCTCTCTCTCTCTCTCTCGCTCTCTTGCTGCCGCCCGGGGTCTGGAATTTTACGTACGTAATATAGGAACTCCAGGATCAGATTTCCACATAGCGTGAACATGTCGACGTGGATATGTATGTATGCCGATTCGAGAATAGGGACAGGTAGGAATTCAACGAGAGGAATAGCATTAACGACGTTCGCGTTCTCTTCTAAGTACACTTCAGCAAAGCTCCTATCCCGAGCTGACCGTCTCAATCCCAACTCCCCCCCCGAATAACCCTCCGAAGCGTATTCGCGTGCGATTGGCCCCGTTCGCCTCTCACGGAAAGATAACCCCGGGCGCTCGCGAGAGACCCTCCAGCGTTTATGCCGATAACGGAAAGCCGTTTCCGTAAGGCAGTGTTCCTGGGGGTTGTCTTTTCCGTCCCGCTTCAGCAGAACACGCACAAGCCGAGATGCCAATGCGGACTACCACTTTTTTTTTTGTCCCCCTGGTGACCGTCAAACCTAGGGTAGCTAGCCTCCTCAAGGTCGCGGGTCGTTTGACTTCCGGGGGGGGGGGGGGGGGGTGAAAAAGGCCCTTTCAACTTCTTCAAAATTCCGGTAAAGTGACCAAGTGAAGGTCGGGCCCTGTGGATCGATGGATCTTCCATTGGGCGAGGGGGCGAAATCTTTCACGTAAGACCCCCAAGGGACTGCCTAGGGGATAAGGATGGTTAGGGGATAAGGATGGTTGAGGGTGGATTTCGGGGCAGCTTACATCCTGGACCAAATTCCCACCAACTCGTGTCCTTCGCACACAAGGTCCGGCGCCTTATTCGTCGAGCATCCGGCGAGCAGCAGGCTCCGTGTATACGTAATCCATTTCATCCCTTACGCGGATTACCCAGGGATTTCCATGGACCAAGCATAGATCCGGGGGGAGGGGTATTCCTGAGATAATGGGACGCGAGAAGGAGAGTATCGAACGGTGGCCGTATATAGTGAAGAAACGATATGGTATCAGCTTCTCTCTCCCTTTCTTGAAATCCTCTTCAGCCCCCAGCAGTGCAAGCGGGATTTTGCCCGCTTGGACGCGCCCTCACGAAGATGCCCTTTATCCGGCTCGTCCGACAGATTAAGAGTGATAGCAAACGCGAAAAATTGATTGAGTGCGAATCCAATAAATTTTCCATCCCCCAATCTGCACCCTCCTTTTCCCTCTCTGTCTCTTCCTCTCTCCACCCCCTCTCGAATCCTCCGCTGTCCAGTGTACTTCTGCTTGTTTATCCGTTTTTCCCCCTCGAGGACCTCGCGATTCGGGAATGGCGCATGGCGTGTAAACAATCTGCCAATGAGTGCGAGCCGTCATGGCGGCGGAAGGGAGGAGGCCATCTGAAAGGGGAAACAGGAGGAGGGGAATGGGGGACGCTTTTTTAACATTTCTCTCGTTGTTTGGGTTTGGATGGAAAGTGATTGGGGAAATAGAGAGGGACGGACAAATATATATATATATATATATATATATATATATATATATATGGGGAAAGAACATTTTGAACCCACTACATCAATGGAATGTCGGCTATCAACCAATCTGGCCGTTTCGGGGAAGGTCCTTACATGTTATTTTCGAACAAATCGTTCATTTTGGCGCCAGGACGCCCCTTGAAGTGACCTTTATACAAATATGCTTACATCAATCCAAAGGTGAATATGGAGACATTGGAGCGTACATGACGTTGATGGCAGGGACAATTGGCCACTGTGAGGACAGTCCTCGAAGTCGAATGTCCCCGAAATCACCGTTCCTCATATATTTGTATATATATATATATATATATATATATATATATATATATATATATATATATTTATGATATATGTGCGTAGCACATCCCTGGTGTGTTCGGCGACCATATTTTTCCAACCGATGACAGAACGCCGGCCGACGGGACGGCTAACGGAATTTCAAATTTTGGGAGCTTGCCAAATTATCGTCGCTTTACTCCTTCTCCCTTCTCATCCCTTCACTCGAGCCTCCCTCCCCGTATCGCCTGTCTCTTGTCCGTTGTCGCGCGCCGGGACGCTTTTACCCACAAACATACAGATATCGTGTAAGGGGTAGGTTTGTACAGATTGGAGAATAGGAAGAAGTAAAGTGAGGGGACAAAAAGTTTGTCGTGTGTGCGAATATGTCGGGGGGGGGGGGGGGGGGCGTGAATGGGACGTCGCGACGGCGAAACGTAACCCGGTTTTCCTAGCATCGATTTTTCCGCGACTCCCGGAAAGCTGGAAGAGCGAGAAAGCGGAAGAGAGGGATGAAGAATTGAAGCCAGTGTGTAGACGATCGCGACAAAGAGTCGCGGGTAAATAAAAATTGGGGAAACGCTTCTGCAACGCATACGGACTGAGGAAGATCGATGCAAAAAAAAAACAGAGAGAGAGAGAGAGAGGAGAAAAAACAGAGAAGAAGGAAAGGGCGAGATAAAAAGCTTTTGAACGGGAATCGTTCACCCTCTCTCTCTCTCTCTCTCTCTCTCTCTCTCTCTCTCTCGCGCTTTCTCCCTTTCTCTCGCTTCGCAAAGCAACTGAGAAGAGAATCGTGCTCGATTCTCCGTAGCTTTTTCACTTGCAGCGATGACGTAGCACGAGTTCGCGTGGAACATCATACCGGAAGGGCGTACCGTCTATCTATACCTGTCTTGATAGGAGACAGGGAGAGAGAGAGAGAGAGAGAGAGAGCCAGGAGATCGAATCCCCAATGCTTGTAGATACATCGTCGTCGATGAGATCTCCTCTCGTTGCCTTCCAACCAGCTGCAATCAATCAATCCCTATCTATATACATATAGCCTCGTTATTCTGCGGAAAGGGCGGAAAAAGGGCGCATGACGGGAAGCGACTGTCATTGTTTCCTATAAACTTCAAACCTCGGGCCCCTTCGAAAGCTACTTAGATACCTTTCTCTCTCTTTTTCTCGAGGGACCAGTCCAGTGTAAAATATTTTGAAAATCTATTTTTCGCATTATCAAAAAATATGGACTTTCATTCAGCACGACTCTACTTTATTATACATTTCTAAATACACTCTGCTATGTTTTCAAATATATCCAATCGAACATAAAATAAATTACTAAACAAAAAACAAAATATGGAAACTTGTGCAAATCGAATAAGCAGTAAAGAAGAAAAATTAAAATTAGGAACTTTTATGCAAGTTAGGGTAGTAGTAGCTACCTTAATGCAAACAAATGACACAGCTTGTGACAGGCATGCAACAGCGCGGTTACTTTCATCAACGAGATTGAGATTGTTGAAACAAAGACCGCAAAAAGAGGGCATCTAAAGTTTCGTTTTTCAGAGACGACCTTACCTTATTGCAGGTGTGAGCCGTGAAAGAAAAGGCCTTTTGTGATTCCACACTCGTGGATAAATAAGTTGACACGTCGGAAACATTTAAGGCGTTACCCCCACTTGTAGCGCAAAAAAGGTCTTTTT
>OY723397.1:23978581-23988581 GCA_963210295.1 Ophion ellenae | reverse complement strand
ATCGATGGGGAAATGTATCTTACTTGCCGGGGCGCACGGCAACACCGAACCCTTTTTCCATCCCTTTTGGAATTTAACAACCCTTATTTTTCGTATACGTCACGTTGGTACACGTTTGCATTGGGGATTTCCGGAAGCAAGGGTTTTCGGGTAAACGAATAGGGACTTCGTATTCATGGGGTGGAGAATGCGTCGGGACGGAGTTGTAAAAAAAAATTTGGAATCCGAAATTTCTTCGTATTCCGGCGAAAAAAAATGTTTTCTCCACCACTCAGAAAATACGAAAAATACATTTATCAACACATTTGACGATTATTGATTTTATAAAATTAGGGTTTCGGGGAAATCAATAGGAAATGTGTGTTTATGGGGTAAAAGTTCGTCATGGGGCCTTGAAAAAAAAATTCCAAAAATGTTCGGCAAAAAAATCGGCGACCCTTTTTTCCATTCGGATTTGAATCTGGCCGATGGGAAATTTCTCGCTGATTACGAATATGAGGAAGTTTTTTTCCAGCGCTCAAAATTCACGCCGTGAAAATGCAAAAAACGCTTTTCCACTTTCGACGATTTTTGATGAAAATGGCCGATCACGACCAAAATGAAAAGCGCATTTGTATTCCAGCAGTAAAAATACATTGATATAGCCTTGTTTTGATATATGCTGAATTTCGGTTGAGTAAAAGTAAAAGTTCGAATTGTTTTGTATGAAAATTCTACATAAAATCTTTTTCCATAAAGTTACCTTAATATTTAAGGTTGAAAAGAAGACCTTTCAAGATTAAACAAATAACCAAGAGTATTTTTTTTTTAACCCGGTCAAAAAGTTATCATTTTTAGAAATGGCATGCGAAAAACCAAAAGCGGGTGATTTTACATCGAAAACCGTGAGGCTTTTGTTAAGGGGTTACCCCCACTTGCGATTTTGAAAAAATATTTTTTTTTTCATTGCATTTTTTTGAAGTATAAGTATCTGAGAATATGTCCTGAAAATTTCAAGTCGATCCGAACAAAATTGGCTGAGATATGAGCGTTGAAAGAGAAGAATCCGCGTTGAAAGAGAAACTTTAAACGCGTTTTTCTCAAAATGGCATTTCTGAAGTCGGTGACCAAGATTACTCGAACACTAATGAACCGATCTTCTTGAAAATTTTGCAGGCTTATTTAATACATAAAAATGTAATCTTTAATCGTTCGATTTTTTTTTTCGAAAAAAAAATGGCCGTTTTATAGCCAAAAAACGGCCGTTTTTTTTTTTTTCGTTAAAATCGAACCATTAACTTTGGCTGTCCGCCATTTTGTGAAAAATGAATATTTTTTAAAATCCTTCGATTAAAGACTAGTTTATACTTATATTTGACTAAATCCATCCGCATTTTTTTTTTCAGATGATCCACTTCGCCGCAATGTTGGTCACCGCAAACCGTGTATATAAAAACATTATTTCATTGACGGCCATTTGCCACTAAACAATGTAATATTTTTCAATAAAAAAATTACTGAAAGTTCTTCAAGATGTGTTCTTTAAGATGGTATATTGATCGATTAAAAAAGTTTTGTAGTTTTCTTTAAAAAAAATCATGAAAAAGGCCTGTTTTTGCGCTACAAGTGGGGGTAACGCCTTAAACTGAAATTCCAGCTACAGTAGGACATGATCTGACCTATCGACAGTTGCAGGATTATCCATACATAACATGACGCCCTGTACATTGGGTTAACATTTTTTATTATTTTGTAGCTACGCTTTAATTTTTATTTCGATACCCTCCGACTCACGATTGAAAATAAGTGAGAATAACGACCTGTATTTCTCGGGTGTCTTACCCGGCCGGTGACTTTCCCGAAATTCCCGACTTTTATATAAAGCGAAGCTTGTACCAAACGATGAATTTACGTATATATAGCCCGAGTGTACACATTCTTCGACATGGCAAAACTGCAACAATTAGTGGTCGGTGCAGGTAGTTGCACAATCGTGGGCCCGGTCCTCTCGTCTTTTCTCAAACTCCCGCCCTTCCTTTCACCACCCCGACCTCATTTTTATTGCACAACTGTACAGCACACTGTGACCTGGCAACTTTGTCGGTAATTGACTTTTCGTTTGAAACGAGAGAGAAAGAGGGGGAGAGACAGAGAGAGAGAGAGAGAGAGAGAGAGAGAGAGAGAGAGAGAGAGAGAGAGAGAGAGAGAGAGAGAGAATAACTTTGAACCACGTACAAAATTGTAGTCACCTCTGACTCTCTTCATTTTCTGCACTTTACTTTTTACGTACACACAATGTTCCCCCCCCTCTCTTTCTTTCAAATTCTTGCACAAGCAGATATTTCAGTCGTCTTTGATGTTCGTGGATGTTATGAAAAATCACCCCTCCCCCGCAAGTCTCCGTTTGACCGGCAGCTTCGCCCCCTTCCCTTGTAAATGACAAAACACACTGGCGTTGAAAATGGGTCGACGACTGGCAGTGCGGGGGGCGGGGAGAAGCTTGCGTAAACGCGTAGAAGAGTAACAGTCTTCGGCTTCTCCTCGAACGTTTAATAAAAGCCCGCTTTGCACCTTTCCAAGCCATATCCCCCCCCCCCCCCCCCCCCCCCTCCGACGCCATAGTTGACGTGGTCGCTTGTTAATCGTGGAATACGCTACCGGGACTAATTAAAAGTTGTAATTCGTTGTAAGCGTCTCCTCTGCTTCGCCCCTTGCCTCTCCATCGTCTTTCTTTCCTCCCCCGCGTCCGGCCAACGCTAGTCTCGAGGGGGTCGAGTCGCCGGGCCGAGAATGTTTCAGCCAGGAAGAATACAAAGTGGAATTGTATGGGGAACAAGGCAGAGAGAGGGAGAGAGAGAGTGGGAGAGTGTGTGAGAGATGGAGAAAAAGATAGGGGGTGAGTGTGAACGAGCTTTCTTAAAAGTGCAACTACCCTCCATGTCCTCGCCAATTTTCTTTCATCCCCCGTTCGCGATGGAGCTTCGCAGTTAGGGGGAATCCCCTCACTGTATTTCCTCTTCACTTTATATGTGTATATACAGGGTGTTCGGGAGGTCGATACAATGCCTTAAGGGGGTGATAGGTCACCTCGTTAGGAACCTATCTAACCTAGGCTACCTTACTCCAAGGTCTAAGGATTTCGAGCTATCATGGTATGATTTTTGGAAAATTTCCCAAAATTAGGTACTAACTCGCTCATAATGTTCAAACAGACAATAATTGGTGACTAAAAACTCATTTGCGTCTTGGCTCAATGCGTATTCAATCGACAAACACCAATACGATCATCAGTATCCATACAACTAACTAAATGGGGCGTGTTGAATAATTGAAAACTTGTCAAAAAATAAAAGACCTCTTTTGTTAATGATATTAAAAAAATAGCAGCAACATAAGAGGTAAAATCATACATGATAACTCGAAATCCTTAGACTTCGGACTAAAGTAACCTAGGTTAGATATGTTCCCAACGAGGCGACCTATCACCCCCTTAAGGCATGGACCTTCCTGACACCCTGTATATATATGGGACGAATTTTAAAGACAACGGAAATCTCCTTATACTCAACATTATGTACATCCGCAATATCTTTAAAATCATCTTTGGATAAATGCAAGCCGATTCATCCAAAGGTCATTTCAAGGTCCTTGCCGTTCCCAAAATCAACGAGCCGTTTGAAAAAAAAAATCAAGGACCTCCCTCAAAACAGCCAGGTGGGCTGATAGCCAACATTGCATAGATGTAACGGATCCGAGATGCCCTTTCCCTATACGTATATTCCTGAGAAATTAATCCAGTAACGCTTTAAGGAGAGTGAGGGTGGAGGATATGTTCGCGAGTCTCTCGCGCTCTTTTCCCCTTTCGTATTCGCTCCGCCCCGTCACGACAATTTATATTCCAACACGCACCAGACGACTGCCTTGTTAATTTGAAAAGTCTGCAATAAAAACCACTCTACCCCCCACTCACTCCCCAACGTCCACCCTCCATCCTTCTACTTTTCTCTCTCTCTCTCTTTCCCTCTCTCTCTCTCTCGCTTTCTGCCCTGCCTGTTTTCCGTCTCTTTCGCTTGTACTCAGTGCAATCAAACTTTGCTCAGTGCCACTTCGGCCATACTCATACCAGAGTGTCCCACCGGAAGTATAATTAAAACAAAATCTAGCGGGAGTCCGGTTGGCTGGGGGTAGAAAAACGGTAGAAAAATGGGGTGGGGAGGGAGGGAGGGAGAGCGAGGAAAATATTCGATGAACTGTGACTTGTACTTTGATTGGGGTCGCGCGTCATGAATCCATCCACAGGTATTGCTCTCCTTCTCTCTCTCTCTCTCTCGCTCCAAGGGTACATACGCCCACCCTCATGCACTTGAGGGTAACATTGTCGCGAATAAACGAATTGACACGACGTAATTCGATATCGATCTCTCTCTCTCTCTTGCAAGTTCCAACCTCCAAAAAAAAAGACCGAAAGGGGTGGCACACGGACAAATTAACAATGTCAGCAAGCTCGGAAACTTCTATGCACCCATGTATGCCCGGGGCTTGTACACGAACTCAAACGATACCATAGGAAAAACAGGAATTGACGAAAGCCCAAGCGTCATGAGAGAAGGCGGGGGGGGGGGGGGGAGTGTTCGGCAAAACGCTGAAAGGGCACTGACAGTATTTCACCACAATTGAAATACGGGATTCGCCTATTGGCTATTTCCAACGGCAAACCCATTGATTATCTCTGAGCATTTCTACCACTCACGCATCCATTTGTCATTTGATTCATTATCATTGCAGGGATCCGAAATGTATACCTCAAATATATATGTGTGTACAGGATCGTTTGCACGCTGCCCTTGGCTACAAACGTTTCCCCATTTTATTGCTCATTCTCTCTCTCTCTCTCCCCCTCCTCTCTCTCTCCCTTGCTCACTCTCGCTTTGGAACTGACAGATCTGCGAATGGCTCGGCCAAACTCCCGGCAAATCAAGCCGGATAATAAAAAAGTATCGGCTGAACTGAAATTCGCGCGCAATAAAAGGATCCTGCACATGGCTGCCCCTCCCCCCCAGCCCCCCGCTCCTCTAACCCAATCATGGCCAACGTTCAATCACGTGTTTGAAATCTTGTTTCTTTCCGCCTCATTGTCGAATCAAATGAAAATAGTTTTTGTTGAAGACAGGGAGAGAGAGAGAGAGAGAGAGAGAGAGAGAGAGAGAGAGAGAAATGGTCAAAGGGAAGGTAGAGGGAGGGACGAATGGAAATTTGGGTTGGCTAGAAAGTTTTTTTTCAAAGGCGAGTTACCCGGAAGTGTAATTTCTAGATCTCGTAAGGGTAGAAACCTCCCCTCTTGCCTCTCTCTCTCTCTGCCTCTCCTTCTGTATATCTTTAGGTAGCACCGAACGGTTCATCCGTAGAGGTTGGAGAAATAATCGGTGTCTAAACGATAGTGGAGCTAGAAGCACAACCTGGTAATTAGTAGTTCGGCCTGTAGAACCTCCGGAAATTACCACCAGTCCTGATGTTACCAAGGAGGAAAGAGAGAGAGATAGAGAGAGAGAGAGAGACAGAGAGAGAGATGTAAACGAGCTTCGAATATCTATACAGTAATTATCACCCGGCCGTAACATAACCTCCAAAGGGTGTGGCGCGATGCGATCCAGAGGTTTCTGTACGGTTGGTTACATACCATCGTACGGAGGCCCGGAGAGAGAGAGGCGAGACCGCTCAGCAATGACATCGCGTGGAACGGCGCTTGACCCACTTGCCTCTATCTCGTCTATCGTCTACTCTCGCACCAACTCTCAGACACCCTCTTTTCCTCACCCCCCACGACCCCCGTCGATACCCTCTTACAACCGCGCCCCCTGGCAGTCTTACCGAATATTGCTCAATAGATGTCACATCCCGAGTTCGAACGTCTTGTGAATAGGATTACAAACCATTTCCTACATACCTATCACAACTTGGGGAGCTTCAACCGCATGTAGCACGCATTCGAGACGACCAGTTCACCTGCATTCGGCACCCGGATAGACGTGAATAACCGAAGAATGACGACTGTTGAGACTCCAACGGATGTAATTGGGCCAGGACTAATGGTCTGGTCCCTTCCTGTTATTCCGAAGCTCAGCAGCCAGCTGAGGGGTCATTGACGGGTAGATGAGGGGCTGTCAGGGGTTCGGACATTTTTCTAGAGAAGCGTTCCATGTCCGACGTAAGTTTGGTCGAAGAGAGAAAATGGCGACGAATCTTTTGGCGAAGAGAGACCTCTTGAGGATAAAAAAATAATTAGGTTAGGTTCGTTCGAGGGCACAATTGACTGCCCGTCATGCGAAAATGGACACGGTGGTCGGAAGCAAGTAGAGACTCCGGCAAGCCGGGCGGGAAAGTCATTTGAGTGTAGAAATGTCTTTCGGTTATTTAAAAATGGACTTGGTGAACAAAAAACAGCGGGAAGTGAGACAGGATGAGGCTGAACCGTCATTTGAGGGTGGCAATGACTTCCATTATTCGAAAATGGATCTGTGTATCAAAGTACGCAGCAGGTAGTCAAAGTAGGCAGCAAGTAGCCAGCAGGTAACTAGAAGATCATTCCATCAGATGAATTTCTTCGCTCATTTATCAGCCCCACTCGATACTCTCTTACATCAACACTTATTGAGTTACTTTACTCTTGGTTGGTGCTATAGTCGGTTGGAAGACTCAATCCAATGTCCTCAAATTCCATCAAATTAACCAGACGCATGTGGGCTATAGGGTTTCGATGTTTCCGCCGCAATTTTCTTCATTTGCGATTCGTTCACACTCGAGGGTTGAAGGATGCTCGAGGGTAGATGGTGTTCTGTCGTCAATGACGGAAAGGAACGCCGTCACGCGATTTCCCACTAATCCGCGTATACGCGATATTGCCCTGAGGCTATTACACTAGGATTGAAGTGGTGCGCGATATTGGATCATCCCCTAAGCAGGGGCTACGGGGGTCGAGGAAAACTGCAGGGGATGTTCTCGAGTGGTTGAGCCACGATAAACGTTTTTACGCCGTCTCTCTCGCCCTCTTTTTCATCTCGCGGAAACGCAAGTACGGAGGATCAATTATTCCCTGACTCCGGCTATACCTTTTTTTTACGGGAATAAAAAAATCACCCCCCGGGGAAAGTGTCTGGTACAAATGGACGGGATGATTTCGCTTGGAAAAGAAAAGAGCCAAAAGAAAAGTTACAATAAGAAATGTATTTACAGCATAGGACCAAACGGTGTGGTCGGCAAGCCTTGAGAGGCTAGGGGTTGGAGTTTTCTAAAGGGACATCACTGATAGTCCTCGTGGGTGGCGTATCCGGTGGGGTACTCGTGAAGTCCGTGGCCAGCGCCGATACCCTCTTGATGATGACCCTGATCCTGAAGTTCTTGATGTTCATGATGTTGGGGCTCTTCCGGGATGTGAAGTTCTTGATGCGCGTGATGATGATCTTGGTGATGATGATGCGCGTTGGCACTGTACGTTGCACCGGAATGATCGTTCTTGCCGGAAGTGTGAACCACCGCGTGGAAGCCACCCTTGTCCGCGTGATAAGTCACCACCCTCATAGTGCCACCAGGCTCCATCACGCTGTACTCACCGGAAACTCTGCTGCCTGAAGCGATACAAAATTCCAGGATAAAGAGCGAAGAGACCGGGAAAGGTCGAGGATTCGTTGAAACGCGTTTGGTCGTTATCGCAAAAGGCTTCCGAATCGATGCCGTGCCCCGTTCCCGAATAGCAATTAAAGGAATCATCAGTGACCAGCCGGCTGATCGGCAACTGGTCCGTAAAAAACATTCCAATCAACCAGATGATCAATTAAAAAGTTCCGATTGGACGACGCGGTGATCAATATGGCAGGAAGGATCTGCCGAATCCAAACGGACTCTAGCCTTTGTATGACCGGAAGCCAGCATGACATCCATCCCTAAGCTGCAAATATTCGTCGCCAGTAACAATGGAATCGACAAGCCTTGGACCTGGAATCCCAATGGGAGTTCGATCCATTCAGGGGTTGTCTCCAATGACGGACCGTCATCGAGAAACCACGATCCTGTTGTCGATTAGCCAGGCTACTCAACAACTCCAAACGAATCGAAGTGATTGATCAGCCGTCGAGCAGATTGTGGTCGACCTTTGCCTTTGTCTCATCCATGATAATCTCAAAGTACGTTCAGTTATAACTCACCATCGCGGGTTTCCTTCTGTCCGTGATAATCACCGGTGTGATGATCTTCGACGCCATAGGAGAACTTGTACTTTGGGTGTGCGACGTAATCAATGGTATAGCCGTGATGAAAGGCATCGTGTTCCTCGCTTGCCCCGTGATGATCATCTCCTCCCTCCCCGTGATGAAGCAAGTGATTGTGCTCGTCGCTCGTGTGATGAGGCTCCACGTACGGTACTTTCACTTCGAACTCGGGCCCCTCGACCGGACCGTGAAAATGCATAAACGAACTAGCCACCGAAACGTGATGATCGTGGAAATCGTGCAGATCTTCTTGCTGATGATGATCATGATGGTGATGATGGGGCTCGCTTTCCACGCTCATCGGACCGGCGTTTCCGGATCTGGCGGTCACCAGATAGCCCACTACGAGCGCTCTCCACGTCATGAAGGACTGAGGGCCGCCCAACGAGAGAACCGGAAAGAGGAAGATTGATTGATCGATTGATTGATTGATTGATGGAGGCACCTGCAAAATCTAGCTCAGCCGAACGAATCAATCAGCTCTTATTGAACAACGGATGATAAAATGGTAACAAACATACACCCGCAACCGGAAATCAATTGGCACGGATGACTCATCAAAAAAACCATATTACAACTGGATGCACCACAATAACAAAGACAACTATCAATAGATGACCTAACACACTTTCTCCATTCTTTCTTCCCTCCCTTCGTCAACCCTGAATTCCTCCCCGGAACATCCTCCACAGTCGTGTCATCAACCCGATGTCATCCGTCAGTGTACCATCAGGCTCGACACACCCAAACAAAACTTTGCGCAAGTAAAATGCAGTGGCAACAAAATAGAAAGTGGCCTTTCAGGAACTTCCGTCACTCTATAATCTTGCTTGCTGGTGGGTCGAATGGGCCTAAACTCAGGCAGACACTCCACGATGACAATTGCAGCTCAAGTCGAATGGCTTTGCGAGGAGAAAACGAAGGAGGTTGGAGGACGGATGCACGTAGTAGCTTCAGCCATCCGAATGCACACTGGGTCAGCGAGAGAGGGGCAGGGAGGGGGAGGGAAGATCATTGGAGACAGCTGCAGTAGGAAGAGTGAATGACTGGAGGGGTTTGCAATTCTATCACTTTCTGGGCCGACACTTGCTTACAGGATCTTCCGCTTTTTGTAGACCTCTCTCTTTCGAGAATCTCTTGGAAAATTGCGCGATGAAAGCGCCGTCCGGTCGTTCGAGTTGGAAATCCCCTAGAATTCGAGAGCTAGGCTGGCGGATCCTGATTGAATGTTGGAGGCAAGAGTCTGTGGCACGTCGCGCACGTGATGGCTCTCTCTCGCTCTCTCTCTCTCTCTCTCTCTCTCTCTGTCTTTCTCTGACGATAGCTCG
The DNA here is from genome assembly GCA_963210295.1 of Ophion ellenae. Lineage (NCBI taxonomy): Eukaryota > Metazoa > Arthropoda > Insecta > Hymenoptera > Ichneumonidae > Ophion > Ophion ellenae. The sequence goes on along the minus strand of OY723397.1, from coordinate 23,979,013 downwards.
CATCGCCCTCGTTCGTTTTCACGGACAAATACATACGCCATTCCATGTACGCGCGTCAGGCGATCCAACATCGCTGGATAGCATCGCGCGCGCGCGAGATAGCGTTCCGGTTTTAATTACTGGCTGCTCCCTCGCTCGTTCGGTCTCTCGTTGGTGCTCACAGCATTTTACTATACGCTACTTCATTTCGTCTGCTGCCTGTGTACGCTGTTGTTGCAGATGTTGCTGGCAAAGCTTTTCCCGAAGGATCACTCATTCGCTCTCTCTCCCTCTCTCTTTCTCTCTCTCTCTCTCTCTCTCTCTTTTGATTAGGGTGATGAAAAAAATCGACATTTTTTCTTCGTCTCTAAAAAAATGGTGTGTGTAAAAAAAAATGTTTAATTCTTACGATAAGCCCAATGGGTCAATTCCGAAAGGTGGCTGGACCTATTT